>NW_004624793.1:12404094-12422253 GCF_000247695.1 Heterocephalus glaber
GTTTCTCTAGTGTGAGAAACTGAAAGTGTAAATAAGGACTAAAAGATATAATAGATAATGTGAAATAGGAAGAAAAGGGGCAAAGGAGAAGGGGAAGTGGGAAGGGTAGGGGAAAGGAAAGAAGGGAATGGAATTAATATGAGAAAAAGACAAAATGGAAACAAACTCTTTGTAGGGGAAGGGGGAAAAAAAGAACCAAGAGAGATTATGTAAAGGTGCAAAATTCCAAAGATGAACGTCATTATATTGTATACCTAAAATGTACCAATAAAAGGATAAAAATAAATAAAATAAATAAAATGTACGAATGAAATAAAATTTTAAAAAGACCTTCCGGTCCCCATCACCACAAGAAAGAGGAGGCCATGGGTGTCAGAACCTGGGCCCAACACACACTTCTGCAGCTGTGTGGTGGCCGGCAAGTAGGACAAAAAGCCTGTCCCCAAGCTGTCCCCTTGAACAGAGAGGACCTCTCAGCTCCTGCTGTTCAGCCTGCATTTTAGTCTTCTGGAAGTCAAACCTAGCCAGGCGTGGTGACACACATTTAATATTGCCTGCACTGGGGAGGCTGAGCCAGGGGATCACTGTGAGTTCGAGGCCAACCCGAACTACAAAATGAGACCCTGTCTCAAAAACTAAAAGAGAAAGGAAGCCAGGTATAGTGGTGCATGCCTGAGGTAGGAGGGTCACGTTGAGTTCAAAGCCAGCCTGGGCTACATAGTAAGTTCAAGACCAGCTTGAACTACATAGACCCTGCCTCAAAAAAAAAAGGGAAGATGAACCTTCACTAAGACTGACCTTCTGTAAGACCACACTCTAGGAGGTCATTAGTCTTACTTGGGTCCTTGGTTCAGATTACAAACCTAATAGGTCCCACTCAGCTTCTAAAACCCACACCCCATGTGTGTCCAATAATTGTTTATTGAGACTAAACAGGTGTCCCGGAAGAGCACGAAGAGCTTCCGGTCTATGGACACATCGAGACTTAACTGCCGAGGAGAATATGTTTTCTCCCCGTCCACCCTCACAATTCAGTTATTTGCCTGAGATGTTTCTGCACGCAGGACTTGAGGGCACCCCATTCCCGTTCACATCTTCACAGTCACGGACCAGAGAAAACCCTGAGATTACAGCAGCACTCCCAAAAGAGCCAGCCCCATGAAGCCCTGCACTTTGCTCCTGGGAAGAGGACAGAAGAATCATTGTGATGTAGGCTGGAGAACCCAAGGTTTTGATTTTAAGTCCTTATGATGCCTCTTATGAGTTGAATGTTAAAGGGAGGGCAAATTATACAAATTCTGAGCCTCGGTTTTCTCATCTGAAACATGAAGCTATGGTAGCATCAGCCTCAGGGAGATGGTGTAAAAACACAATAGAAGAGGATTCCCATGCCTTTGGTCAAGGACTGAGGTTCCTGGGTCAGTCCTGGACAAGCCAGGTGCTTTAGTTTAGTGAGACAGTCTGTATGAAGGGCTTGGGCTGGCGTGTAGTGAGTGTTCTATAAATGCAAATGATTACTTCACTTCTTCAACAACATTTTTAGTAACCATATTCCATGTACCACATGCTTTTTAAATGCTACCAGGCCCAATAGGTAAAGCTCTGTCTATGTGGGTCTTACAGGCATTTATTGAGAGCCCAGGGGTCCAACTGTGATTGGGTTAATAGTGGAGGCTGTGATTAAACTGGAGGATAAAGGTCAGGTAAAGCTGGACTCTAGAAAGATGGCCTACAGGCTTTTCTCCCAGCTGAGCCATTAAGCAAAGCAGTCACCTCAGTGGCTTTCAATGAAATAGGAGCCTGAGAGGTTGGACAGCCCCAGGGTCCGGTCAGATGCCCAGACTGAGGGCAAAATGTTTGCCGGCAAGTTCCCAAGTTTGACCACAAGATGGCAGAGGAGAACATTCCTGAGGAACTACGACAACAAAAGCCTTTTGTAAATATCAGAAATCTCTTATTGGGAATTTTTTTGTGCATACACATCAGAAGGCCTCATCAGATACTGAGTATGTGTACTTCTAGAAGTTTCCACCTTGGGGCTCGCCACGGTGGTCCTGGCTAGTCTGTCGACTCAGGAAAGATTCCAGCAGGGGTCGCTGTGGCTCAGGAGGGCACCAGGCCACCTCCATGGGCCGTACTGATTGGAGAAATGGATTTCACAATTATGAAACACCTCTCACATACTAAGGTGAGCATTCCTTTATTATATGCTCATCATTCATTCAATCCATATTTATTAAAAATTGCTATTTTTCTGGGCAGTGTTATAGGCCAAATAAACTAATAAACAGAATATAATGCCAGGTGTTGAGAAGTGTTATAAAGCAAAAGTAAACAGAGAAAGGGGACAGAGAGTAATGAAGGCTTGCTTATATTTAGGCAAATGTAAGTGTTCTGTCCATTTCAATATCTTGAAGAGGTTTCTTCTGAAACCTTCTCAAAGAGACTAGTGTGGTGGCCTGTTGTACAGTAGATTTCTAGAAAAATCCCTTTGAACCATCTTGGGATTTCCTCCGCCTCTCCACTTTGTCACCCCTGTGTCCTGTAACTCTTTTCATCTTCAGTGGTTTCTTGAGAAGGGGAAGACAGGCAGTGTAAAATTCTTCTAGGCTCTCACAGTTCTGAAAAATGTTTTCATCCCCCGCCCCCATATGATTGGCATGTGACTGTGTAGAATTTCATTTGGAAGCTATTTTCCCAGGAATTTGAAAAGTATTTCTGTGTTAGTGTTGAAAAGCCCAAGCCATTCCCATTCGGTTCTTTACCTGAGAATATTTTCTCTCTGGAAACTTGTAGGATCATTGCTCAGATTCTATACAGGTTGAGTATCCTTTAACCAAAATGCTTGGAACCAGAAGTGTTCTGATTTTAGATTTCTTAAAAATGTGGAATATTTGTTTACCTAATGAGATGCCTTGGAGTGCTTCATATACATGCTATACACACATTTTGAAGGTAATCCCATTCGGTATTTTTAGTGCACCTGTGTTTTGAATGCAGTCGGTGAGACAAGGTTGGAGTTTTCTACTTGTAATATTGTGTCGGTGCTCAACAAGTTTCAGATTTTGGAATATTTCAGATTTTGGATTTTTGGATTAGGAATATTCAACCTGTAGTTTGAAATTTTGTGGTGGTGTGTCTGGTATGGGCTCATTTTAATCCATTATGCTGTATGCTTATGGGGCCTCAAATGGGACCTCATGTCCTTTGATGACTGGACATTTTCATGAATTTTTTATTTTTAATTTTCTCCCTCTGCTTACTGTAGATGCTTTTTTATTTAGATGTTAGTCCTCCTTGACCAGCCCTCAGATTTTCTTATTGTGTGTCCCTTCTTTTTCTTCTACTTTCTTTTAAAATTGTCTCATCTAAACCAGGGACAGTGGCACACTCCTGTAATCCCAGCACTCAGGAGGCTGAGGCAGGAGGATCGATGCAAGTTCAAGGCCAACCTGGGCTACACAGTGAGTTCAGGGCCAGCCTGACCTACAAAGGGAGACCTTGCCTCAAAAAACAAAAACAACAACAAAAAGAAATTGCCTCATCTACATGCTGGACTTTCTCATGTGTTTTTTTTATTTCCACCATCATGTTTTTAATCCAAAAGGTCTTTTTAGCTATCTGGATTGTCCTTTATTACAGTATTACAGTAACCATCTTGGATAGCATGATCACAGCATGTTCTTATAACTTTCAATCTACCGATATTTATTTATTTTAAATTTTTCTTCCCCTGTGTAGTCTATTTTCTCCAATATGCTTTTTTACGATTTGCTTATTTCTTAGGGGGTTTTCTGTTTGTTTTTGGTTTTTTGCAATACCAGGGATCAAACTCAGGACCTTGCGATTGCCAGGCAGGTGCGGCACCACTGAGCTACGTCCCCGGCGTTCTTAGTATGTTTTTCAAATAACCCAACTCATCATGTCTTATGCTTGTGTTTCAGAGGAGGGGTCAAAATGCCACTTAGCAGCTCTGTCACTTGGCCATGGTCTTCACTTTAGGGACACCTGCACAAGCCATTTTATTGCACAACCCAGAAAGCAGCATTGTTGGTTTACATCCCTTAGCGGATCAGGCTCCCCAGAGAAGACTGTCTGCTCCTGAGGCCGGGAGTGGGCAGGAGACAGAGGAGGGCCTTAGCCATCTGCGTAATGTCACTAACCCCTCTGTTTGTCAGCTAGTCCTCCACCCCAAACAAAATTGCCATGGTCCTTGGTTTTACCCTCACAGAGGCTCTGCCACCTGTCTGCTGAGGCCAGGGGAAGCAGTGGCCAGCTATGCAGGGGAGGAGGCTTTAAGGACCCGTTCCTATTTGTCCCGCCTTTACCCCTCACCCAAGGCACCTGGTACCCAGATTCCTGAAGATGTGTGTGAGTGGTGTGGTGTGCCGTGTGTGAGTGTGTTTGCAATACAAGCTTTGTGCCTTTCCCTACTGCTAACTTTGGCTTTAGCTTTCAGAAGTCTGTTAAATTTCTCTCTACTCATCCATCTGCTTTTCATTTTCCAAAAATGCCAGCATTACTTACAGGTTTATATATTTCCCATATGTATAAACCATCTTCACTGTCACTTAGTGAGCTTAAAGACAGGGAACTCATCTCATTTTCATTCCTCTTCCCTGATCAGAAGCCCTAACGCAGCTTCTGAATATGCTCTCTCTTCTCCTCTTTCTTTCCCTGCGACAGTTAGCTCAGCCTGTTGGGAAAGGGTGTCTTCTCCACCAGGTATTTTGCTGGCCTGCTCCTCCCAAACCTGAAGAGGAGACCCGTGCACCCTGGCCAGCCACCCACTCCTTCTATTACACTTTCCAGCCCTGGGCCAGGGGGCTGCAGCCACTGAGGACAGGCTGGCTGGGGTGAACAACAGGGACCCTGTCACTGTCCTCTGCAATGACAACCAGGCAGCCAGATATGTCCTGGCCATGTCACGTCTATGGTTTGTTTTGTTGAAAACTCTTTCCATCAGCTCAGTCAGTTAGGAACAGACACAGGCCCTCTTTTGGTTGGATGTTGTCTGTGAGCTAGGCTGACCTAGGCAATGTGGCATTTCTAGCCTATGTCATTGGAAGTGCAAAGGCAAGATGGCCTCCGCACTGGTCGGTCCAGTTGCTCTGCAGTGTCACCTGGCCTAGCTCCCTTCATCTTCCATTCTCTGTCTTTCTCCATCCACGCTATTCTTGCCTCATTCTGAAACAGTCAGCTCATGGCCATCAGAGGGCCATGCCCTTAGCTATGCTTCTTTAGCCTTCCCATGTGCGCATGTGAGCATGAGGACAGACAGATATGTGCCGAGATATCCCCACAGTCACCACCGCAATCCCTTCCCTTTGTTCTGAGTGTCCCACGGGCCGACCCTTGTCTGAACTGTGAGCAGAGACTACAATGGCGACAATGGGACCAGCACAGAAGGAAGAGTTTACAGGAGGACACTGAGTGGGGATAACTGGGAGAGGACCGAGGTAAGGGAAGAGGAAGTGACGGGGGGCAGTTTCAGGAAAGGAGGTCCCAGGGGAGAGGGAAGCTCCCCTAGGGCAGTGTATCAGTCAGGTCCTATTGGGGTCTGAGCTGCATCCCCCAAATGTTCAAGTCCTCACTCCTGGCTCCTGTCAATGTGACTTCTTTGGAAATAGCTGTAATCAAGTTTAGAAGAGATCATTTAGGGGAGAGGAGACCTAACCCAATGTGACTGGTGTCCTTATGGATAGAGAAGAGACACAGAGGCAGATTGCACACAGGGAGAAAGAGGACCACGTGACGATGAAGGCAGGGATTGGAATGATGCATCTACAAGTCAAGAAGTGGCGGGCCAGGGATTTAGCTCAGTGGTTCCGCCGCCTGCCTCGCAAGTGCAAGGACCTGAGTTCGATCCCCGGTAACAAAAAAAAAAAGCAAAAAAGAAGTGGCGAGGGTTGCTGGCCGTACTGGAAGCTACGAGAAATGCCTGGAAAAGTCTCCCCTGAGCCATAAGAGACCACAACCCTGCTGATGCCTTGGTCTTGGTTCTGGTTTCCAGAATTGTAGGGAGAGAATAAATTTATGCTGCTACAAGCCTCCCAATTCGTGTTCATGAGTCACAGCAGAAAGTAGCTCAGGCCCCAGCAGAAAGCAGATGGCAGTCAAGCCCCTGGACCTTGTGAAGATCCTTCCAGTGCTGGATGTAGGGGCACAGAAGGAGTAGCTGGGGCTGTGGGTGAGGACAGGAATCTTGGCAGAGAGGAGCAGCTAACATGAGGCAACCTGCAGGGAAGTCACTGCCCTGGCTTCTCTCTTCCCACCTCCCATTGGCCAAACCCAACCAGAAGCCAGAGGGTAAGGGGCTCCTTGATGCTGATCAGACAGACCAGCCACTCAGGCCCCGGGCGTGTTCAGCTGGACACTGGCAGGGAGTGTGGCATCGGCTGCAACCTTCTTAGACAGCCAGTGAGACGTAGGGGGCTTCTTCTCAAAGTGAGGTGCCTGAGGGAGAGAGCCAGTTAACACAGAGAATCCTGGGTCCTGGCCATGTTTCCATGTGTCCCCTGCAGTAGCTTCTGGTACTCCAGACAGCCAGGAGAGTGTGGAAATGACATGAGCAGGAGGGACAGGATGTGCCAAGGAGAAGGAGCCACCCTCCTGGGGAGGACTTTGGTACTGGGACCTTTCTTGTGTCATCTCCTCAGCTCCTTATAACACATGCTGTCCCATGGCCAGTGCCTGCTGGAGAAATGTGTTCTTCAGATTTCTTATGGTTACTAACCAGTTGTTAACTAGTTGTTAACTAGCTATTGCTTTCCCCAGTTAGAAGAGTGTTAAGGAGCCATGGTGAGAGGTGCCTCTTTGGCCCTGGTGGGTGGGCTAGTCTTGGACGGGCAAGACTGTGCCTCAAATCCCATGGCTTCTCCATGGAGTGGTAGGCCTTGCCTGATCTTTGTTCCTTCTTCTGGACAAGGTGACTGCTGAGAAGCTTGCTTTCCATGGCTCAGGACTTCTCTTGCATTTCAAATTTAGGCTAAAAAAAAAAAAAAAGGTGAACATATATCATGGAAATCATTCACACACTTTATTTTGACCTAAAGTGCAGGGATTTTAATATCCAAATGAAATATTGAGAACTGAAAATTATACTTTAGAATAAAGCAAACAGCCAAATTCCAGTAAAACTCAGAAGATTACAGGACCTCCTATCTGTTTTAATCTCTGAATCAAACTTTCCAAGGACAGAGGACCCAGAATTATCATAATAATTCTGATACAGAACAAAACCATCCATTACAACCCCTCTCTGAACAGCAGGACTTTCATTCTCATTCCACTGTAAAAATGATTAAGTAGCAGGCTCCATGAGGAATGTAAAGGGTTTTTCAATTAAAAGATAAATTTGAGAGAGAGGACTTTATTTATAGACTATAAAAACCACATTAGTCAAATTAATGAATCTACATTCAATAGGTGTCCAATCAATCATAGTTCCAAACTGTAAGAATTATTCCAAGTTTCCTTACCATATAGATTTGAGCATATTAAAATGATTAGAACTGGAATTTTTAAGACCAAATGACATGAGAGATCACTGCTAAGAAAAAGAGGTAATTATAATAACAATGACTACCATTTATTGAGCTCTCCCTGTGCCTGACCAACAAATGTTAACTCATTCACTCTCTCCAGACCCCTGCAGGCCTGGCTCTGTTACCCCATCTTACAGGTGGAGCTCAGGCTCTGTTAAGTCACAGGCCGTATTTTAGACAGTATCCTTTTCATCCTAACATTTCAAAAGGTTTTCTCCCACTTATTTCAAACAAGTCCCTAGATTTGATTTTAAGAAGGCCTATAATTCAAGTGTAAATGGATATGGACCTGGATGACAAAGTTAACTCTGAAAATGGAAAAGAGTCAATAGAGACATAGATTTTCCCCAAAGTGATGGTTAATTTTATGCACCAACTTGGGAAGCTACATAGTTGGGGAAACACCAAAATGTTTCTGTGAAGATATTTTTTTACCTAACAGTAACATTTAAATCAGTAGGTTTTTAAAGCAGATTTACTACTTCCAGGAAGAGAGCAGAGAAACAGCCTCTCTGAGATAGATTTGGTGTTCAGACACCGGAATATGAGGAAGAAAATGTGAGGAAGAGAAGGAGGGGAATGGGTCCTTGGGACCTAGCAAGGATCTGAAGTGAGAATTGAAGCCCACAGGGAGAGTGAAGAGAGAAAACTCAATGCAGAAGAAGAAAGTCTCAAGAGGCCCTTCTTCCTGATCCCTGAGTCACTGCATGGGAGGGGCAGCTTGAATCTGCTGACACACGTTGACTACTGGCACCTCCAGAGGTCGCTATGGAGAAATGCACCCGTGGAACAAAGCCGTGGACGCCGCAGACTGCAGTGGCTGGTGGGTTGGGTTCAGATGTCCCCCAAGAGATTGGCTGGTAGCCATCTTGGAGAGAGGCTAACTGAGCTCAGAACTCAGAGCAGCTTCAGGCCAATTCCATCTAGTGGCTCCCACTGTCAGGGTGAGGCAGAACTGAGTTCAAACTGGCAGGAGACGCATGGAGTGCTGTAGGCTGAACAAATTGGGTTCCAGCCTCACAGCCAGAAACCAGCCTGAACTTCAGTGGAACCAAAGGTGCAGGCTTGCTGGGATCATCCACTACCCTGCTATAAAGCTACAGCTGGATTGGTGGGATTAATCAACGTGGATCTGGCCCCTGTCTGGCCACTCTGTCTACCAGTGACAGCAGAGACACTCCCTGAAGCGGACATTTTTTCTTCTTCTCGTTTTTGTTTTGTTTTCTCTTGATTGATCTTGTTTTCATATGTGTGAAGATTGTTTCTAGTTTTCTTGTTGTTGTTCTGTTCTTGTTTTTATTTCTTCCTTCTCTCTTTCCTTCCTGTCTTCTTCACCAGTTTCCCAAAGTTCTCATAATCTTCCTTTGTCCTCCAACCTTGCTTCTGATCTCTCCTTCTTCTAGTTCTCTATTTTTACCCTCTAACCCTGTTTAAATGTTCTCTCCTGAGGATAAAATCACCATATTGAGGGCATATTTACTGTATACAATTTTCTAGTTTGTTCTAGATTTTGTTATATATTTCTTGTCAAAGATTAAATCTAGACCCATATGTTTCACCATACACTAAACTAAAATCAAAATTGATCAAAGATCTAAATATTAAAACAGAAACACTAAATCTCCTGGAAGATAGAACAGGTAGAACTCTTGAAGGCATTGGTGTAGGCAAAGACTTTATGAACAAAGCACTGATCCTACAGAAAATATCAAAGAATCAAAGATCATAACAATCTCATCTTATTAAAAAGCTTTTGCACAGCAAAAGAAACCACCAACAGAGTGAAGAGACAACACACAGAGTGGGCAAACATTTTTGCCAACTGTTCCTCAGACAAAGGACTAATATCTAGAATATGCAAAGAACTCAAAAAAATCATACCCCCCAATTTTAAAGACCCAATCCAAAAATGAGCATCTGAAACGAACAGACATTTCTTAGATGAAGAAGTAGAAATGGCAAATAAATGCAAGAAAAAATGTTCAACAATACTGGCCATTCAAGAGATGCAACTTAAAACAATGCTGAAATTCCATCTCACTCCAGAAAGAATGGCTACTATCAAGAAATCAACCAATAACAAAGGCTGGTGGGGCTGTGGGGAAAAAGGAATGCTTCTCTGCTGTTGGTGGGAGTGTAGCCTGGTGCAACCACTATGGAAATCAGTGTGGAGATTCCTCAAAGAACTAAAAATGGGACTGGGGATTTAGCTCAGTGGCACTGTGCCTGCCTTGCAAGTGCAAGGTCCTGAGTTCAATCCCCGATACAAAAAAAAAAGAACTAAAATTGGAGGTTCCATTTGACTCAGCTATTCCCCTTCTTGGTATCTTCCCAAAAGAATTAAAAGCATCATACCACAGTGATATATGCACACCCATATTTAAAGCAGCACAGTTTGTAATAGCTAAATCAGTCTGAAGATCATTCTTTGTTTATATAACTGTCACCACAACACTGATTCACGTTAGTGGTAACCTAGGTGTGTGCTATCAGGGTGTCCAAATAGACAATGGAATTGACTATTGAACGTTCAAGGGTGAACCTAATTGCAGAGCTGAATCATAGACTTTGGCCAAATACCAAGTTCAGAGTAAACTTCCTTGTAGGCTTATCTGCTACCATATGTTTTCCGAGAAAGGTTTCCTGGTCTTTGCACTGAATAGTTTTCAGGAATGTGAGGTACAGTAAGATCCAGACTGCATGCCGTGTGACTCCCAGGATCCCTGGACACTGCATCCATCACATAACATCCTTAGGGGCTGGATGGCTCAAATCCACATTTGACATTTGTCTCTGTAGGGACACAAGGGCAGAATCTGTCCTATGTCCACATCATCTAGAGAGTTGGCCACTCGTATGGTTTTGTTAAAGGAATGAAAAGGTGAATAAATAATTGCACAACAGACTGGGGCAGTGTGGATATTTGATTGTAGATAAGATCAAATGTTATCTGCCTTGAAGACATCAAGTAGTGTCCTACTGGGAGGCAGAGAATTTGAACTTATGTTCAATTTGAGATCTTTGTCAATGATAGCTTTGCTAGAAACCCATCATAGAGGTGCTTGAGGCTTCCAGGGAATGTTCTAGAAACAGCAGGATACCTGCTCCACACAGAGCCCTGGAAACAAGAGAGAGGACAGGGGTTAATTTCCAGAAAGGATGAGATTGGGTAAAGACTATGTGGAGAGAAGATGCTACTTGTGACACCGTGACTCTGGTAGATTCCTGCTCTCTTCTGGTAACACCTCAGGCCCCAGAGTCACCCTAGGGAGCAGGGCTTTTTCCGTTGCTGCCCTGTGGCTCTGCCTCCCCCCGCGCTGTGCTCTGGTTTTCTGTTAGATCGACCTTGTGTGGTGAGTCAGGATGAGAGCTAAAACATGACATCATGGGAGAAGAAGGAAGGGGTGACAAGAAGCCTCACACACACCCAGACCTTTTCAAACATATGTGAAATTTTTAGATGGCTGAACAAGCTACTTGGAGTCTCACAATTCAGGAATGTTTTTTCCAGGACCTGGGAGCACATCTTTGTCATGGAATCTCCCAGAAAGAATATCAGTCTGATCTCCTAGTGTCCTGAAAGGAGATGGGCCTGATGTCATGGGCCATAACCACCTTTAGCAGGTTGCCCACTGGGGTGCCAGGCTCATCCCATTCTAGTTTAAATGCTTAATAATTCAGTAACAATCCTCTCTACCTCAGTTATGACGTTTTCTGGGTTGAGGTAGATTTTTGTTTTTAATTCTATTTCCCGCAGCACTTGCATGGTACTGAGCACATGAACTTGATGTCAGCAGAAACACAAGTCGCTCTGCTGACTGATGGAGGCAGCCAGGCCCAGCAATCTGTGGCTTCTCTCCCAGCCCCCTGGGTCCAGTGTGCGCCTATGGACTTTGTGTGGTGAGAGCAGCGTGCTACACAGGCGTCACACCTTGAGCCTAAGTCTCCAGGAGCACAGCTTGATTAGCAACCCAGCAAAGCCAGGGCCAGGACGAGATGGAGAACTGACAGCTTCCTCATCTTGTCTCCTCTTCCAACTCCGGGCCAATTGGAGAAATATGGCACCACAGGATACCAGCTGTCCTCTTTGATGGTGCCACAGTCGCATTGGCTTGTCTGAGAACCTGCCCCGGATGACACTGTGTGAGTTCTCAACCCTCCGGATGCACTGAACTTCACCAGCTGGCTGCTTTTTGAACCAGGAATAGCGCTTTCAGAAACCCCCAGATAAGTGCTACGCATTGTCAAAGTCCCAGTCCCTTACCTTCCGTTCCAAGGCCCTTATAGTATAATCATGGTGCTGGAGCCCATTATCCACCCCGGAAGCCTTTCCCAGCCTTTCTCATTTTTAACTGTCACCAGCACACCGAGCCGCTTCCCTTCCTGTGCCCTTTTGTGCATATTCGCCTTACTCCTTCCTGTCTATTACAAACCTTATTTGAGCCAGTGCAGTTTTGAGAGCAATTAAAGCTCCATTAAGACGAGACCCATGAAAGTCATGCGGCCCGGTGCTCGCTGATGGAGGCACTAACCCATAGGGGCCTGGTGATCTCTTTGTTGCCATTAGAGGCACTGAGTAAAGACCAGGGCCTCTTTGGCCTGGGGACTGGAAATTCAGGCCACATTCGTGGCCTAATGAAATGAAGACGCTCCAGTGAGAACCACTTACCAGCTGAAGGGCACCTCATTGAAAACACTTTTTCATTACGAGTCAGTGCCCAGGTTTTTTCTTTATTAAAAGAAGATCTCTCCCAAGCTAGGTCAGGTTCTTTTCTCATTTAAAACAGTGTGTCCTCGTTTACTCTGGGAACGTCCAGGGAGCCAGGATGATTAATGGGAGCAGCAGCACTCGGTGCCAGAGTGTCCGGCAGGGAAGCGCTTACCGAGGTCTGACTGCTCTACCACCTCCCTTGCCACTCCTCAGACCGCAGAAGGGCACAGTGGCTTCAGGATGAGTGACGGTGACAGTAGCTGCCTCGGTGCTGCCAACTTCCTACCGTGCTCAAATCATTGACGCTGGACACTGCATTCAAATGCTTTCTCAAGGTCAGCTTCTTGCCTCCTAAGTGTCTTATAAAAGCTTATTTTTAGGTTTCCTATGGCCAAAAGCATATGTCCAGCTGGGCATGGTGGCGCACACCTGTGATCGGGAGGCTGAGGCAGCAGGATCATTCCAAGTTCAAGGCCACCCTGGGCTATATAGTGAGTTGGAACTAGCCTGAACTACATAGCAAGACTGGATCTCACAAAATTAAAACAACATTGAGGAGAAACTCGGAGGTTCCCCGCAGCAGCTGCACCTTAGAGTCAGGCAAGAGGCTTGTTTCAAGCCACAGCCAGGGCGACCCTCCACCAGCAGGTGACAGGCTGGGGACTTGAGCCAGATCTACTGGGTGGAGGAAACCCAAGCTGAGCCTCACAGAGCAGTTCCTGGAGTTCAAAGGACGGGCAACACCTCTGAATCACAAGGCAGGTGTAGCTCCTGGATGTTGTTCTCCTGAGCTCCCTAACCGGTGACAATACTTACTTATCATGGAAGGGGTGATGTTGTCCCCGTGGGCACACTTCAGGATCTCTGTCAGAGAGTGTGACCCTTCAGGAAGAATGCAGTGTGAGTCAGGGGGAAGCTGAGGCAGGAGGATCACCATGAGCTCAAGGCCAGCCTGGGCTACATAATGAGTTGAAGAGCAGCCTAAACGACATAGTGAGACCCTGTCTCAGAAGGAGAGAGAGAGGGAGAGAGAAGCCAGGAGAAAAATCTAAAGGCTTCCTTGTGATTGAAGGATTAGGCTGCCACTCTGAAGAGAAAGCCACTGGCCCCGGACCTCACAGAGGCCTGAATCTTTGCCAAGGGCGTCTGTGCTTATTCCCCAGCTCTGCAGTGGGTGATTACATAACCTCTCTGTTTCTCAATTTCCTCATGGCCACAGTGGGGATGCTAAGTGTCTGCCTCAAAGGGTTTCTTCAGCACAGCTGGCATGAGACAGGGCTGAATAATGTCACCGTCACAGTCAGACTTCCAATATCCTGACCGTCACGCTTTACCCCAAGACAGCACCTGGGAACCCAGAGTTGGCCCCAAACCCACACTACCAAGTCCAGGTGGAAAGGCCCCCTCGTCCTGTGCCCCCACTGCAAGGCTGAGTCTTCGTCCAGCTCACCTGGGCCACTCAGTGGAGCCCCCATGCCCCTGACCCAGGATCTTCTCCAGCCAGCTCATCTTTCCTCTTTGCTGCTTATATATTTTAAATTTTTGTGGTTCTTTTTTGAGACAAGGTCAACTGTGTAATCCAGGCTGACCTCAAACTTGCTGTAATCCTCCTGCCTCAGCCTCCTGAGTGCTGAGAGTAGAGGTGTATACCACCGGGCCTGGCAGTACTTACATGTTTTTAATTTGTAATTAAATATTTAATATTTGTAATATCTTAATTTTCACTTATTTTATCTTAAATTGTAAAAGCAGATTTCCTTATTTTTATTTGTAGTGGTAGTAAGGGGGTGTAAGAAAACCCTTCAGTACCTCCCTGAATCTGCACAGCAGAAATCTTCTGCAATACGCTGTTCTGAGCAGTTCTGTTCTGTAGAGTCCAGAGAAACCACCGGGAAAACCCAGTTACAGTGCAGATTTCTGGCTGTGCCTGAGTGTTCCAGGTGAGCAGAGGAACTGAGTCTGGTGCCCTGGGCACCCCTGATAGCATCACCTCTGCAACAGCCCCGGGGAAGGGCTGCAGTCTTGCCATCATGCTATACCCAGTAGACACTCTATTTTTAAGCATTCCTTTTAATCTTCTCTTTTATCTGATCTTCTCTGGCTTATATATGTGGCCCACTTCTACGATTTAAAAGGCCCTGCCTCTTCCCTAACCTGGCACCTTATTGCCTTCCTTAATTAATCAGGTGATTTTGAGGGCTGCTGGGAGGACAAACCCTCCCTGGAAGGAGGGATGAGATACAGGCAGGTCCAGGCCTCATCTTTTCTCTCCCATCAGACTGGATGAGGCCTGATTTTAGGGACAATGGCTCTGGTGAATGCCGCTATGCTAACAGCGCCACCTGGCTGGAAGCCGTTCTAACACCCATTTCTGCCAAGCTCCCCTCATCTTGTTTACGGTGATTCCCAGAGGCCTCCACTCTGTTTCCAAGGTCTTCGAGCTCCAGCCCTTCCTTTGGGCTCACTCCGCGTGCAGAGACCCTTTATGTGGGCAGGGCCTCACCAAGCCAAGGTGTTCTTTTGTTAACATACAATAAAAACAGTCAGAGCTTCATTTTAGCAGGTTAACAGAAAAACATGACCTCAAAGAAACACGCTGAGAACTGGGCATGGTGGTGCACGCCTGTAACCCCAGCACTTGGGAGGCTGAGGCAGGAGGATCATAGAGAGTATGAGCCCAACTCGGGCTCCATAGTGAGTTCAAGGCCAACATGAACTGCCCAGCGAGATTCTGCCCCACCCACAACAAAACAAAACAACACACTGAGATCAGAATTGTATATTGAATCAAAATTTTAAAAGCCGGTCATTGCAAAAATACATTTACCAAGCCGTGTTCATTCATCCAAGTTCTCATTCTCCAGTATGGAGAGATGGATGTTATTTTATCTCATCCACGAACACGTTTCCTCTCTGATTCCCTGGACTTGGATGAATCCCTTTCTCTTCCTCTTTCCCTTTGCAATGCTCCAAGCCAACTCAACACAACCCTCATGGAAATGCTGCTCTGCCATTGTTGTTTGGGGAGAGTTTGGGCCAGTCTGGTGGCACCTCCTCAGCCCTGGCGTGACTGCTTCAGGATCGCTCCTGATACCTGCTCTTCCTACCCTTGCTGCCAGTTCCCCTTCACCTAGACTGGGCACTGCTCTGGCATCTCTGAGCACCTTTGAGTTCGGGTCACCCGGGAAGAGACGCGGAAGTGCGGGGCTGGGCACGCACAGCTCTGCTGCCCACCTGAGGAACTGGTTCTGCAGGAAGCACTGGCCAGGGCAAAGTCCACTCCCAAGGCCCAGGGAGGTCAGTCCTCATCTGGGCAAATGCAGTGGGCATCGCATTTCCAGGAGCTGATGATGTCACTTGGGCACCGCTGCTGGCCTGGCCCGTGCCCCCTGCTTGCCCTCAGAGCCCTCTGAAAATGACGGCGGGCCTCTCGGGCCTCTCGGGCCTCACAGAGAATCCCCACCTCCCCTCCCCCTCTCTCCTCTCTGAGGCTGGGCTTCTCCTCCCGGCACCACGACGCTTGGGGCTGTTCCAGGCACTGAGGGATGTGGAAGGGCATCTTGGTGGCTCTCCCCGCTGGATGCCATTAGCAGACACCTCCCTCCGGTACACAACCAGAATCCCCGGTGAGATCTGCAGGGTCCTGTGCTTTCTGGGGACCTAGAAGAGGTGGGGAGGGAAAGCAACACAGGCTCTGTGGCAAGCAGGGCCACACTGGAGAGCAGAGCTGTCCGTGCAGCAAATAATGAAATACTCATGTGCAGAAGTTTGCCCCGGGGTGCTCACCCTGCGACCCAAACAAAACACAGCTTTGAAAATATTTTCTAAAAAGACTAAGATTGTACTCTTAAAGTTCCCAACAGCAGGACTGACCTCCAGTTTAAGAAGTGTTGATGATGTTGCTGCTGCACAAACAATGTGAAAGACAACTGAAAAGAAAAATTGTACTTGTCTTGTTTTGTTAGTGCTGGAGATTGAAGCCAGGGCCCATGCATGTTAGGCAAGTGCTCTACCACTACTGACATACATTCCCAGGCTTTTAAAAATTTTTGTTTTAAGTCAGATGTGGTAGTGTACGCCTGTAGTCCTAGCACTCAGGGGGCTGAGGCAGGAGAATTGCCATGAACTCAAGGCCAGCCTGTGCTACATAGTGAGACCCTGTCTCAAAAACCAAAAAAGTTGGGCCAGGGATTTAGCTCAGTGTTCCTGTGCCTGCCTTACAGGTGTAAGGTCCTGAGTTTGATCCCCAGTACAAAAAAAAAAAAACAGAAAAAAATTTTAAAATCTTAAGACAGAACCTCATTAAGCTGCCCATGCTCTCCTTGAATTTGCTATCCTCCTGCCTTTGTTTCCAAGAGATTAAGAATTCTACACTTCACCTGGGCGTAGGGGTTCATGTTTGTAATCCCAGCACTCAAGGGGCTGAGGCAGAAGAACTGTAAGTTCAAGGCCATCTTGTGTCATACAGCAAGCCCATGTCTTAAAGAAAAAAAAATTTAAATAAAAAAATAAAAATTCAAAAATTCTGCTCTTATGCCATCTCCCCAAGTTAAGTGATCTTAATGTTTTCATTTCCCTCTAGACTTCACTGTACGAATATGTTTATCTTCAAAAAAGATTTCTTAAGCAGATCCAACTTGGATTTCTCAACACCAACTTCTAACGAACCCTAAGGGACTAAGGCATGCACAAGGAGGCATTCGATATTTTGGAAGAAATTGTGAACGAATTTGCCACAGTGCATTCCTCTGTGGCCTTATATTTAGTGGAGGGCATCCATGTGGACTCCTCAGGAATGGCCATACCACCCCCTTCACAAGGGACTTAGAACACTGAGGTATGGTCAGACTTCCCACTTTACAGATAAGTGAACTTCCACGCAGATGAGCAGACTTCCTGCCAGGTAACAGGAAGTGCTTATGACAGAGCAGGGGAGAAATTTCAGGCATACTGTGTCCCCGAGCTGATGGCTTTCACAACACCCTTCCTCACTGTGTGTCCACAAAGTTACTGAGTGAAGGACAAGTCGGAGCAATACAGGATGATCAAGGACGTGCCAGAGTTTGAACGTGTCCCCCAAATCCATGTATGTGTGTCTTAGTCCCTTCCTTCATCACTGGGACAAAACACCCGACACCCACAACTGAAAGGAGGAGGTTTATTCGGCTCACAGTGTGTAGAGGTCTCAGGCGTAGTCGGCTGTGTCCAAGGCAGGTGGTGTGGCGGGGGCGGGGGTCACCGAGAAGGAACCCAGGCATGGCGGTGGGGAAGCAGAGCTGAAGGAAGGAGCAGCTCAGGGAGAAGGACCCTTCCAGGCCACCCCGGGGACCCACCTGCTCTGAGGAGGCTCCCCCCCAGCCTCTCATGTAGCTGTCAGTGGATTAGTCCCCAGAGGAGTGCCAAGCCCCTTCAAAGCCCAGCTGGGAGAGCAGGAGGATTTGGGGACATCTAGAGATGCGCCATACTGGTGGGAAAGTTAATCCCGAAATCCCTATGTTGACAGTGTTTCGAGGGGGAGCCTTTGGGAGCTGGTTGGGGTTAGGTCTGGCCATGAGGGTGATGTCCCATGATGGCCCTGTGGTTTTCTAACAAGAGTGACTGAGCACACACACTCCCTTGTACCCACTGTGCTAGGAGGCGGCAGAGGCCCTGACCAGGTGCTGGCACTGTGGCAGTGAATTTCAGGGCACCAGGACTTTGAGATTTCTCTTCAGAAATGACCCAGTGTGTGGTCATTTGAGAGATGCAAAGGAAAACAACACTGAGATTCCACCTCACCCCACAAAGAATGGCTGCTATCAAGAAATCAACGAATAACAAATGCTGGCAGGGGTGTGGAGAGAAAGGAACCCTTCTCCATTGTTGGTGGGAGTGCAGACTGGTGCAACCACTGTGGAAATC
>NW_004624793.1:12437275-12454012 GCF_000247695.1 Heterocephalus glaber
CTTTCTGAAACAAATCACATCCTCTGGTGTCTTGTTGGTGCTTGAGATGCTTTTTTAAGTTATATGGAAAAATGTTTAAGTGCTTTTCAGTTCTGTTTTGGCTGAGTTCTACTGTATTTGAATATTATTGCAGTTTTTTTCCCCTTGCATTGTTCTTCTTTGAGTGGTTTTAATTTTCTGTGTGTGTGTGTGTGTGTTTGATAATAAAGTTATTAAAAAAAAAAGTCTGGGGTCCTTGTCTTGTGCCCAGAACAATGGTGAGGATTTTGTTTATCAGGATAAAATATTGTCTCCATTGGAAGGTGCACTAGATGTAACAGGTTAAGGCCAAGTTGCTTTTATGGTTGATGTTTTAAACAGAGTTTTAACCTTCATATATCTTCCAGAAAACTGCAATAATAGGTATTAGGTTTGTGTACTTTGGAACAGATAAGCCAGAGGCAAATTGAATTTCCTGGCTCAGAAATCTTGCCAGGGACTCCTGGCCCTGCTGTGTGGGGTGGGGACTAAGGGAGTCCAACCTGAGTTGGAGATGCCTCTGTGCTCCTGCACAGAGATTTAGAGCAGCATAAACATGAGCTTGGATGAGGAGCAGGGAGGAGGGACTGGCTGTGTCCTGCCTAGGGTGTGACCCAGTCATACATAAGATGGGCCCCAATTGGCAACTAGGGAGCCCTGGGTCAGTTCCTCAGGGGTGGCCGGTCGGTCAGTACTGGAGCTGGTCCCTGTCCTACCACTGAAGATGCATCTCAGAAATGCTCATCTTTCGATGCTCTCTCAATTAAAACACAAAACAAAACAAAACAAAAAAACCCAGCAGGCTTCTTCATGCAATTTGTCAGCCACTTCCTGGCAAAATTGGACGTCCATATGGAAGTAAAATTAACTTTGATACATACCTCAGGGATTAACTCATAATGGGTCATAGACATATATTAGAGGTCAAACTTACAATATGTAGAAGATGTTCTTCATGAACTTGAGTGAAGCACTAAAAGCAAGATCCATAAAAAAATTAATAAATTGAATTTTACCAAAATTAGACTTCTACTCCTTGAGAGACAATATTAGGAGAATGAAAATAATAGCAATGGACTAGGAGAAAATAGTTACAAAGAACATAGAACTTTTATCTGGAAGATAAAAAGGACTCTTTAAACACTATATGAAAATAAAAATTCAATTTAAAACTGAATAAAAGATTTGAATAGACACCTCACCAAAGAAGATATATGAATGGCAAATAAGTACATGAAGGTGTTCAGTATTTTTAGTCATCAGGGAAATGCAAAATAAAACCATAATGAGTCATAATACTGAATAGGTTAAAACTGAAAGCATTTCCTCTAAAATCAGATTAATACAAGAATGTCCCCTCTCGCCACTCCTAGTTAATAAAGTTCTTGAAATTTTAAGCAGAGCAATTAGGCAAGAGAAAGAAATAAAAAGGATACAAATAGGGAAGGAAGAAGTCAATTTGCCTTATTTGCAGATGACATGATCCTATGCTTAGAAGACACTAAAGACTTCATCAAAAAACTTTTAGTCTGAGAAATTTAGAAAACCAGTAGAATACCAAGTCAACATTTAAAAATTAATGGTTTTCTGTATCCAAGTAATAAACTACCTGAGAGAGGAATCAGGAAATGAATTCCATTCACAATCGCTTAAAAAAAAAACTAGTGACAAATGTAATTATTATGTACTGCAAACATACTAATAAAAAATTTTTAAATGTTAAAAAAACCCCTACAAATCAACCTAAACAAGAAGGGAATGACCTCTAAAATGAAAATTATAGAAGATTAAGGAACAAAATTGACTTAAGATACTATAAGGTGGGAAGACCATCTTATATTCATGAATTGGCAGAATTAGCATGATTAAAATAGCCATATTACTGAGAGCAATCTAGAGTCAGTACAGTCCCCATCAAATTTCCAAAACTAGGAAAAATAATACTGCAATTCATATAGCAACACAAAAGACCCAGAATAATCCTAAGCAAAAAGAACAATACTGGAGCTATCATAATACCCAATTTCAAATTATGCTATAAAGCCATAATAACAAAAATAGCAGAGTACTAGACAGAAATAGACATGCAGATTGACGGAAGAGATCAGGGGACACAGAAACAAACCCACACAACCACAGCTATCTGGTTCTTGACAAAGGGACCAAAAACATATGCTGGAGGAGAAAAAGCATCTTTAATAAACAGAGCTGAAAAAATTGGGTATCTGTATGTTGAAGACTGAAACTACATCCTTATCTCTCACTCTGTAAAAAATCAATTCAAAATAAATCAAAAACCTAGGTATAAGACCAGAAACTGAAACTCCTAGAAAAAAATCTTAGGAGAAACACTTGAAGCCATTGGAACAGGTAAAGACTTCCTGAATAGAATTCCAATAGCACAGGAAATAATAGCAAGAATCAACTAGTGGGACTACATCAAATTGAAAAGCTTCTTTACAGCAAAGGAAATAATCAACAGAGTGAAGAGACAGTCTACAGAAAGGGGGAAAACCTTTGCCAGCTGCAATTCCAACAAAGAGGATCAATGCCTAGAACATATAAAGAACTCAAAAATCTCAACATTACAAAAAAACCCAATCAGTAAATGGAAAACTGGAACAGAATTTCTTGAGAAAAGTACACATGGCCGATAGTGTATGAAAAGATGTTCAACATCTCTAACCATTAGGGAAATGCAAATCAAAACTGCACTGAGATTCCACCTCACCCCACTCAGAATGGCTATCATCAAAAATACAAAAAAATACAAGTGTTGGAGAAGATGCGAAAAGGAACCTGGCTGAGCAGCTGGTGGGGATGTAAGTTAAGTACAGCTACCATGGAAATCAGTAGGGAGGTTCCTCAGAAAACTAAAACTAGAACTAGCACATGACCCTGTTATACCACTTCTTGGTATATGTCAGAAGGAATTAAAGGCATCATACTATAGGGTTTCCTGCAAACCTATGTTTACTGAGGCACAGATAACAATAGCCAAGACATGGAACCAGCTGGGGTGCCTATCAGCAGGTGAACAGATAAAGAAAATGTGGCATAGAGGCACAATGGAATATTATTCAGCCATAAAGAAGAATGAAATTATGTCATCTGGAGGAAAATGGGTGGAACTGGACATCATTACATAAAATGAAATAAGCCAGACTCAGAAAGACATGTATCACATGTCTTCCTTAATATGTGGACTCTTAAAATAAATTATATGAAAGCAGAAGGGATACTATTATTAGATAAGAGTAAGGGAATAAAGGGGAAAGCAAAAGAAGTGTAAGGGGGAATTTGAGGGGAATGGATTTGATCAAAATTATACTCACACATGAAAATACCACATTGGAAGCCAGTATTAATATGCACTCATAAAATATGATAATGAGATACTACAACATGTTTATTAGGATAACTAAAATTTTAATACCTGACCATATCAAGTGTTGGTGAGAATGCGGAATTACTTGAACTCTCATAGAACTGCTGGAAAAAATGAAAATAACTATTTTGGAAAATAAATTTCAGGTATTTAAAATGTTAATCATACATATACTGTGTGATTCAGCTATTTCATTCCTAGATACTTACTCAAGAAATGAAAGCGTGTGTCCATACACAAACTTGTGTAGGAATGTTTATAGATTTATTTACAACAGCCGCAAACTGGAAGCAACCCCGAAGTACACCAACTGTGAATAGGTCTTAATACAGGACATCCATACAATGACATACTGCTAGCAATGAAAAGGAATAAACTTTTGCAGTGTATAACACAGATGAATCTCAAAATAATATGCTGAGCAAAGGAAGCCGGAAAGAGGGCATACTGTATGGTGTTAGAAGTTTACAGATAGAGAATCCAAGCTGTAGAGAGTCAATTTTCCTGCATATTTTGCCATAGCATTCTAAAGTCCAAGGTCTCCGCCCTTGCACACATGTCTTCTGTTGCTGCCCGCTGTGAAAATGAATGCTGCGTCTCCTGACTTGATCTGACAGCACCTCTCCCACGTGCCAGACTCTATATAAGTTAGGAGTCCAAAACATAAATCTACAGCAACAGAATCAGATCAGTGGTTGCCAGGGGCAGGGATTGCCAAGGGACAGGAGGACAATGTTGGGGGTGGTAGGTACATTCATTATCTTGATTTTGGTGTTGGTTTCATGAAGGTGTATATATGTCAAAACTCATCAGATTTTTCTACAATGAATGTTTAAGGTTAATATATGTTATTCTTTAACAAAGGCATTGAAGAAAAGCCAGTGAATGAATGAATTAAATGGAATAAATACTTGGAAATGTCAAGTTCACACAGTTGGCCTTTGTTATTCATGCCAGTTATGTTCAGTAAAGTCATTTGAATGCTGATTTAATGCATATCGAATCATTGTTCCTTGGGAAAATAGACAGGTAGGTTCCTACCAGCCACTTGTCCTAACATTTTTGTCAATTGACTTGATACCTGACCTTATTTGATATCTATTTCTGCTTGAAGACACCTGGCTTACTTCATTCACATTGAACTCATGGCCAATAGTGCTGTAACTTGGGCCTGAATGAAGCTTCTCTATACACGCGTTTTCTCTACAAAGAACATCATGGCTCTCCTGGGATTAGGAACACTGCACTGCACTTTAACACTACTCTTGGGGACCATTTTAAACACCAGAATCACACATAAAAACCAAAATAATTGAGAAAATGTGGTAGTAAATAGACCACACAAAGAGCATTTGTGCATAGGGTAGGAGCTGAAACAAAAAGGTAATGTGTTGCCTTATTCAAACAGTTGGGAACTTAGACATTGAAAGTCTTAAATTCTTAAATTTTTTGCTGCTCTGAGCATATCCACAAATGAGTGTTGTGTTAGTCAGCTTTTTATCACAGTGACCTGAGAAAAACAACTGACAGAAGGGAAGGTTAATTTTGGCTCATGGCCTCGCTGGCTTCAGCCCACCATCAGCGGGCTCCACGGCTCTGGGCCTGTGGTGAGGCAGAAACATCACAGCGGAAGGGCGAAGTGGAAGAAAGCTGCTCACGTCACAGCAGTCAGGAAGCTGAGGAAGTGACAGAGCAAGAGCCAGAGAGGGAGGGGCCAGGAACAAGATACAATCCCCAACATCAAGGCCCAGGGACCCACTCCCTTCAACTAGGCCGTCACCTCCCAGCGATGCCATGAAATTATGATCTCAGTAATGGATTCATCCATTGATGACCTTAAAGCCCCTGTGGTCCAATCACCTTCCGAAAGCCCCACCTCAGAACATGAGACTTTTGGGGAACATTTTAGATCTAAACCATAACAACTATGAAGGAGAGTGAGTACTGATTTGAGAATTCCAAATAAATTTCAGTGAGTAGGTGATTTTGCAAATATGAAAACCACAAATACTGAGGATGGGCCGGGTATGAGGTGTGCTCTGTAAACACTAACATCAACGTGTCAGTGTGAACATACTTTACCTTCACTCCCTGCTCGGATAGAGGATTTTTTTTTTTTTTTTTTTTGTACCAGGGATTGAACTCGGGTCCTTCTGCTTTCGAGGCAGGCGGCAGAACCACTGAGCTAAATTCCCAGCCCTAAAAGATCTGCTCTCTTGCGCTTGCGAGCCAGGCGCCAGAACCACTGAGCTAAATCCCCGGCCCCATGGACTTTTTTTTTTGGTTGTTTTTGTTTAGTGATATTAAGGACTGAACCCAGAGCCTTCACACTGAGATATATCCCCAGTCCTTTTTATTTTTATTTTTTAAATTTTGAGACAAGTTCTTGCTAAGTCAGTAAATTTCCCAGGCTGGGCTGGAACTTATCTTCCTGCCTCAGCCTCTCTGTGTTGGAATTACATGGATAAAAAAGGGATTTTTTAAAAAGTCACATAGCAGGAGGCAGCAGATATAGGGAGATTAGATAGGGGATAGAAGTATGAAGTCCTTGTGTTTTGCAGCACAGTGAGGAACTGCAGTTCACGATAAACTATTATTATTATTATTTTTTTTTTTGGTGCTGGGGATCGAACTTGGGTCCTTGCGCTTGCACAGCAAGCAGCAAAACCACTGAGCTAAATCCCCAGCCCACCTAAACTATTATTTTTTTTATGAAGAACTAGAAGAGAGGCACTCAAAAACACCATGCATAAAGAAATAATTAAGAGAGGAAAATGCTAATTACCCTGATTTGGTAATTATACCTTGTACACATGTATTAAATAGCACACACTGTATCCCAGAAATATGTACAATTATTACATACTAATTAAAAATAAAACTTAAAAACAAATTAATAAAAAAAGAAGACTCACTTCCCTAACTACCACAGGATGAGCTTTTCCTCCCCAAAACATCTTAAACCCACAGTGACAAAGGAAAAAATAAAAATAGAGAGAGAGGAAGAAGAAACCAAGCTGGCAAGCAGATAATGGAGTGGCAATTGTCTTAGCAGCAGTGACAAAGCTGAGCCTTCAGCTGGCTTCGGGGGACCTGGGAAGTAAGCTGATTTGGGCAACCCTCGAAGGGCTTGGGCATTTCAATATTGTTGTCCCTCCCCGAGAGGGAAGATGGGGTGAAATGCTATCAAAGAAGCCTTTGGACCCCCAGATTCCAGCCTGTTTCTTTAGCAAGACAAGAGGGCTCCTCCCTATGAAGAGAGGCAGGAGCCCCCTGGACTGAGGACCATCAGG
This sequence comes from Heterocephalus glaber, assembly GCF_000247695.1. The sequence continues at coordinate 12,443,975 of NW_004624793.1, forward strand.
ATCAGACATTTCACACAGAACCGCTGAACCGTGAACTCCCCACCCTCTCTCCCACATGTGGCTCCCAGGACTTGACAGCAAAGACTGTCATCCCAAAGGCCAGAGCCCGGAAAATTCCATTCTGGGAGTTCTAAGCAATCTTGAAGGAGGATGTCAGCCCAGGGGCAATGGCAGTGGTAGCCACCTCAACATGGCAAGGACAGCATCTTCACAGGGGTGCAGGGAGGCGAGTGGGAGCCTTGGGCAGGTGCAGGGTGTTGGGACCAAGGGCAGTGAGGAGAGCATCAGGTGCATCTTCAATAGCAGATCATTGACTTAGTCCGACTGGGATGTCATCGCGAAACACCATAATCTACATGTCTCAAACAATTCAGATTCCTGGAGGCTGGGAAGTCCGAGGTCAAGATGGAGACAGATCCAGTTTCTGAGGAGAGCTCTCTTTCTGACTTGCAGTCATTGCCCTCTCCTTGTGTCCTTACATGGGAGAGAGAAAGGGAGAAAAAAGACAAGGAGAGGGAGACAAAGAGAATGAGTGTGCTCTTGGATGTCTCGTCTTGCAAGGGCACTAATCATATGGTGAGGGCCCCACCTTCATGACCTCCTCTAACTCTAATTCCCTCCCAAAGGCCCCATGCCCACACACCATCACATTGGGGTAGGCTTTAACTTATGAGGAGGGCATAAACATCTAGTCCACAATAGTTACATACAGGGAGATTGATCAAATAAGTAATAATATGAAGGAAACAGGAGCCAGGCTGCTCACTGAAGGAAAAGGAGTTACAAATACAGTATAGAAAGAGAGAAACTAGAATGGACCCTGTCCTTCGGGTTTGGAATTGGAGATATTGGTATGGGCACATGGTTATCAATACATGACAGCAAATCTGGGGTCATTCTTAGATTAAAGTAAATGACAGTAAGGGATTACAACTTAATAAAATAGGATTCCATGAGTCCATACTGATGTAAATAAATTCATAAATGGAAATTTTTAATGAAGACAGTTTTATTTATTTGGTTGGTTGGTTGGTTTTTTAAGACAGTATCTCACAGTGTAGTTCAGGCTGGCCTTGTACTCAGTATGTAGCCCACATTGGCCTCAAATTCACAACAACCCTCCTGCCCCAGCCTCCCGAATGCCAGGATTACAGATGTGCATGCACCACCACATCCAGCTCCTGGAATGGTGTATTTAGATAGCCTTAAACTCCTGCAAAATATTTATTAATTACAAAGGGGAAAAGAAACTACTATGGAAGAATCGTCTTCAACAAGTGACCAAAGTGAACATTGCCCTTGAAGGTGACTGGCCAGATGTTTTATTGATTATCTCTCGTCTTGAGTTTCTTTTTGACTGGATTCAGGTCATGTGTCCTTGCAGGAATAGCACAAGTTTCCTCTGGAAAGTCAAGACAAGCTTTAGGAATCTGTTCCAGACATTTGAGAACTAAAGAGATGTGAAAACTAAGCGGTATGATGGTTTGCTAAATGCTTTGGTTATGAAGGAAGTTATTGGGATAACTGACTGACCCTAATACGATCTGAGGATAGCACAATAGTAAAATACAGATCTACCAGTGTTCTGATGCAGGAAGACAGCCTTGTTTGTCAAAAATTTATATTAAAATCATTTTATGATGATAGGACACAATATCAGCAACCTACTCTCAAATGTTACTGTAGAAAGATGTTCTTTGTACTGTGCTTGCAATTTCGATGTGTTTGAGACTATTTCGTAGTAAAAACTCAAAGACAAAGTGAATACAGAGTGAGAAAGAAATAGCTCTTCAGAGCTGGGCATGGTGGCATGCACCTGTAATCCCAGCCACTCTGGAGGGTGAGGCAGGAGGGCCTCCATTTCAAGGCCAACATGGGCAACCTAGCTAGACCCTGTTTAAACATGAAATAAAGTTTTAAAAGGACTGAGATACAGCTCACCAAGAATGCACAAGGCCCTGGGTTCAATCCAGAGAGCGAAGGGAGGGAGAGGAAGGGAGAGAGAGAGAGAGAGAGAGAGGCACAGAAAGACAGACAGAAAGACAGAGAGACAGAGACAGAGAGAGAGAGAAAGAGAGAGAAACTTTTAGGAAAAAATATGGCAACCAAACTAGACCTCAGCTGCAAGCTTAGACAATAGCACTGAAACACTCCCAAGAAAGTAGAACAAAAATTTGAAAAGCAAAGAGAGACTATCAGTTCAGTAAGTACAAAATTCAGATAGCAGAAGTTATAGAAAGAAAGAACAGAAGCAAATGGGAACAGTTGTCAAAGATATAATCAAAGACCTCTCCCAAGACCTCAGGACCCACTTTGCGACCAACATCACAAATGCAAAAGAAAGATCTACATCAAGGCTGTTGATTGTGAAGTCCCAGCCAAGGGAGAACAAAGAGAAGGTTCCAGAAATTTCTAAAATGAGAAGAGAAGCACAAGGGCTCTGGAATTGGAATGACATTATATGTGTAACTTCCACATGGGAAACCTTTAAAATTCTAAGAGAAAATGTGTTGCAGCTCAGATTTCTGTCTGTCCAAACTGTCTACCAAGTAGAAAGAGTAAGGATAGTTTCAGTTCTTCAAAGTCTTGCAACTTTCTTAGGAAGAAACCAAAAGAGATGCATCACCTAAGTGAGAGAATAAACCAAGAAATCAAGATATGGGATCCAGAAAACTGGAGATCCTACAGAGAGACATGCAGGGAACCCCTGGAATGATGAAGAGGAGAGAATTCCAAGCAGCAGCCAGAGTAGCCGGTGGAACCCTCCAAATCAGAGAGGCTGGGGGGGTCACTTCCAGAAGATTAATTAGTCAAGAGGATCTTAACAGTTTTGGAAGTTTAAGAACATGGATTAATGATGAAACATAAAATACCAAGCAGAAACAATAAAAACTAAACCAAAATGTCAATGTCTAACTACAGAGTACATAGAAAGGCATATAAGAAAAAAAAAAAAAGAGAGAAATCATAGTATTCTGTATGGCCCAACCATAAATACAGTTACATAAACACCATACTGTAAATATTTATTTATTTATCAACAGCTATTTGTTAAATACTTATTATGTACCAGGCACTGGGGAAATAGTAGTTAAAAAAGCCACTTCTACTTCCCCATAAATCTTGTAGTCTAGGGGCTGGGGATTTAGCTCAGTGGTTCTGCCCCCTGCCTTGAAACCACAAGGTGCAGAGTTTGATCCCCGGTACCAAAAAATAAATAAATCTCATAGTCTAGCGGATAGAAAATAAGTGAGACAATCATATATAAGGTATAATAACATGAGATGGTAATGAACTTTTGTTTTTCTTTTAAGACAGGGACTTGCTACGTAGTTCAGGCTGGCCTTGAACTCACTTTGTACCCTAGGCTGGCCTTGAACTCTCGTGTTCCACCATGCCTGGTGGTGGCTAGCTTTTAAAGAGGAAAAATAAAGCAGAGAAGGCAGTTGAGAGGATCAGGATGGGGGAGGTTGCAATTTTATATACGGTGGCCAAGGAAAGCCTCGCCGTGTTGCAAATAAACTCCAGGGAACCAGGCATGGAAGCCCAAAGATGAGCTGGGAGCCATGGCAGTGATCCAGGAGCAAGAGGATGGAGTCTTGGACCCAGAGGTGGTGAGAACGTGTCAGCTCTGGGTGTGTTTTGAAGCAGAGCAAAAGCGCTTTGCGAAAAGATCAAATATGGGATGAGAGAGTAAGAGTGAAGTCAAAGACGCCTCTGGAGTTTCCACTTGAGCGCCTAGAAAATGGCCTTGTGTTTACTGAGATGGGGAAAGCAATGAGAGGAGTGGGGTTTGGAGGGAGGACAGGGCTCAGTTTTGGAAGAATGCAGTTTCAGGTGTGTATCAGTATTAAAGGATAGCGCTTTAGTATTAGAGTAGGCACCCACATGTGGCCCAGAGTCCAGAAAGAACTTGACTGCAGGTATCAATTTGAGAATCATCACACTAGCTAGTGATCTTACCAAAAATTACAATCCAGCTCTAACGGGAAGATAGCAGGCACAGGAAGCAGATGTGTGCATGGGTGACAGATGCTAAATCTTTGTCTTATGTAGCAGGAAGTCAGTAGTCAATGACTAACTTAGAAAAACAAGACAGCTGTATATGGATCACAAAAAAATAACTCTGCTCAAAGTCTTTAAAGCTTTCTTCCTTGTATTGGTGGGGGGCTGTTTTTAAAATTTTATTTCTATTTGTAGCAGTTTTATTGAGACATAACTCACACAGAATAACTCATTCACTTAAAAACGTATAATTCAGTATCTTTTAGTATATTCACAGAGTTGTGCAACCATCCCTATAATTGAATCCAGAACATTTTAATTATGCCAAAAAGAAAGATCGAAACACTTAGCTCACAAACCAAATTTGTCTATCCCTTCCTCTTAGCCCTAGGCAATTAATAATTTGCTTCCTGTCTCTATGATTCACCTATTCTGAATGTTTCACATAAACAGAATCACATAATACTTGGTCCTTTGTAACTGACTTCTTTCACTCAGCTATTTTAGGTATTTTTGATCCTCCTCATTTTACCCAAGTTTTGGCCATTCAAACCCACTTCCAGTTTCAGGGTTTTCGGTCCCTACTTTGCAGAAGGCATTACCATCTCTTCTGAAGTTGTCTTTACAAAGTCCTCCCTTTGCTGTGGCTCTTCCATGGCAAGAAGCTACTTCCTAGTAACAGCAGCAAGAGCAGCCATCCAGAGCTTTCTACCAGCCAGAACTTCCGGTTTCCCTGCAAGCGTCTTGGACTCTGCTACCTGACAGCTAGATCACCTGTGATTTCAGCCAACATTCCAGAAACAATTAAGGTTGATCAGCAGTTCCCATGACCCCCTAAGGTATAAAAATTTTTGGTGATATTCTCATTGAATTTTATATTTTGAATTGGATCTGAAATATGTATATTCCTAAATTCCTATTTTGCATTTCAACAAATTAAAGGGATTTTTTTAAATTTAAATTTTATGGACTCAATAGTATGCTTTTGTTTTCATGGGTCCGAAGGTTTCTCATGACAACAAAACCTTTTTCCATGCTGGCATTTGACATGGTGAATTGAAATAGAATGCTGAATCTGTTTTTGACATATTTGGGTAGATCAGATGATGTTCTTTTTTTTTTGGTACCGGAGATCGAACTCGAGACCTTATGCTTGCGAGGCAGGTGGCAGAACTACTGAGCCAAAGATGATGTTCTTTTAAAGAAGTGGTCACCATGTCCAAGACAGAGTCTTCCTCATAAAAAATAAAATTAGATAGAGTTTTATTTTTCATGCTTAGAACATACAGATTTCAATTTGACCTAAACAAAGGGATTTCTCTCAAACATACAGAGCACAATTTAATGGGTTTTCCAAGGAATACCACTTCTTTAATAATTGACTTCACATGTATTTATTATATGAAGAAACTACATGAACTAAAAAATAGTCCTTTTGCAAAGCAAATGCAGTATCTGTATAAAAAAAAGAACAAAATTCAATAATACATTTCTTGACTTAAGGTACTGTTTAAAAATTAAAGCGAGGGCTGGGAGTGTAGCTCAATGATATCAAGCATATAGAGCATGCTTAGCATCCAGGAAGCCCTGGGTTCAATCTTTTTTTTTTTTTTTGTGGTACTGGGGATCGAACTCAGGTCCTTGCACTTGTGCAGCAGGAGGCGAAACTACTGAGCTAAATCCCCGGCCCTGGGTTCAATCTTTAGCAGCAGTGTGTGTGTGTGTGTGTGTGTGTGTGTGTGTGTGTGTGTGTGTATACATAAAAATTAAAGCTGCCAAATATTTTTGGTCTTAAAAGAGAGATAGTAAAAATGAAAGTTAGACAAAAAATGGACAATGTCTTGAACCACTAACAATATAAAAATGAGACTATAGAGCATATAATTTATTCTAGGAAAAATAAGAGGCCACCAAAAGGCTTTTAATATGGGACATGATTTGATTTGCTGAGTGGGGTGTGTATTAGAAAGGGCAAGGATGGAAGCAGGAGGGGATTTAGCTCAGTGGCACTGTGCCTGTCTTCAAAGCGCAAGGTCCTGAGTTCGATCCCTGGAACCAAAAAAAAAAAAGAATGGAAGCAGGAGACCAAATGAAGACATTTGAGTGGTTCAGCGGTAGATAGTTCATTTCTAACAAGCCACCAGGTGACTATGACCCTCCTAGTTGTGGACTATACTGTATTTACGTAGTAAAGGTTTACAGAAAGATAGTTTATTAGGCAGATTTCTGTCACTGTAATAAAATACCTGAGAATAACAATTTAAAAGGAGGAAAGGTTTAATTTGTCTCACGGTTTCAGAGGTTTCAGTCTATGGTCACTTGACTCCACTGCTTCTGTTTCTCTAACAATGGCTAACATCATGACAGACAGCTGTGGTAGAGCAAAGTTCACTTCATGATAGACAGGAGGGAGAGAGAGACTGATCAGATAAGATGAAGGGGCTGGGGACAAGATATTGTCCCTAAGATCATGCCCCATGATTCACTTCCTTTAGGCCCCATCTCCTACATTTCCATCATCTTCTAATAATGCCATCAAATTGTGAACCTATTAATCTATGGATTAATCCACTGATAAAATTAGAGCCCTCATGATCCAAACACCTTCTAAAAGCCCATGTCAGAACACAGGAACAGGTAATTTCCTGTTCAACAACACGTGGAGGACATTTTAGTTCCAAATCAAAACAGGAAGGAACAGCACAGACGGAAGGAATGGATGGACTTCAGGGATCTTTAAAGGATAGGACAATAAGATTAACTCTCTGATCAGCATAAAGAGTCAAGGATGCTCCCACATTTTTGAGCAAGTGTTTTTATGAGGTCTAATTAGACCATATCTGTGTCTATGGTCTGATCACAATATGTCAAAGACACAAAGACAACTCTCCAAGTTGGAGTGGAGAGACCTTGACCTTGGAAAACATGCAGATGGAGAGTGCAGAGAGATATACAAGGGTTGAGCTCAAGAGATAGGACTAAGAAGTTGGCAGACATTGGGATAACTAAATGGTGTAATTGACCTAACGGAATAGAGAAGAATAGGAGGCTGACAGCTTTAAAGGCCCCTGGAATTTAACAGGTGGATAATACACATTGTTATGGTCTATATACAGATGTCCTCCAAAAGCCTCACACATTCACCTTTTGGAAGGTGATTGGAATGGGGGCATTATAACTTCCTTGTGGTTAGGAGGTAGAGTCTGATCAGGAGACTTGGGGCATGACTTAAAAGGGCATATCTCCCTACCTGGCTCTCTTCTCTCTCTGCTTCCTGGCCACCACAATACGAGTAGCTTTCCTCTGCTATGTCTGTGTGGTATGCTGTTCTGCCTTGGAACTGGCCAATTATGGACTAAATCCTCTAAAAAACTATGAACCCAAATAAACCTCTCCTCCATTAAGTTGTGGGTGTTAGGTATTGTGTCTCAGCAATGAGAAAAGTGATAAAGCAGATTTTGGTATCAGAGAAGCTGAGTCATTCATTGCTGTGAATATACCTGACCATATGGCTTAGAAACCTTTGGAACTGTTTCATGGGAAGAGTTTGGAAAGGAATGAAGATGCTAACTAGATAAGCCCAGAATGCCATGAGCCAAGCTTGATAGGAAACTATAGTCAGAGCTCAGAACACTAGAATGCTGAGAGAAATGCAGACTGTAAAGACCAGGCTCAGTATGTTTCAGTTGGTAATAAGGACTCCATTGGCAGTTGAATGTTGGACCATGTATGTTGTGCTCTGGTAAAAAAAATTTGTCTACATTTTGCTCATATCCTGAGATATTGTGGGAGACTGAGATTAAAGATAGTGGGCTAATTAATCTGGTGGGAAAATTTCAAAGCAGTCCAATGTTGAGGCTGTAGCATGGACACTGCTGGCAGCTTTTGGCCACATATATTGTGAGAAGCCAGAGCAAAAAGCAATGTTGAATAATTTTGAAAATTTTGCTGGTGGACAGAAAGGAAGTGCCTGTAAAATTAGGCTTGTAAAATTCAACTTGGTTGCTGGAAAGATTAGCCTTGAAAAGAAGCCAAGTACTTTGGATCAGGGCAATAGAAAGGATGCCTTAACAGCATCCCAGGAAACAGCAAGAACCTACCCTTTGCTCTATAGAAGTGAAAGGCTTTGCTTTTAGAATAGAGCTCCAGGATGCTCTGCTCTTTCTGGACCTAAAAGGGAAAAATTTCCCATAGTTCAGTCATCCTGTCACTCAGAGGCCTCTGCAGCTATGATCCAAGAGGGCCCAGCTACTATTACCTCAAGCTGGCAGAATGTCTTGGCATCATCTATGTTGTCTTGGATTTGCCAGCATACAGAATGCAAGAGTTGTGGGGTCAGGGGAGCTTCCAGCCACATTTTAGAGGCCAGGGAATGTGTCCCTAAGAGGGCAGTGTGTGAAGCTGTGAAAGTGAAGCCAAAAGTGGGAAGTTGGTGAAGCCAGAAACATGGAATCTCTGCTGAGGAAGGATGAAGGTAGTGAACAAAACCTATCCAAAAGAGAGGCCATGGGGGCTGCAGCAGGCAGTGCATAGGGACAGGGCTAACCAGGTTGTTCAGAGTTTGCATCTGGCTACAACTTGCCCCAGGTGCTAAATGTGGAGCTACAAGATTTAATGTTTGCCCTTTGGGGTTTTGATATTGCTTTGGTCCTGTTCATTTCTATCCCTCCTGTTCCTCTCTTTTGGAAGGGAAATGTTTGTCCTGTGCCATTGTATGCTGGAAGTTGTGGTGGATTGACTAATGGTCAACTTGTAATGCCCAACTGAACTGAATCAGCATGGTCTGGGTGTGGAGGATCCACCTGAGGATTGTTACCAATAGCCATAAAAAGAGAACGGGAGGGCTGGGGATTTAGCTCAGTGGTGCTGCCACCTGCCTCAAAAATGCAAGGTCCTGAGTTCCATCGCTGGTACCAAATAATTAATTAATTAATTAATTAATTAATAGAACAGAACTGGAGGGGAAGATCTTGGCCTATTGATTTTCGAGGAGAAACTTGCTGTGGATGGTTTTCCTGATGTGAACTAGGCTGTTCTTGTTGGAGGAGGACCTCCAGGGATCGCTGTCCCTGGGAATGGCTGCTGTTCTCATCAAGGGAGTTCTGATCTTCACCATGAACATCACTTTCCTGGCTCCAATGTGGATCCCACAGCTTGGTGGCACAAATCCTTCAACTTGCCAGTGTAGGTTTTCTGGCTTCCACCACTGGCCTTTGGGCCTTCCAGGTGTAGATCCTCATTATGGACAAGCATGAGACATTGCCATGGGCTCTAGGCCACTGGCTGGACTCATGGAGGACATTGCTTTGGGCTCTAAGCCTTTAGCTGGACCTGTATGGGAAATTGCTGGGATCCAGGCCCTCGGCTGGATTCTTTGGGCCTCTAGAGTGCAGTTAATCTCTTGCATTCCTTCACATTTGACTTTTTGGGTAATTATCATAAAATAATCTTATAAATTATGTGTCCTGTATTTAATGTATTCCCTTGCTACAACCCTGACTACAACAGGTGTTTAACTTTCCTTTTGATTTCTACAGAGGGTCACAACTAAGTTTATCTTGAGTCTCAGAGAAGACTTTGCCAAAACTGTTAAAACTTTGGTGATTCCCAGGCTCCTAGGGCAGTGAAGCTCAGCTGGTCCCAGCACCTGGAAGGAAGCTCCCCACCTCCATCCCCGGCTCCTGGGGCAGTGAAGCTCAGCTGGTTCCAGCACCCAGAAGGAAGCTCCCCCACTGCCATCCCAGGCTCCTAGTGCCAAGAAGGTGAGCTGGTCCCAGAACCCAGAAGGAAGCTCCCTGCCTCCATCCCAGGCTCCTAGGGCAGTGAAGCTCAGCTGGTCCCAGCACCCAGAAGGAAGCTCCCTGCCTCCATCCCAGGCTCCTAGGGCAGTGAAGCTCAGCTGGTCCCAGAACCCAGAAGGAAGCTCCCCCACTGCCATCCCAGGCTCCTAGTGCCAAGAAGGTGAGCTGGTCCCAGCACCCAGAAGGAAGCTCCCTGCCTCCATCCCAGGCTCCTAGGGCAGTGAAGCTCAGC
>NW_004624793.1:12457207-12474135 GCF_000247695.1 Heterocephalus glaber
AAGAGACTCATGTAATGGTACAAGATCCCAATGATGAATGTAACTGTATTGTATACCTAAAATGTACCAATAAAGTTAATGGGGGGAAAAAAAAACTTTGGTGATTCGTGAGATGGACTAAATGCATTTTTCATAAGGAGATGCACATGAGACTTTTGGGGGGCAGGGGTGGTGTTACAGTTTATATCTAGATGTCTACCAAGAGCCTCATGTGCTCAGAGACCTGGCTTTTGGAAGGTGATGGGACCAGGCAGGCACTATAGCTGACTTACTGTTAGGAGGTGGGGCCTGGTTGGGGGAGGCAGGGCACTGGGGTGTGACCTGAAAGAGTATATTTCCCTCCCCAGCTCTCTGATTTCTGGCTGCCATGATGTGAGCAGCTCTCCTCTGCAATGTCCTTGTGTTATGCCATCCTGAAAAATCTCTAAAAAACCACGAACCCAGAGAAACCTGTCCTCCTTTAAGTTGTGGGTGTCAAGTATTGTATCTCAGCAAGGAGAAAGAAGCTAAGATGCACACTGAGCCCACTGGGGAGACTAAGAAGGAGAAATTGGAAAGGTGAGAGGAAATCAGGAGGATGCTATGATGCAGGTGCTGTGTGGAGCCAAAGGGGTCCCCTCCAAAATACAGGAGTTGCCACTGTGGGGCCTTTAACAAGTGATTATGTCACCAGATGCCTCCCTTGTGAATGGGATTAGATGTCCTTATCAAGGAACTTGATGGAGACAGTTTATCTTTTCTGCTCTTTGGCCTTCTACTATGTGAGGAGGCATTAAGAAAGCCTTCTCCAGGCAGTGCCTTGACCTTGAACTTCACAAATTTCTGGGGTTTGTCCACTACCCAGTCCATGCTATTCTGTTACAGCAGCACCAAGTTGAATAAGAAAGGTGCCTACAGAAAAGGATGCTTTAGGAAGTCATCGCACTCAACTGTGTCAGATGCTAAAATGAAAAGATAGAGGACTGCACATTGCTATGAAATGTGTTCACCTCGGCTACTGGTGAACTGGCTGCAGTTTCCGCTGAGTGGTGGGGTATGCACCTCACTGGAGAGTCTGAAGGAGGAGAATGAGGTGAGGAAATGCAACACACTTCCAAGCAGTCACCTGTCGTGGGGTCAGGGTGTTGCTCAGTGGTATAGCACTTGCTTAGCGTGCCCAAGGCTCTGGTTCCACCCCCAGAATGCAAATAAATAAATAAAAATTAAAACCAAGAAGTCTGTCTGTGGAAAGAAAGACATAGTTGAGCTATCATAGCTAGAGGGGTACATGAGATAAAAGGAAGGTTTCTTTGAAATAGAAAAGGCCAGGTGTGATGGTGCACACTTTTATCCCAGCACTCTGAGAGGCTAAGTCAGGAAGATCACAAGTTAGAGCCCACCCTGGGCAACTTAGTGACTGTTTTAGTTACTTTCTCTTTGCTGAGGCACAATGCCCAACACTCACAACTGTAAGGAGGAAAGGCTTATTTTGGCTTGGAGTTGGTAGAGGCTTCAAACTGTATTCAGCTGATTCAGAGGCTGCGTAGCAGACAGGCATGGCAGAGGAGAATGACATGGTGTAGTGGGCAGGATGCAGTGAGCTCTCAGCACAGGAGGGATACATATATATGTACGTATCTAGGCCATATCCACAGTGACCCACCTCCTCCCACTGGACTTTACCTCCCAACATCACACCCAGCAGTAAACCCAACAGTGGGCTAATCCAGTGTCCCACACCCATGATCCAGTCCTCTCCCCAAGCCCCAACCTGAGCACATGAGGCTTTGGGGGGGACATCTAGATATAAACCATAATCATGACTTAGCAAGACATTGTCAAAAGAAAAAATATAGCTCAGTGTAAAGGCCCTGAGCATGTTTAAAAGCTGATGGAAATATTGACTCAAAATGAGAAATTAAAGATCCAGAAGGGACAGGGCACAAGGGAAAGCACAAGGTCACAAAAAAAGAGGTGGGGAAAAGAAAGGGAACTTAGATTTAAAAAAAGAAAAGGACACGTCCCCTATTATAACAAGAGGAGAGAGTGAGGACCAATGTCAATAGGTTTGTCGGCCTCAGCGAGGTGTGGAGGGAGGAGGGCAGTACTGAGGCTGTGGGGTGGAAGTGGGAGGGCCGGGCTTGAGCACTGGGACAGCTCTGTTGTGCACAGGCAGCTCTGAGGGCCCCTTGGCAATTGGGGACCTTAGGTCTGTAGCCAGTTGGCCCCACAGGGAGATTTTTACTCCAGGTTCTCAACGGTCCTGGGGCAGGAGGCAGAAGGTGGGCCTTGAACACTCAGGGTTTGAGCCTTGTCAGCTGTCCGTGGAAGGAGAGTCTCGGGAGACATGGAGCCAGTTAAGGCTGTTGACAGGCACATGCTGTAGACTGCAGGGCCTGGTCCACAGCAGGCTCGCAGAGCTGGCTCAGTGTAGCAAAAAGAATGGCTGAGTCCCTCAGTCTCTGCTTTTCCTCCCCAACCACCGCTACCTAAGCATCAGCTCCAACCCCTTCCCCCAAGACGTATGCATACAGCTGTGAAGGGGCTTTTAGAAGTAGGCATGATATTTATTTTATACAGTTCATCATTTTCAGTTATTTTATGCACCCTCATGTTATTACCTAGGTGAGACAACTGGGTTCTTTGTTCGGATGTTCAGTTTACCACTACAGTCAGGTAATGTGCAGCTAATCCTGAGGCTCACCAAATTAGTCCACTTAAGAAAAGTAATCATCAGATGAGATGTGGTATGTAATTTATTATAATCATAATAATTTTTAAGATTTCTTATTGAGAAAACCATATTTTTCAAAATATAGTTGCACTTACTTTTTTTTAATAGCTCAGTACTGTTACTGGTCTGTAAGGATTACATTTTATCTACTACCTAAAAGTTCGACGTTTCTACAAAATGAGATTTTGACATGAAAGGTCACATTAGGAATGAATAGTGAGAAAATCAGAATTATGTTTCGGAACAAGGAATTAGGAAGTTAAGCAAATAGCATTGCTTCTTTAAGAATGAGTTTCTTCATTCAGGAAGTGAAGAAATTAGAAAATATGACTTATTTAGAGCCTGTAACTGAACTATCCAAATTGTAGACATTTGCTGCATGCAGCTGTTTGGATTTAAATTCAACGTCATTTCAATTAAATCAAGTTAAAAATTTAATTCCCCAGTCCAGTAGCCACCTTTTGAGTGTCCCATAGCCATAATTGGCTGGTGGCTGCTGAGCTGGACAGTAGAGAACATTTGCATCATGATAGGAAGTTCCACCGGACAGCTCTGGCCTGTAATTCCAGTTCTCAGAGAATTACAATAGAGAGTAGACATTAGCACACTTCTGGGAATCATCATGGAGTAATGCATGACCTGATCACCCTGGACAGCATTTCTAGAAGGTCCCTGCCTTTCACTGTCCTCTCCCAGTGGACCAGGAGTAAACTGAAGTAAGGTGGCCCTATCACAATCCATTCATCTCTGGGTGATGGAGAGAGTACATTTCAGACCCTTCACTGCCTCCTCTCTCTGTCCTGCTTCCTTCTTTCGCCATGTTTTCTTGAGTGTCAAGTCCCGAGTCATCTACTGAGTGTAATGAAACCTGTCTATTTGATGAGCCAGAAAAATACAGAGATGATAATTATCTTACTCTATTTTCTGTTGCTATAAGAGAATACCTGAGACAGGGTACTTTATTAAAAAAAAGAGGTTTACTTTGTCTCACAGCTCTGGAAGCTGGGAGATCCAAGAACATAGCACTAGCAAGGGCCTCCTGCAGCCTCAACTCCACTTTCTTAGCAGAAGGGCAAGTCGCTTGTGAAGAAGAGACAAAATACAAGAGGCAGACTTGCTGTATGACAACCCACTCTTGAAGTAACTAATCCAGAACTGTGAGAGCAAGAACACACTTGTGTGGGGAACACATTAATCCTTCTTTTTTTTCTTTTATTTATTTTTTCAGTACTGGGGTTTCAACCTAGGGTCTTCACACTGAGCTATATCCTCTACCCTTTTTCTTTTTTATTTTGAGACAGGGTCTCTCTAAGTCACTAGGTTGATCAGCCTAAGCATAAACTTGTGACCTGCTTGCGTCAGCCTCCCAGAGCACTAGGATTGCAGGTGTGCGCCACACTGCCTGGCTGATAGCAATCCCTCTTAACAGCCCAGTTACCTCTTGATGGCCCCACCACCTCTCAGTGCTTACATTGGGGTCCAAGTCTCATGGCGAGTTTTGGTGGGGACAACTGTATTCAGAGCACAGCAGTAATAGTACAGAGTTCTCGTAAGCAGCACGACAGCAGGGTCCTGGAGGTGGAATGGAAACCCCAGGACTGCCTCCCTAAGGAGCGGGCAAAGCCGACCTTCCCAGAAGGATGACACCTTCAGCAAAGGAAACATCAGAGGTAAGGGATGTGTATGAGTGAAACTGGTTTCCAAGAGTGAGTGTTAGGATTTGCCTCGTGACTTTATTAAAAGGCTGCGATTGCCCAGCGAAAAGCAATTTGAGTGAAATTAATGACAAATATTTTTTTAAATAGAGAGGGTTCTAGGAGAAGTCAAATTCACAGAGACAACATAGAAAGGTGGCTGCAGGGGCTGGGAGGTGGGGTAGAGGGTGTTAGGGTTCGGGGGTACCATCAGGAAGATGCAGAGGTTCTGGAGACAGATGGTGGTGATGCTAGAACAATACAAATATAGTTGATGCCCCTGAACTGTCCACTTAAAAATGGTTAAAATGGTCATTTGTGTTTTGCCTATTTTACCATTATAACAAAAATTTAAGTCTAAAAGTGGATCGGAGTTACACACCTCTCTGTGACGTGCGTAATTTGCAAAGGCACTGTCAGAATGTGAATCAGCACTCTTCATCCATTCCGTCAGACCCCGTCTTTATCACTGCTTCTTCCTTTGCATTAACAGAACGCTGAGTTGATTCTGGTGTTGCAGCCCTGCAATCCCCTAAAACTGTATTTCTCAATATGACACCATTTCAGTAAACGTTGCCTCTCTAATCTACTTTCTCATCCCTCAAACTTTGGCATCATCCTCGACCCTTCTCTCTTTTTTCTTTTTGTTAGTACATGTTTACATTTCATGTGTAGAGTTGATTCATGTACAGAACACATCTTAATTCCTTTTTCACTTCCTTCTCTCCTCCCAACTCCTTCCCTTCATCTCTTGATCCCCTTCCCCATTTAAGAAAGATGTATCTCCCTGTTTCCTATTATCTGTCTTTTTTGTTCATTTTGTTTCTGTTTTTGGAAACAGGGTCTCACTATGTAGACCAGGCTGGCCTTAAACTCATATCAATCCTCCCGCCTCAGCCTCCCAAGTGCTGGGCTTGCAGGCATGTGCCACACCTGGCCTTGTCTGTCTTTTATCTTGCTTTCTATTTATAATCTGAGTTTCTCCCATTATTTTCTTTATTCTTCCCCAATGTAACTACTCTCTGAAAGTCTAACTCTTAAGCTTAGTTGTGTTTGTTTTTGAACTGTATATTAGAGCTACACAAAACTTTTTCACATATATAATATTCTTTCACATCTGCTTTTGTGCGTGTGGTATTGGGATTGAAGCCAGGGCTTCATACTGAGCCACATCCTCAGCCCTTTCTTATTTTTTATTTTGAGAGAGGATCTTTCTAAGTCACTAAGTTTCCCAGGCCAGGCTTGAATTTATGATCCTCTTGTCTCAGCCTACCAGAGTGCTGGAATGATAGGCATGTACCACCACACCCAGCTTCATATCTGCCTTCTTTCAGTCAACATTATGTTTTGAGCCTCAGTGTGTACACACACACACACACACACACACACACACACACACACACACACTATTTCTCTGTGCTTTGGTTTTGGTTTTCTAAGACAGTGTCTCACTATGCAGTTCAGGCTGTACTCCAACCCACACCAATCCTCCTGCTTGCTTCAGACTCCCAGGGCTGGAATTATAGGTATGCACCAACATGTCCAGCTCAGTTCTCTGTTTATTAAACTCTATTTGATTGTATCTCATCAGCTCTAAAACCAGCTCTTAAAAATTTAAGTTATGTATTTTTTTAGTTCTAAATTTAATTAAATTTTTTTTTTTAGTTTCCAGTTGTTACAAAATCTTCCTCCACCTCCTTTTTTTGTGTTACTGGGGATTGAGCTCAGTACATTCGTATTGAGCTATATCCAAAACCCTTTTTATTTTTTATTTTGAGGCAGAATCATGCTAAATTGCCCAGGCTGGCCTTGAACTTTCAATTCTTCTGGCTCAGCCTACCAGTGTGCTAGGATTACAGGTGTTGCCACCATTCTCAACTACATTTTCATTACAGATTTCTTCTCTTGGTTTTCTGTGGAGCATTACCTTCTTGTCCGCCTGGTTTTATTTTGCAAGCGCTACTGTATTGCATGTGCTTGGTTATTTTTTTTTTTTATTAAGTGCTAAATATTTTTAAAGAAAAAATTATAGAGATGGTCTGAAGGTCTGCTTGATGCTGTCTTCCTCCAAGAGGATTTATGTTGCCTTTGGGCATAGAGGTGGGCTAGCTGTAGATGATCTTCCTCTGATTGATCAAGCTGGCCTGTAGCTTACCATTTCCTTCTGTGTGAGGGCTGGTCTGTTTCTGATTCACCCTTACTCTTGGGTACAGTATTGTGATCCTGTTCGCAAGCCTGGATTATGTGCTAGAACTTCTCTTCCAAGATGGCACTGAAATCCAAACTTTGCCCACCTGACCCTGCCAAAGTGCTGCCCTCTGTTTTGGTTGTTTGCCACTCAGATTTCAAATTAGCAGTTACTTCTAGGAGAAAAGCAGCTCCCAGGGCCAAGCTCATGTCACCTAGTTTTTCTCTCTTCTGGATCTTGGTTCCATAAATTGCCTTGCAAGCTCTCTAACTTCACATATGCCTGTTCCTCCTTAATTATTTGGTCCAGTTTTTTAGTCATTCTTAATGGCAGGATTGTTCTGAAATCACCAGGTCAGCCATTGCCAGAAGCAGAATTCTACACATATTCTAGTGAAGAAATTATCATAACATATATACTTTCTTATTACTTGTTTTTCTCACTTCTCCATATGTGAGCCATGAACATCTCTAATACGCATATCAATATTAATTTACACCATAATTTTAAACTGTTACATAGAATTCATACCATTCTGTGAGTATATCATAATTGTTAGCCAAACATTTATAAGTGGATATTTCAACAGTTCCTATTTTTTCTCTTATAGCAGCAATATGACCTCATATTTATATATACACTCTTAATTATAATTTTCCCTAATTATAATGATATAAAATAACAGCACAATATCAAAAAGTATGAATATCTGAAGGATTTTGTTGTGTTACTAAAAGTCCCCAGAGGAAAATCATACCAATTTACATTTCCATCAATGGTATATAAGTGCCAGTTACCCAATATAAGCGCTTTCTAAATAATAGAACTTTAATTTTTAAGCTTCCCTGTATCTGCTTGTACATAAGGATTTCTAAATAATTTTTCCATAGCTTCATACTGGACTCACTCTTGGGATCACAAGGAAACAAAGTAAATGTGGACTCTGGCCTTACAGAGCTCATGATTGCTCACAGATATTTCTGTGACTCCCTTTTTATGAGGCAGGTCCATTGGTTACATTCCCAGAAGGCCTGAATCCTCTGTGGAGACATTTACCTCCACACATTCTCATCAGTCATACATGTATTTTGGACCCTGCCTTTATCTTTAACTACAGTTATGTGCTTTAGACTTATTTATAGCCCATGGTCCAAGATGGCACCTTGATCTCTTTCTGTGTACTCTACATATCCATGTAGCATGGCTGTGGTTTCTTTTTCCTCCTTCTTGTGCTTCCCTGACTTATCAGTTTGAACTCTACTGAGTGTGCTGAACACTCACCCAACTCACCTAGGTCAACACACTGTGCCACCTATTTATGTAGATAAAGCTTCCTTGCAATACAGCTCTGCTATTGGTGTATTGCTTATGGTTGTTTGGATGACAAAGAGGACTATTGAAGTCTAAAATATTTACTCTCTGGTCTTTTATGGAAACAGTTTGCCAACTCATGATCTGAAGCTCGGCTCTCCTTATAACTATAAGATCCTGAACTCAGTACATATTTTCCCACTCACTGCCAGGTAAAGCAGCTGCCCACAGCAAAGCCCACAACTTTCCCATCTCAGAGGGCATAGAGCTCTTTGTCTGCTCAGCATCACCTCATTTAGGGTTTACCCCTCCTTCTCCCTTAGGAAATCATCCTCTCTCCCTGGATTCAGATGAGACAATTCTACCCTTCTACTGCCTCAGGCCAATCAGTGCCCTCTCTGCAACTTTTGACCATCATGAAAGCCTTTAAATCTTTAAAGGTCCAGAACCTTTGAATCTGGGTTCCAGACCTTTTCTGAGGGTAATGACATTGAAGCCAAAGGCTGACACAACCACCCTGTTCCCATATGGAAAGAGCCTATCCAACAGTAAATGCAAAGCAGAGACCAGTGAGTCCAAAGTGTGAGCCCTGCCTATAACCACATGAGGCTTTGTAGGGACATTTAGATACAAGCCATAACAGGGCCATGGGTGGAATGTTATAGCTTATATCTAGATGTCCCCCTAAAAGCCTTATATGCTCATAGGTGGGGCTTTGGGAAGGTGATTGGATCATGAGGGCGTGAGACTCATTAGTGGATTAATCCACTGATGACTTTTCAGCTAAATGTGATGTTGGTAGGTGGAGCCTGGTTGGAGGAAGTGGGTCACTGGAGGTGTTGTCCGTTCCTCCCTTCACTTACTTTGCTTCCTGTTTGCCTTGAGCAGATCTCCTCTACCTTTGCCATGCTGTCCTGCCTTGGCACCAGCTATGAACTGAAACATGTGCTAAAATAAACCTTCTCTCCTTTAAATTGTGGATATTGAGTATTGTGCCTTGGTGATAAAGAAGGTGACTAAGGCAACATGGTAGGTGCAGAGGATGGGAATTTACAACAGTATTTTTACATCTACACAAAGATACATAGTACTTGTAAGGCACACTGATCCAAACAAATGAGGGTATTCCCTGCCAGATGAGGGAGACCCTGCAAGAAGCAATTGGCCTGGGGCTCCAGAACCTCAGGCACTACCTGGGCATGGATGTTTGCCATCCTGGGGTGCCACAGCCTAGTACTTAGGAAACTCTTAGTCTAAAAAGGCCAGGCCAAATGTGCTAGTTACTTCTGTGGCTTTTGGTAAGTTGCAAAAAGAAAGAGGCTTCAGACAAGTTGGCTCATCAGGAAGCCAAGCAATCTGGGATGAAAGCCATGCAGTCTCACCATCGGAGGACTTTCCAGTCTGCGCCAACAATCCCAAGCTGGAGGAGGTGTGTTTCTTGTATGATGCACCAAATATATCAATTCCTCAAAGTTAGAGTGAGCGGTAACAAGACAGAGATACGGGTAAATAGCTGGGAAAGAAGTCTGGGCCCACACTACCTGGCTAGGCATATAGTATGTACAGTCACACATGGCCCTGCACTTAGAAGTGCTTTGTGCTTAGTTTACTACTCTGACCTTGCTGTCTTGAAATTGTTAATACCTTTTCTCACAAGGCCTGGAAAATTATGTAGCCATTCCTATCTGGTAATCTGGAGAAGTCACAGAACCAAGTGACCCTAGTCTTCAAGGCTACTTCAGAACACTCTCAGGCTCCTCCGTTCTCCTGATGAGCTAAGTCATAACTTCTCCCTTTGCCAGTCATGAGGTGTATTCATGGCCAGGCATCAGATTAGCCTTGCCTGACCATGCAATCCACTGATTCAGACCCCAAAAACTACAGGAAATGGGAGTGGCCTTAGTTACTTTTCTCATTGATGAAATACCCTACATCCACAAGTTAAAGGAGGGAAGGTTTATTTCAGCTCATTTTGTAGAAGTTTCAGTATATAGTTTACTGGCTCCAAGGCAGGATGGCATGGCAGAGGGGCACTGCAGAAGAAAAATGATCCATGGAGAAGCAGGCAGGAGGCAGCAAAGCAGCAAGCAGCAACAGTGAGCAGCAAGCCTGCCTTTCCCTTTTATCCCATCCAGGCTACAAGCCTTTTGGGTGGTGCCACCTACACACAGGGGCTTCTGTCTTTGGTAAATATATTCAGTCATACCCAGAGCTATGCTAATTCCAATCAGTGGACTAATTTAGTACCACACACCCTTAATCCCAGTATCATACATCCTAGATCCAGTAAACTCCTGAAAGCCCCACCTATGAGCCCATGAGGCTTCAGGGAAACATCTAGATATCAGCAGGATCTATAGGGGAGAGGGATGAGCATTCAGTAACTCAGTGATAAAGTATAAACTAAAGAACCCTTGCTGGCTCATAGGAACTCTTATCATTCTGCACCTTTCTGTCTTCAAACTGGCCTTAGAGGAATTCTCTAACCTACCTTGTCAGAGTATGTCTTGCTGAGAGTGATTGTACAGTGAGCAGTGAGCTAGAATCAGAGACACCAAGGGTTTTTATTTTCTCTCTTCTCCAACTCTCCCTCCTGAAACTCTGAAAGTGAGTAGGTCATTAGACCCCTTTTCAGAAGATGTTTTCCCCACCCTCTGGAGGAAGTACTGCTACCCAGAGGGGCTGGGAAGAATCTGAACAGACCAGGCTTGCTGGGTTTCCCCACCCAGTCAGTTTATTTGTTTGTTTTTGGTGCTGGGGATGGGACACAGGACACTGTGTGTGCTATGAGCATACTCTACCACTAAGCTGTACCTCCAGCCACCCCTCAGTCTTTAGGTACTAGATAAAACTTAGTCGTGCAGGCTTCAATCCTGGCTATGCAGTGAAGTCTGTGTCTAAACCCAAAGGACAGCTGAATGTGTGCAGGGTCCTGGAAGGCAGGCGGTGTGCCTACAGGACATGGAGGCCTCCCACCCCTAACACACACACACACACACACACACACACACACACCTGTACATCCTTCATCTGTATCCCTCATTAAAAAGCCTATAAATCTAAAAAAAAAAAAAAAAAAAAAGAACCCTTGCTAATAGGTTATAGGCTTGATTTCTACCCAGTTCACTAGAGGAACAGAAATATATATATGATTTACAAGGTAGGCTTACAATGGCTGCCCGTGGAATTAGGGTTAGAAGAATGCAATATGGTCATCTATAGACTAGAGAGCTGGAGGATCCGGTTGAATGTTGAAGGCTTGCAGCTCACTGCAGAGTCTGGTGCAAAACTGAGTTGGAAAGCTAAATGGTCTGCATTGGAAGGCTGAAGAGTCTGTACTGGAAGCCTGTAGGAACTGGACACAAATGTCCAAAGGCAATGGCAAAGGGAGCTCCTCCTTCAAAGAAAGGGGAAGACTTCTTTCTTCTTTCCCTTTTTATTCCACCCAGGCTATAAGCCTATTGGCTGGTGCCACTTACATTCAGGGTGAGTCTTCCTTCCTCAACTTGTGGTCTACATGTCAATCATCCACAGACATGTCCAGAGCTTTACTAATCTGCTAGACAGTTCTTATTCAAGTCAAGTTGACACATTACAGTTAACAATCATAGCTGCTAAGGGGTGGAGAGTATCAAACTAGGAGTCTTTCTTCAACTGGGAAACTTCTCTTTCTCGGGTCCTTCATTCCATGTCATTTGGATTGGATTCTTCTGTCAGATTCTTTCTTGCCTTCTGGTCACAAAAAGGGACACACACAATTTTTTTGTTGTTGTTGTTGTTACTGGGGATCGAACTTGGGAAGCACACACAAATTTGATCTCCACTAGATATGGAATATGGACACTAGGTAAGGTTAGTCACACTTCTCTGGCATTACAAGGACCCCAGAGTGGCTCTTGATAGCTTACAAAGAACCAAGATGAGGACAACACCAAGAAGAGGGAGAGAAGTGAAGAGCAGAGACAGATAGTTCTGGTTTTATCCTTGAACCCATCCTCTTGGGTTTATCCGACTTTGAGTTAGGTAAGGTTGGGTTTCTGTTACTGAGCCAAAATTTCCCTTTTGTGCTCATGGAGGTTTGAGCTAGGTTTTTGTCACATGTTATTCGAAGATTTCTGACTAATAGTATCTCCAGCTTAGCTTCTTTAGAAAACCAAATAAAAATGGGCTGGTCAGGGTGCAAGATGACACACACCTGTCCTTTTTGCAGGTGAAGCTGAGAGGGTAATGTCAGGTTAGCCTTCTTGTGAGGATTCCAAGCTGACTTAAATAATGTGGATTCTGGAATCAGCATCACTAACTATAGGCACATCATACCTTTGTGTGGTTATGCAGTGTTCTTTAGGCACATACTTCCCTGTATCTGCTTGAAATGAAAATTAAAATCATTTTCTACAATTTGTCTTCCTTGTCAGAAAACAGGGCCAAGAGCTTTTAAGAAGCAGTGTGGCAGTTCTGAGACTGTGGGATGGATGACATCACCCTTCTGGGGATGATTTCATTTATGCCCTTTCTGGATATATCTGAAAACAAACCCAGCCTTGGGAGGGGGGGAAATATACACACACATGGTGCCTGATGAGTCTTGCCATACTGAAATCTTTACAGACCGATTGGCAGGGTCAAGTGGTCACTGTTCAGAGGGCAACGAGCCCTGGTAACTGGTTCTCAGCCAAGCAGTCACACGTGAGCATTCTTCTATTGAGCTTGCTCCAGTGATCTCTTCTAAACAGCTTGAAATTCCTCAGAATGAGCCCCCCAACTGTCATGGGGGAATGGGCAGCCCAAAGCAGCCCCCAACTCTCCTGGTAAATTGCTCTTTTGAGTGTGGTGAGACAGGAGGCAGTGGGAAGAAAGCTTATTCAAACAAGTTTTGGCTAAAAGGGGTGGGTTATAGGCCCTCAGAATGTCCTAAACTTGTTTCTGGCTGATTTGGCCATCTATTCCAGATGATTTCTTCTAATGCATTACATTGTCTGCTTCTGCTCCCAGTTGTTCAGGGATGGGAGGTTAGTGATCTGGTTTCTGGGCAAGACAAACCTGGGGGACTACGACCAAGAAACTGTGGAGCCATACTTGTCTGCAGACATGTGAGCCAAGATTATGGAGTGGCCCACAGCCTCTGGAAGTGCTCGGTCCTGGAGCTGAGCCCAGGGGAGCCATGAAGGGGGCTGACCAGGAACTTACAGAGTGAAGGGCTGCGTTCTGGGCTGAGCTGTGCTCCCCTAAAAGCCATGTGTTAAACTCCTAACCTCTATTCCCTAGAATGTGACTGTACAGTATTTGGAGACAGGATCTTTAAAGAGGGAAGTTAAGATGAGGTCATACGTGTGGGTCCTAATTCAATGTGACTGGTGTCCTTCTACAAAGGAGTGATCAGGACACAGGCACACAGAGGAAAGATTGTGTGAAGACACAGGAGATGGCCACTTGCAAATCTCTGAAGTCAACCCTTTTGACACCTGGACCAAAGCCTGACTTGCAGCCTTTGGAGCCGTGGGGAAATGAATTTCTGTTGCTTATGCCATCCAGTCTGTGTGGCTGTGTTACAGTAGCCCTAGCAGACTAAGGCAGGGGCTGCCACAAACCGACTTACAGAAGTGGCCCCATGGGAGCCTTCTTCCTGGCTCTGCATCCCCAGAATGAAATTCCTCCACGCAGCTTTTTCCCAGGGCTTTTGCATACATTTTCTTGTCATCATGTTATCCAGTGATGAAGACATGCACTTCTTCATGCTGATGTTAATAATGTCTTCACCTACTAAACGTGTAGAAATTTGTCAGGCCTTCTGTTAGTTACTTATCCAAGCAACTCATATTTTTCTCTTTAAAGTTCACCATGTGAGTCCCTTTCTTTAATCTGTGAATTTAAATTGCTAATGTGCTACTTGTCTAGCTGTTCTTTAGAAAGTGGCATTTGGTGGTGTTTATCTTTTCAACTCAGAAAGGGAAGTGGAGGGATTGTTGAGTTCTTGTTTTTTGGTGTAGTCTTTGAACTCAGTATAGATGAGGAACTGGCTTATGGGACATCAATACACAGGGGCCTTGTATTGAGTTCGACTTGGAATATGGAATATGTCAGAGCACAATTCATTGGCCAACTTATGCTCTTAAGTAAACACAAAAGACAAAAAGAGACAGGAGATGAAAATAATTCAATGGATTAATGTCTCCATGGAGACCAGAAAATGTATACTCTCTATGGAGACCCTCAAAAATCTCTCCTGGAATCATGGCAGTATAGGTTTGTCCTGTTGTAATTGGATATACATTAGGGATGGAGGTAAAGTGATAGGAGGTGGATGGAAGGATGGTCTTTTTCTTCCCTTGGTGACAAGGACAGCTACTGTCACTCTAAGCTTAATCAGTTATGGTATTGTACAGCTCTAAAGTTAGGATTTAGGAAGACCAGGTCGCTAGGATGGGATAAGAAGGCACCTGAGAGGATCTAATGTTTAGAGGCCCTACATGGCTGACATGTTGTTGGCTTTCAAAAAAGGCATGAATGAATGAATGAATGCAAGAGAAGAGCAACTGGGCAGGATCTGATCCTGAACTCAGACCTGCAGCCCAGGGAATGCTGGGTAATGCCTCATAGCACCCGGCAGAGCCAGTAACCCCTGTGTGGCTGCTTTTTCCCTCTTCCCATGAGAATGGTGTTCAGTGGTATAAATATGGACAAAGGGGGAAGTGAAGTTAATGGTGGGAAGGGGTGAACAGGGAAATGGACCAGCTAATGAATGTGTATCACTGTGTCCAGATGTGTGGTATCGGCATAACCTACATGTTCTTAGCCTCACTAGCCTTGGGATACAAAATGAGATGCTGATTATTGTGTATTATTAATTATGCCCCCATGCCATCCATCTGCTGGAAATTATGCCTATTGCAAAGTGATTTCTGAATTTCCCATGGCAGTGCCTTAGAGCACCCAACTTTTCAGCTTGTCTGGAACTTATAGCACTGACTCTGACGTTGAGAGCACTTCTTAGCCTGATGGTCTCCCCTGGCTTGGGCTAGTAGTGGGACTGGACAGATCATCTCTAATTACTGCTGAATCTTGGTATATACACTTCTAGGCTTTTCTGCTTACACATAGTTATAGTCTTATCTTCATATATACAAAGTACAGTAGCTTGAGATCAGAATACTGTGATTATTTTGTACCCTACATTTTCTAACAATATATATTGAACATATTTCTCCACATTACTAAATATGTAACTGTCTAGTGTCAAGTGCTCTACCACTGAGGTACATCTCCAAAATTTTATTTTGATGGACACAGGGTCTCAATAATTTCCCAGACTCGCCTTAAACTTGCAATTTTTTTTGCCTCAGCCTCCTGAGTAGCTGGGATTACAAGCATGTACCACTTTGCCAAAATGAAATACATCTTTTTTAATGACTACAAAATACTCCCCCTATGGGTAATACTATTAACTTAACCTCTGTTTGACTTGTCCTCTATTCCTCGTTCTCCCAGGATTGTGAATATCACTTTGGTATACCTTTTTTTTGGTACCGGGGCTAGAACTCAGGACCTTGTGCTTTAGAGGCAGGCAGCGGAACCACTGAGTTAAATCCCCGGCCCTGCTATACCTTTTAATATACAGTCTTACATATTTCCAGGTTCCTTCCTTAGGATGTTACTTTGGGTAGGACTCAGCTTTTAAGAGTTTAACATTGGGCAGGCATGGGGGCACACGCCTCTAATCCTAGCACTTGAGGGGCTAAGGCAGGAGGATCGCGAGGAGTTCGAGGCCAGGGGGGCTACACAGTGAGTTCAAGGGAACTACAAAGTGAAGCCCTTTCTCAAAAAAACAAGAGCATGAACATTCTAAGGAATCGTGTTTTTGATCGTTGTGCTACTCCTATGTATTCCCTTTTTAGGTTTACAAAGTTTATTTAAGGTTGTAAACTTCTGGGTATTAGGGTTCATGCTTTTCACTCATCACGTTCTTTTCATAGTTCTATTGGGGGCGGCAGGGTTTAAGTGGCCAGTGGCAACCTTGAAGATATTGCAAGGCATCCGGAGGACTCAGGCTTTCCAAGTGAAAGCAGGGATTAAGTTTAGCATCCCACTCCTATAGGATCCAGAACACCCGAGGAAACTGAAGTTCTTGGAGTACTATCAGACCTCGAAGAATAAAGCACTCCTCACCAGGTGGAGGACTTCGAGTCGTCTCCAATAAACACCTGGAGACTCATTTGAGGCGCCTTCCCTCGCACAGCCGTAGCACTCACTAGCTGGGCATTACAATGTTGGAGCGCCGATTCTGAACTTGCAGTCCACTTCCTATTTGCTATGGTACAGAAAGTACTTTCTGGAGGCAGCAGGGACTCACCCCCTTTCCTCGGTCGGTGGAGGGCTGGCCATAAAGGGGAGGCAGAACTGGGTAGCAAGAGCGCCGGGGCCTCGGGAGACGCTGGAAAGAGCGAGGGGGCTGAGGCCAAAGTCTAGACGCGGTTTCCTTCCATTGTCTTCCCATCCTCCCGGCCGCTCCGCACCCTACTTTCCCCTTCTCGCTGCGGGGGTCCCCGCCTGGGTGCAGCCCCTCCCGCCAAGTTTCCAGTGCCCTGCAGCCCAAGCGAGGCTCTTTACAGCCGCCAGAGCCCCGCACACGGCCCGCTCTCTCGGCTTCTCCCTCTCGGTTCTCCCCTTGGGCTGGTTGGAAACTTCACTCACACACCAAAGCTCTGCCCTGGTCTTTCAAAACAGGGCATCGGCTGAGGCCCTGGCGGTGGCCCTCTCAACCCCCAATAGCCTGGCCTGGAGAGGCCGCCCAGAGGCCAGGGGGAGGGGAGAGCAGGGAGGTGCCGGTAGCGTAGGAGTTGGTTGGTGCTCCCCGCTCTTCCGCGGCCCAGATCCGGTCCCCAGCGCGGCTCGGGCCGAAGCCCTGTCCCCCGCCCTTCCCCGCCCTTCCCCGCCCCGCCCGCGCTCCAGGCGCTGGCTGCGGCCTAGCACGTCCGGGCAGCCGCCAGCCTCCTCCGTCGCTCCCTCCCTCCCCCTCCGACTCCGG
>NW_004624793.1:12474242-12536207 GCF_000247695.1 Heterocephalus glaber
TCCGGCTCCCGGCGGCCCAACGCGCGGGCCCAGGCCCACTCGGCTCCCGCACTTCGCGCCCGCGGCTCCTCGCTCAGGCCTCCGCGGCCCTCGCCCCGCTCCCGGCGCCGCGCATGGGGACGCGGCCCGCCGCGCGCCGCTGAGCTCCGCGGCCTGGTCACCCTGCCTCGGGGCCCGGCCGTCCCGCTTCAGGAAGCGCCGTCCCGCGCCATGGCGCACTCCCCGGTGCAGCCGGGCCTGCCGGGCATGCAGGTAGGCGGGGGCGGAAGCGCGGTTCGGCGTCGTCAACTCCGACCCCCCCCCCCTTCCGGGGTCGCGGCCCCCTAACTCTGCGCCTCCCTGGCCCCGGCTCTTGGGTGTGCGCGTGGAGGGCCGAGCGCAGGGCCGCGGGGTCCGAAGTGGGGTGTCCCCTGTGCCCGAACTGCTTCGAGCCGCAGTCCGGCGTCGGCCCCCCCGGGGGCGGGATGTGAGAAACGCCCTTGGAGGCCCAGCGGGGTCCCTGAGCCCGGCTCTCCCGACTTCCAAGTCTTCCGACCCAAGGGCCCCACTGGGGCGCGGGGCAGGGAGCGCCCCGAGAGTCCCGGGCCCCACTGGGCGGTGCAGGAGGGTGACCACGAGTCCACTTGAGCACTTCGTCTCTGAGCCTTTGCTGTGGTGTGGGCCAAGGGGAGAGTGCGAGCCCTTAAACCCCCGGGAGGGGGAATCCAGGGGATCCACGCGTGCTCGCGAGCCCCGAGCCCAGGCCCACCTAGCCGGAGCCGGGACCCTGACTTTCACTTTGAGACTGGGCGGCCCCGAGAGGAGTCCTTACATCCAGATCTCTCCATCCATACTTGGTGGCATCGTGGCCTACCAGTGACTTACTGGGAGGATGGCAAGAGTTGACTCTCAGATTTACAGGAATGCGTTAAAGTTTTTCTCCATTTGGGGACTGGTTTTGGCCCTTTGAAAAATAAAACCACCATCCCTGTATGTTTGTAAACATATATGGTGGCCAGATGCTTGGGGTTAAAATTGCACGGTGCAGTTAGGATATACCATTAAAGATTTGGTCTCTCAAGCAGGGTAGCTAAGCCAGTGAACAGAAGGGCTTTAAGAAAACAACCCAGAATATCCAAGTGGATTATTTGTTATTTTATAGTTAGCAATAGGGTCTTTGCTTCTGTCCCCAGGGCTGAGAAGAAAAGCGCCCAAACTTTGGCTTTTTGAAGCCGGGATCTGCCCCCTCTTCAAGAACAGTTTCCTCTCCTCTCTTTTTAAACCATAAAAAGAAAACTGGATTTCATTGGTCAGGTTTGAACTCTAGAAAAATAGGAACTCAAAAGTTACTACTTTAATGGCAGGTAGAATTTTAGTCCAAGTTTTTTGTTTGTTTTCAAGGCATAATAAAAGTACCAAGAGCATGAATGGGAAGATGCTTGAAAAAAAATATATAGGTAGCTTTTAAACTTGAACCGCACCTGAAGAGCTTTACCTTTAAGTTTCTACTGACCTCTAGGTAAAAATCAGCTGTGGGTTCTTGGTATCTCTTGCTTTTTTGAATATAGAGGTGTGAAGGTCAGGGTAAACTGGGTGGAACAGACGTTTACCAGTGGAGCAAGAAGGACCTTTTGTAAGGATTAAAAAAAAAACCCAAACAACTTTATCAATACAGTATTTCCTTTAGATGACTTTTCCAACCTGTTAATTAGGTTGTAATCCAGTAGGTGTGTCCCCCATCGGTGCCGGGCCTTTGTAGAAAGCTAATCAGTTTGAAAAGGTTAGAAGTTAGTACCAGATGGTCACCAGGTGGTAGCTGCTCCTACCCCCACGTTTGGGCCAAAATTCTTAGTCTTAGGAAAAGAAGATAAATTTTCTTTAATAACTTTGCCTTTCGAAAAAGAGTATATTTCCTAGGTGGTTATTACAAGAGAGCTGTTTTTATATTTTGCTTTCTCAAACTATAAAAATGATACATTTTTCTCAGTGGAAAAGACCAGTTTCTTGGCCGTTAGTTCTAGAGGTACTGCAAGGGGCTTCTGCCAGTCATTCTTGTAGTTATTCACGTCTACATACTAAGTTTTTGTTGTGCGGTTTGGGGAGGAACATTCCTTTCCTCTCCCTTCCCCCAGAAAAGAAAAACAAGCACATTTATTTCAACTTGGAATTAGCAGCTCCTGCTGCCCTGGGAGACTTTCCTGGGCACTGTTGCTGAGAATTGAATTAAAGGCACACCTGGCCTTGAGAGTTGGCGGGCCTGGAGAACCGCGTCCTTTTCCTGTGAGGGTCTCACGGCCTCTGGCAGCCTCATTTCTTGACCAGGGCTTACGAGGAGCTGGCTTAAAAATTTGGAGAGAGTGAATTCAAGTGGTCTAGGCACAAGTAATTACAAAATAATCTAAATGAAGGAACATTTTAGCATGAAGGCCATTTTTCATGTCTTGTAAATCTTTTTTATGCTTCTTGATTCTTACTGGTACCATGGAGGCATAGATATTATTTATGCCATTTTTTTAGCCTTGGGAACCAATGGAAGCTAGTTGAGCAGGACCAAGGTAATGTAGTGTATTTCTTGTGATTGGAAACCAGGTTTTTCCTGCCTTGAAGACCATATTCCTACTCACCATTCCGCATTGTTTTTCGTTGTTACTTTTGCAAATATTACAGTTGATTTCATTCCAGATTGTATTTGTTGAAGAAATTTGAAGTACAAGATCAATATTTTATTCAGTCACTGGTCATTATTGAATGGTCAGGTGTGAGGTTCGGGGCCTGGATGCCGGCTGTGTCCGAATGAGTTCCCATTTTTAATGTTTAATGAAGGTCCCTGAGACCTTTTCCTTTTTCATTCCTCACACCAGAGTTTTATATCATCATAGAGGGGAAAAGTAGAAATCATGAACTGAGTCTAGTAACTGAATAAAAGTGAATTCAGCTGATTTGTGGCTCTAAATGCTCTTCCTTATTCAAAGTTGTTTTACTCAATTCAGGTTAAAAGAAAAGCAAGCTTCGGTCAGAGGCAGGAGGACTCATCAGCGTTGAGTTTGCATGAATTGTGATTTAAAAGGAATTAGATTTTGGTTTATTAATTTCCATTACAGAATTTTATCAGTGATCTTTTTTTGTATATGTGTGGGATCAGGCATTGAACTCAGGACCTTGTGCTTTCGAGGCAGGTGGCGGGACCACTGAGCTAAATCCCTGGCCCTATCAGGGATCTTTCAAATTTTCTGGACTGTGACCCTTGTAAGAAAATTTACATGTAGGGCTGGGGATTTAGCTCAGTGGTTCTGCCTCCTGCCTTGCAAGCGCAAGTCCTGAGTTCGATCCCTCATACTTAAAAAAAAAAGAAAAAATTTACATCAAGACCAGAAACAAAAGTTTTAAAAGACAGTCCTGACCCTTACTACTTGGGATGTATTGTTGTGATATATTTTATTTAAAAAGAGGAGGTGGTTTTAACATTGAATTGACTTCGCAGCTCACTGGTTGGTTCATGGCTCCCAATTTGAAAAATATGCACTTAATCAGATAAGGAACATGTGTAGCATGCCTGAGTTAATTGAGCCTGTTTCGAGGCTATACATTTACGGCTGAAATTGTAAGTACAGTTTGAGGAATAGCTGAAAACCTTGCAGAGTCTGGTCCTTGACATCAGCTGGTCTCCTGCCTTCCCCTGACCCTTGGCTGGCATCTGGGAGAAGCGGACCTTCGCTGAGGCCCCAGCCCTGAGATGAGCAGGGTGTGGAAGGCTGGAGATGAAGGCTGAACTGAACGGCAGCTGCATTTAATTGTGGCTTAACAGTTGTACACTTTTTTTGCCTTTTTCCTCATGTGTCCCATTTCCATAGTTTTATTTCTGCTGCTTCCGTGGAAGATGCCTACCCACATTCACCTTACTGCCAGAGGCATCCCTGGGGGTCCCCAAGTGTGGCCATCAGCAGAGCTGTGAGATCCAGATTCTGAGAGCACCTTGAGAGGCTGAACTGTAGGAGGAGGCCTAGTGCCTTTTGTTATATTAGTATTGTGTGGCACGTAATGTTTACACTCCTTGTACAGCGCCTATAGCATGCAGAGCACATCTTAATTCCGGTTTTCATCTCCCTCCCCTTCCCTCTAGCTCTTGATACTCTTCCTTTTTTGTTTGTTTTTGCACATGTTTGCAGTACACAATGTTTACATTCCTGTGGCAGTTGGTACATGTATATGAAACATCTTAATTCTTTTTTCATCTCCTGTCCCTCCCCAGCCTCCTGCATCTCTTGATTCCTTACACCTTCGAGAAGGATCTATCTCCCTATTTCCTATTATCTGCCCCTTGTCTGCTCCTTAAATATACCTTGGGTGTCTCATGTAAGAGAAACTATGTGATATTTAATGAAGCTCATGTGTCTGATTTGTTCACTTAACATTATGGTCTTCTAGGTGCATCCATTTTCCTACAGATGACTCAGGTGTATCTTTATGGCAGAGTAGTACTCCACTGCATGTAAATTGTAGATTTTCTTTATGCATTCAGCTGCTGATGGAGATGGACGTGTGGCCCTCTAGCAGGCCTGGTGTTTTACAGCAGGCCCCAGGCAGGGGAGCCTGCGGAGGATGTTACGTCCTTGTCCTTGAGAGGTCAGTGACCTGGTGTGGGGCAAGTCCCTGGGGAAGGTCTTGGTGACCCAGGAGTGTAATCATAGTCCAGCGGCTGGAAAGCAGGAGGCTGTCTAGGAGGGCTGGGCTGCATCCTAGAGCGGACCGTCCTGGATGCAGGAGGCAGGCACAGCTTTGAGCAGATGAGCGTGGAGGGCTTTGGGCTGCCAACCTTCTCAGGTACAGGTGGTGGGTAAGGCGTGCAGGTGCTCCCAGCATCCTGTACCCTCTTGGAAGGTTTTGGGCACTTGAGGGGAGAGGATGCCCGCGGTGGGAGAAGGTGGGGAGCTCAGGCTTCTCGGGGAGTGCCACGGTGGACTTGTTAGAGGGGTCACCCAGACATTGGCAATCGAGGGCAGCGAGCAGTTTCTCACAGTCTTTGCATGCCCAGCCCTCGAGCTTCCTGGCTGTTCCCTGCTGCCCTGTGTTGCCAAGAGTAGTGAGAGAAATAGAGGCACACTACCCTGAGACCGTCAGTTCCTTAAGTTTTTTTTTTTAATCTTATGTCAGTGCTTCATGTTCCTTTATCAGCAAAATGTAGTAATGGTAAGAATTAGTTTTGCTTCAAAGTTGGTTTTTTTCCTCCCCGGTAGGGTGGGGATCAGAAGATTAAAAAAATTAAATAGCTTTGGAGGAGTCTGGGACATCTGGGTTCCAATCCCAATCAGAATGTTCTTGATAGCATTTCACATGGCACCCAGTGACTTTCAAGGACTTGTTTGGAGGAGACTTTGTAGGTCACAGAGGGCACAGTGCCTGGTATGGGAGCTGTGTTGGGTGGCTTTGGCTGTCTTCTAGGAGCCAAGCTGCCTCCCCTGGTGTGGGTTGACCAGGCTCTTCCCTGGGGCCTGGGTATGGGTCTTAGGAGGGTGGAGCCTGCCTGGTCGCAGGGTATACGCCAGGGTGGAGGAGTCTCTTGGTCTCTTGATTTTGGGGGTTTTCCCACGATTCAGACTTGTCTGGGTGGAAACTCTTACCTGCAGGAAGTGGGCCGCACCCGACCCTCCCTGCCTGGGCTTTTGTGTGCCTAGCCGTGGTGATTATCAGTAATGGAATCTTGTGGCCAGAGGGAGTGCAGGAAACAGGCGCACTCTTATCCCTCCGCCCCACGTGGAAGCAGCAACTGTCCTCCCACTGGACTGGAGCAGTCATTCTTAAAACTCAGTGTTTCTTGCAAGCAAATTTATTAAACATCTTAGTGCCATATGCTTCAGGAAAAAGAAAAACATGGCAGTTAGGACACCTGACTCCTAGGGGATGAACTTGGAGTTCTTCAATACTAAATTGTCTCTTGGTTTAGGTTAGGGCAAACCAAACAATATGTAGGTCTGCTTGCTACAAGGCCTATAATGTTTTTTATCTCTGGTTTCTCTAATTACAAAGGGCCCAGTGTAGGCCCACTGAGTGACACTGTTGATTTCAGAGACCTTCCCTTCTACTTTCTTTCTTATTTTTCCTTTTTCTTTCTTTTTTTTTTTTTTTTGGGAGACAGGGTCTCCCTTTGTAGTTTAGCCTGGCCTTGAACTCATTATGCAGCCCAGGCTGGCCTCAAACTTGCGGCAGTCCTCCTGCCTCAGCCTCCTGAGTGCTGGGATGATGTGTGCCACCATTCTTGGCTTTTTTTTTTTTTTGACAGGGTCTCACTATGTAGTTCAGGCTGGCCCTGAACTCACTGTGTAGCTCAGGGTGATCCCCCTGCTTCAGCCTCCTTAATACTGGGATGACAGGCATGTACTGCCATGTCTGGCTTCCCTTCTACTTTCTTGAGGGGTTTTTGTCACCAAAAGAAGCTTTTCAGTTGAGCACCTTATTGGTATCTGATTAAATGGTGGGAATATTTTAAATTTTATGTGAATATGTAGTACCAAATATGTAGCTGGGGTTTATCTTACTATTTAAGTCAACTTCCTGTTTTTAAGAAGAATTTTAGGCCCTAAGATTTGAAAGGGCCATTATTGGTTCATATCCTTTGTTTTATGTCCAATTACTTAGGATTTTGCGTAGTTTTTTTTTTAATTGAAAAATTCTATGGGTTAGTTATGTGAAGTTTGTTAGAAAGAAACTTTTGTCAGAAAGATAGCAGCCACTTGTCCCTTGCTCCTGTTCCTTAGTCCCCATGGTAGCCCCCTTTTTTTGGTACCGGGGATGGAACTTGGGTCCTTGGGTCCTTGCGCTGGCGAAACCACTGAGCTAAATCCCCGGCCCTCCATGGCAGCCCCTTTGATCTCTTCTGCCTGACTTTTGTTGTTATTGCTTTGTAGTTTGTGAAAATACTTAAAAGTGGCTACTTGTTTTCTAATTTCAGGCATTATCTGTAGCTCTGGATGTATAGATGGGGTGGAGTCTGCTCTTGTTTCCTTTGCAGGCACCCTCTCCCTAGGCGAGTTGTTATCAGAGTTTCAGGGCTGAAGCCCTGACCTTGGGGGCCCCAACAGACCAGGCTTGGTCACTTGTCCTAAAATGCCAATCCAGAAAGCCAGGAAAGGTGTTGAATCAGCTTGGCCATGCCAGGAAGTTCGGCCTAAGAGGTTCTGTCTTTGAGGGGCTGGCAAGAACTTGAGGGTTCCTAGGAAAGAGGAGTAGAGACCAGGGCTGGGGTTTGCATAGCTGGCAGGGAGGGGTCCTGTCAAGCTGCAGTCTGGTTGATGGCTGTCTCGGGACGGAGAAGGCCCAAGGGCTTGAGGGCAGAACCTGCTTCCCAGGAGATGACTGGGCGCTTGTGGCCTCATCCTGTTGTGACTGGGAGTCCAGGTGCCTGGAGACTGGGCGCTGCTGCAGGGCGTCTGGAGCAGGATGCTGTGAAAGCTGACAATTGGGTGCTATGAAAATTCCGCACATTCCCTTACTTTTATCTTGGTGTTCTCAGTCTTGAAGGGGGATTCTATAGGCCAGGTAAATTTAGGGCTAATAAACCTTGTAGCACTAGTTTTTTTGGTACCAGGGATCAAACTTGGGCCCTTGGACTTGTGAGGCAGGTGGAGGAACCACTGAGCTAAGTCCCAGGCCCAGTAGCACTGGTTTTGGACAGACTCCTTAAGTGATTGACGTTTCTATGTGCAGATCTGAGCAGGGGTCTGTCCCAGAGTTTTAAGATAACGGAGGCCACAGAAGTGTAAATGGACACTGAGATGCCCACTGGGCACTTAACGGCCCAGCCTCTGAGTCACTGTTGCAGAGTTACATGGTCACCTAGCTGGATCCCGTGCAGCATGTGCGTTAATGTGACTGTTGCCACCATCCATAGCCAGCCATCCTCAGTAAACGTGTTTGCTTTTCAGATCTCTTTTGAAGGTGTGTTTTTTTGTTTTGCTTTGCTTCTATAACGTATTTACAGCTCATTCAGCCCAAAGCTCTTCAGCAGGCCCTGGACTGGTCTGAGGGAGTTCTGGCGGAGCGCTTGCTCAGGTCTCACCGCCTGGGAGGAGCCCGAGAGTCCCGGCTCTGCTCCTGTCTCACCTCGTCCACCCCTCACACCCTCTGCTCTTCCTTTGCCGCTAGCCTCTGGCCACTTGCTGCTCTCTTGTGCCGTATGTCGTGTCTTCTGCCCCCTTTGTTTCTCCTGGTTTATACCATTGTCTTGGTGTCATGTATCTTGCAAGCCCTTCCTATACATAGGTTACAGGGGACATAGGTTTTTGTTTTTTTTTTGTGATACCGGGGATCAAATTCAGAACTATGCGTTTGCAAGGCAGGCTCCATGCCACTGAGCTAACTCCCCAGCCCAGGGGGACATAGGTTTTAAATTTTTTTTTGGTCTTTTTTTTTCCTCCCCTCAGTTGGTATTTTGGCATGGTGTCAAACTGCCAGTGGATGTTACTTTCTTCCAGCATTTTGGAGGTGCTCGTCCATGGTGCTCTGGTCTCAGGGTTGGAGTGCAGCGCACACCTGTGCCGGGTTCTGTGCCCACAGCCCTTCTGTTCTTCCCGAACCCAGTAGGCTCTGAATTGTTCCTGAAGATTCACAATGCTGTGTCTTGGTGTGAGTCTATTTTCGTCTTTTGTGACAGGTGCTCAGTTGGGCAACTCAGGTCTTTTGTGTTGCAGTTTTCCTTTGATCCTCCGCCCCCATTTTCTGTGTTCTCTCTGAAATGCTTTTTTGGATGGGGACCTTCTGGGCCAGTCCTTGGTCTTACCCTTGTGAAGCTTTTTGCATTCTTTGTCTCTTTTACTTGGCTTTCTGGGCGGCGATCTTAACTTTTTCCAACTCTTCCAGTGAGCATTTCATTTCTGCTCTTGCTTTTTAAAATCAGCTCTTTTTGGTTCTCTGAATGTTGTGTCTTCCTTGTGTTCTTGAAATATCTGCCTATCTCCCAGCATGCTTCTCTCCCTGCCAGGGCCCACTTTCTCCTTGTGTTGTTTGCTTTGTTTTTTGTGGTAGAGGCCACCGTTGCACGTCCCCTCGCATTTCAGAGTGGAGACTGCTGAGCTCACCTGCGGGATTTTGGCTGTAGCCGACTGGGTGAGCATTGGGGTGGCTGTGTCCCTTTGGAGTCAGTCTTCCTGTGGAAGCCTTTTGGAGCCTTCTGCCTGCTCCCTCTGGACTGGTTCTTTCCGTGATGGCGCACCCTTGGGCCTCTTCCTTCTTTTGCCAGAAGCCCTGTGCCCACCTGAGAGGAGGAGGAGGAGGAGGGGTGCAGGTGCGGTATCTGGGGGCAGAAGACCTATTGTCCCTCCTGCCCCTCGAATCGGTCTTCAGTGGTGTCCTTGCCTGGGAGGCAGGGTGGTGCCACGCGGCTGGGTAACCGCTTCTGGAGCCCACTTTCCCTCACCGCTGCTTCACTCCAACCAGGCCCCATGCAGAGAGAGGCACCTGCTGCCACCAGTTCCTGAGTTTTGGGGACTGAGTTCTGTAAGTTGCTTTGGTTCTCTGCTTTGTCCATCCCGAGTTTAGGTTTGTCCTCTCTGGGTTGAGTGTGTCCCTAGAGTTCATGTGCTGGAAACTTAATCCCCAAATTCGAGGATGGGGCCTTTGGGCAGGGCCTTTGGGAAGTAACCAGGGTTGATAAAGTCACAGGGTGTGGCCCCCATGGTGGAATAGTGGTTTTGTAAGAAGAGGAAGAGAGACCTGAGCTGACTTGCTCCCACTCTTGCTGTGGGATGTGCTCTGCTACGTTATGAGGCAGCAACAAGGCCTTTGGGAGCCAGGGCTGGTGGTGCAGGCTTGTAATTAATCCCAGCACTCTGGGGAGCTGAGGCAGGAGGATTGGAAGTTTGAGCCCAGCCTGGATAATTTATCAACTTAGTGGCAGTTATTTTAGACATTGTTTTGGAGGAGAATTGTTTTTCTTTTTTGAGACAGGGCCTCACTGTGTATTTCAGGCTATCCTTGAACTCACTGTGTAGCCCAGGCTGGCCTCAAACTCACAGCAATCCTCCTGCGTCAGCCTCCCGTGTGCTGGAAATACAGGCATGTGCCACGACGCCCAGCATAGTTGGTGCCTGTTTTTGAGAATCAAGTACCTGCTGTTGCTGAGGGTAGCCTGCCTGGGAGGGTGGCCAGGACTCTTGCGATGGTGGTCTGAATGCATGCAGGACAGAACTGGCTTTCTGCTGCCCACTCTGCCTGCAGTCCTGGGGGCATCTGCCAGGCCTTTAGGTCCTTGGGCTCAGCGCTGTGCAATTTGCTTGTTCCTGTGGATAAGGAGCCTCGTACCAGTCTTATTTTTAAATTGGCTTCCTGGAATTTGGGGATGTGGGTGTGGGGGTGTGGGTCCCTGTCCCTTTATCCCCAGTCTCTCTAGTCCTGAGGCCTTCCTTAGGGTGCACCAGGCCTTTGACTGGCTTTAGTGTTTTGACTGTCAGGTGTAGCTCAAATTGTGCTGCTTTGAACTGTGAAGAGGCAGTAATGGAAAGAAGTAAACACCTTCTTGTTCACACAGGGCACCTGGTGGGTCCCATGTCGCCCCTCTCTCTGATCCTGGAGGTTTGGGATGGAGACCCAGCAAGTTTCCAGGTGTGTTGCTCCTTCTGGGTCCACAGAACTGTTGAGCTGGAGAATGAATGATCATAGAATGCCTGCTGCTCCCTGTTTGAGGACACACTGGAGTGTTGGTCATTTGAAAAGTAGCTCGGTTGAAAATCAGTGCTTACAAACCTGCAGTTTGTATTTTAGAAGACTGACTTTGGGGTCACTTGTCCAACTTGGGGGTTGAAGAGGCCTCTACATGGTAGGACTTGGAGTCTTTGCTACCTCAGCAAGTTTTTCTAAACCATTAGTGGGGTGCAGAGGGAGATGCCTGTGTCTTTTTGACCTTGGAACCTTAGCTTTTAAGGAGTGCATCTCTCAAGACATGAATTCTGTAGTTCCCTTGGGAATCCCCGAACTAGACTTGTTAACCTTCGCAGAGTGCTGGGAAGGCGTCTCTAGTGGTTTCTATTCTGTTGAACCTGTTGTGGTGCCTGGTACTTTGTGACCTAATCTAAATGCCAGCCTAAAAGTCAGGGCCTTTGTAACTCCCAGCCTCCTTTGCTGCTCTTCAGCCGCCCCTGCACTGGATTGGTTCAGCCCCCCATGCCTGCCGCCTCCTTGTAGGCCCAGTACCATCCCGAGCCTTTGGGACCTGGTCCACCTGCCTCCCCCCGCCGCCCCCCCATCCACATCTGTCCCTCCTGGCCAGCATGTAGAGTCGGGACTCCTACCTGTCACCTGTGAGCTCTCTGGGCCTCTCTTCCGCTGCCTTTGGGGAAGTGCACAACTCGGACACAGGCTCGCTTCCACCTAGGGAATGATGGGCTCTTTGGCCAGAATGGATGCCCTTTTCAATTCAGAGCAGATCTGTGTTCTCACCCCCACTGGTTAGACTTCAGTCTTATCAGACTTTGAGGGTTTTTTTGGTGGGTGGTGCCAGTTTCTTTTAATGTGCATTGTAAGGCTTTTAAAGAGGTTGGTTTCACTTGTTCCTTACATGAGGAATTAGAAAGGCATTTTCAAAGCACACTGTACAGATTTAGGGAAAGGTGGTTAAGAAGGTTCAGGCTTTTTGTCAGTGAAGAGTCGCATGTGAGATGCTGTGTATGGCATTCAGGATGCCTTCTTCTGCTGTCCTCTTTGAAACAAGATGAAGGGCTTACAGGAAGTGAACTTTTTGAATTTCCTGGCTTGGTTCTGCAGGCTGTTGCCTGTTTCTCTGCGTGAACCCCGAGGAGGTGCCAAGGGGCACTCACCTGTTGGCATTGGTGCATGGTCTCGGTGCACACCCCCCAAATTGGCCTGGGCAGCAGGGCCAGCAACAGGTGTGTGGGATGCCATTCATTTCCCTGGAGGCTGAATTGAGCCGTATTCTAAGATGCTCACATAGTTCAAAGCAGTTTTGAGTGGAAGAGCAGCATTCCCAGAGATACACCCCACACCATCTATTGGATGTGCACTCCTGTTTAGGGGAGCAAATGGCTTCTTAAGAACAGGCCTAAGAAGTCCCCAGTGCCCCTCAGATACACGTATACTATGGTCATCCACGTGTGCCTGTGTACTGTGTTACTTTCTCTGCATTTAAACTGACTTCGTCTCTAAGTAGCTAAGGAGCTGTGCTGCTTGTGGCACTCCTGGTTGGAAGTTATTTTCCCTCTGTGTATTTCCAAGAGGAATAAAGTTTATCCTTGGTGCCCTGAAAAAGAATTGGAGTGAAACTTTACTGAGAATATTTTAAGCCTTTTAAAAATGGCAAAATCCTCACTCAGTATTCGACACATGACCTGTTGCGTAGACAATTTCTTGATACAGTATCTGTAGCTGTCACGGCCTTTCAGAAATGTGAGAATGGTTCTTTTGCCTTTCGTCTTTCTGTAGCAGAGTCGTGGTCATCCCGTTTGTGTCTCTGTTGGAGGCTTTGTGATGGGGCCTTTGAAACCCAGCGGAAGGGCCTGCCATTGCTTATCTGCTGGGCATCAGCCCTGTTTCCTACCCTGGTCCCGCTGTCTGGGCAGAGTCTGTGAGGAGTAATCTGAAGCAGGGGTTCGAAGATTGGTGCAGAAATGGGAATTCTGCCTTGCCCTGGTTGCACAAATGCATGTATAATCCACTGCTTGAATATGAGTGTTTTCTTTTTTCTTTTTTTTTTTTTGGTACCGGGGATTGAACTTGGGTCCTTGCGCTTGCTCAGCAGGCGGCGAAACCACTGAGCTAAATCCCCGGCCCAAGAATATGAGTGTTTTGTATCTTGCTTATTTTCTACTCATTTGGAAAAAATACATCATGTGTACATGTATCTTTATGTAACTGCAATTATAATCCAGGTGCTTTTAAAATACTATTTTCCATTTAGCATTGTATCATAAATATTGTTGCATATTTCCATACCGTTTTTTTGGATTATTTATTTAGGTTTTTTGAGACAGGATCATGCTATGTAGTTCAGGCTGTCCTTGAACCACTCAGTATGTAGTCCAAGCTGGCCTCCCAACTCTCAGTGATCTTCCTGCTTCAGCCTCTTGAGTGCTAGGATTACAGCAGTGCCCCACCACACCCTGCTTTGATGTTATTTTAGT
This sequence comes from Heterocephalus glaber, assembly GCF_000247695.1. The sequence goes on from NW_004624793.1 coordinate 12,487,346, forward strand.
GCCCTGATAGACTTGCCTCCTAGAAAGCTGTCTCATCTTGTGTCAGAAGACCTCCAGCCAGAGTCACATTCCTATGTGGCTCTGCTGGTTGGGAAGAGCAACCTTAATGTTTTGCCTTTGGAGGAAGAAAAAATAATTTATCTTATCTGTTCCCTTCTGGAGCAGTCACAGTGTCCTTGGAAAGTGTGGTCTCAGTTAATGAAATTTTTGTGGTTAATGGCTTTGCTTAGACAGATAAGTGAGGTACTCCGTGTACTACATGCTCAAGCTTCCTCCCTCTTGGCTAGTCTCATTTCAAACAGTGGCCGCTGTATGTGATGCAGAGAGAGGGAGAGAGATGAGGGGGCTTGCAAACTAAAGACAGCAGAATCACTCTACTTCGCCTGCTGCCACTGGGCTCTGGGTGATGTATTGAGGCAAATGTAGGGGCGTGAGGAAGACAGCCAGAATGCTGCCAGCTGAATTGTGTTTTTAATTCTCTTTCAAACCAAAACTTTGTGATAAGCATTCTAGTTTTAAAAGAGCTCTTTTATATCTTGTTTCTTTTTAATATTTTGACTTAATTAAAAGTTTTAGATGATAGGGACATTTGCAGGACTATGATAAGTGCACACGTAGTGACCTACAATTCCTGCTCTCGATTGACATTCTGTCTAGCATGGGATGTGGGCTAGCTAGGCTGTACTAGCAAATTGTGTGCAAATAACTCCCTACCTCCCATCCCCACTGGGGGATCCACTGGGGATTGAACCCAGGGCCTTTCGAGGCAGATGTTCAGCTGCTGAGCTGCCCCCCAGCCTCATTGGTTTTTTAGTGGTGTCTTGACACATGCATTTGAGTGATGGGGCAGTAGTCATTGGTGTAATGCATGCTTTGTACACGTTTTTCCTCCCTGCACAAGGTTCATGGTGAGTGAGGGGCTGCTGTAGCAGTCGTGTGGAATCACATTGAAGACCAAATGCCTCTGTGCCCCCTGCACCCCTCCGGGTACCCGTAAACACCAAGACAATGGGCGACTCTGTATCATCCTGGCTTTTGCTGTCAGATGATTTTAGAGCAGTTTAGATCTTGCTTTTAAAGAATGTCGCTGCATTTTGCTGGAGTCCATTTGTTTTTTTTTTTGTTTCTTTACATTTTTCTTACATATATAATTGGTTGTCTTTAGAGATTTGCTTAACTTATGAGAAAGGAACCTTGTTGGGTTACATTAAAGGCAGTGGCAGATCTGGTGTGGTAATAATCTTTGCTAGTTTAAGCTGAAACACTAAGTGTAGACGATGTGGTGTTCACCTAGTAGTGTTTTCTGAGACAAAAATTAGTGAGGGATGTCCAGTGCTATTTTGGTTGTAATTTATTTCCGTGTTCACGTTAAACTTTGCACAAAGTAAAATTGTTCCTGTGTTAGAAACGGTTTAGAAGATTGGCAGTGTCCAGACATTCTGTTTTGTTGCTCAGAAGTCTAGTATGTTTTCCTAGAGAGATGAGTTTCAGAATGGTAGTTGTAAAGAGAGGACAGACAAGCCTTTTCACCGAGAGCCTCGCTGCATGCAGCTCTGAGAGTTAGGTCCTGCTTCTGAGGGTGGCCAAGTTGGAGGAGAAGGAACAGCTTTCTTTACACTTCCGGGTGTAGGACTGGGCTCACACAGTGTATTTGGGTTAGGGAGGTTGGTGTTTTGTGTCTCGTGGATGTCACTGAGACTCAAGGTAGCTTTTCCTCCCTTTAGTGTCTCCTCCTACCTTGTGGCTCCCTTTATATGGCACCCCCGCAACGGGCTCAGTAGTCACCCACTGGTGAGGACTTGATTTCTCAGTTAGAGAAGCAGTAGTCCTCCTTGGTATCAGAGGAAAGGATGAATGCTGGCTGGTCTGAACAGATAGCCAAAGAGATGCAACACCAGGCCAAGAACACGTTTATGGCACGTGTGGGAGATGGTGTTCAGGGTGGAAGAAGAAGAAACTGCCTGGCTTGAGATTAGAAAGACAACTTGTAGTTGGATCTCCAAGGAGCCGATGGTCAGTGAGTGGCAGAGGCGCACGGGGAGCTTGCGTCTGGATGGAGAGTGTGTTGTGGACATATAAGGCACAGAAGCAGCAGAGGTGGGAGTAATTCAGTGCCAGAGATGGCAGTTTGGAGAGGAGTAGAGAAAATGATGCCTGAGATCTGTTCTAGAATAATTTCTTTTAGGAAGAGAGCATCCAGATGGATTAGAATGTTCACAAGCATAGAGACTTGCAGTGGCATGGAGTGGTGAGTACAGGAAACTCATTTGCTGGACTTGAGGTAAAAGAAGGAGACGCTGAACAGGTGATGGGGGCAGGTCATGAGACTGCACTCCGTGTCCTTCGAGCCTTCGAGCCGTAGTCTGCTTCTGGGTGACTGAGATTCCAGAAAGTGCCTTTTCCTTGCTCCTCCCTCTCCTCCCTCACCCCCTTCCAAGATACTGTGTAGTTCAGGCAGCCTTGAGCTCACTGTGCAGCCCAGGCTGGCTTTGAATCTGTGGCAGTCCTCCTGCCCCAGCCTCCTGAGTGCTGGAATTGCAGGGGTGCACTGCCTTGCCACCCTGCCTGCCCACACGCCCTCCCTCCCTTCCTCTTTACTTGAAAATTATTTTAATTGATGAATACTAGTTGTACATTCTGGGGAAAGTTTGAATCTGCAGAACGAGACCAGCGGTAGATGTTGACAGTTGGCTGACGGCCCGGGAGAGGGAGGAGCGTGGTGGTCTGCTGTTGTCCAGGTGCGGGCTGACCCTGCCTTGACCACGCTGGCGCTGGCTTCCATGGTTTCCATGGACTGGAGGGAGCTGCCTTGGGTGGTGATGGGGAGGGAGGGAGGGAGAAGTGCTGGACGGCTTCGGGTGTAGGTGAGTGCACCGTGGGGCTCAGACTCATGCCTGCTGCAGACTTTGGAAGATGAGGAATTCTGTTTATGGAGGGCAGAGGTGGGGAGGATGAACAACCAGGGACACGTGTGAGTCTGGAGCTCCGGGAAGAGTCTGGCTGGGGACCAAGGCAGTGACTTACTAAGTCGTCTGGGGTATGACCATCTGAGATGGGTGTGCTTCTGTGACGAGGGTGACCGACAGGCAGGAGCCAGCCTTTCCGGTCCTCTACCCAGCCTCACCTGCTAGTCCTGGTGTGTTCTGCCCGCGCCTGCCGTCCCCGTCCCCGAGTGCCCCCACAGTTGCAGGGCTGGCTCCAGGTGGACGGGTGACTTGGGAAGGGCTCGGTGGGGGGCTCCTCTGTCAGTAGGAACAGTTCTAGAGCTGTTATCAAGAGGAGCTTGTGATTTCTTGGATGACAGGAATTTCTTTTTTAAAAGGTTTATTAGATAAATTGTATGTCAGAGCTCCACATAGCATACACACACACACACACACACACACACACACACACACACACACACACATATCTCTTTAATGTGTAGTTTAATGGATGTCACTCCTGAAGTGAGTCAGACCATAGCTTTCCAGTGAATCATATAACAATTTAACAAGGATGTTACTTAAACATCCTGGTCTTTCACCTCTAGGTTAATGAAATCAAACAGGCTTTCATTTTAACCTGGGCGTGTGATGCTGGGGTCCTGGGCTTCTGCTTTACCCTGCCTCGCTTGCTGTGGCCAGGGCAGATGGGTGGACGTTGCTGGTTCTGTACTGAGTAGAGAGAAAGGGGAGATTGTTTACTCACACCCCTGAAAGGGCTGGGGGTGCAGGGCGTGTTTCATGCTGCATTTGCTGCGGCTCCCAGGGTCCTTGCTGGTGGCTGGCTTCTCCGGTAGGTGTTCCCTAGCTAGTGATAAAGGTGGCCACCAGAAGTGACCGAGGAGGGAAAGGAGTGCCTTTTGTCAGTAGCTCTAGCACAGGTTCTTGGGGAAGTGCCACATGGCCTGGCTTACATAGTGTCCCTAACCCTGGACAAGAGGGCTGAGGCTCGGGCCAGTCTGTGTCCCCTGCCCCTTGAGCTTGAGCTGGAGAAGCCCAGGTGCATGACAGTTTCCCAGGGTAGGAGGGAGAAGTCCCGAGAGAGTTCCTCCAGGGAATCCTGGCACGGGAGGGCTTGGTCAGCCGGGGGCTCAGCAGTGTACACTGGTCCAGGACCCTGCCTGGTAAGGGTCCACAAAGGAGCGCAAGCCTGGCTCGAGGAAGGAGTTTTTATTTGGAGCAGATCATTCCTTAATGTTCTATTGACAAGCAGTTTCAGACTTGGTTTTCCATTAGTAAGGCAGTTGCTTTATGAGGACAGCAGCAAGTCATCCTGGCGGTTATGAAGGAGCTGAGGACGATGGGACGTCGGGTCTCACTGTATGAAAAAGCAGAACTCATGACTGTCAGCAGTGACGCCAGCTGGTTATGTAAGAGGCACATGTGGCTCCAATCAGGAGAGGAAGAAAAGACGAAAGCAGTGTTATTTTGGGAGATCATGTTATTAAAATAATTTTCTGTAATAGTTGTACAACTTAGACATTTTAATATGCCAGTTTTAAACAGGAAAAGGACTTTGGAGTTTCTTCTAGGTGATTTGTTCCTAGTAATTTTCTCCGTAAGAGGCGCAGTGCTTTGGATAACTTGCAGGCTTGGAGACGACAGTGTGTTGAGCCCAGCAGGATAAGTCGGAACTCTTGTTTTACTACTGTTTTAGGCACAGTGGCCCATTTTTAGGGTGAGTTCTTTTCTGTGAAGAGCAGTGGACTTCACTTGTGTTTGGTAAGTATGTGCTCTTTGAGGGTAGAATGATGAGGAGATATATATATATATATATGTATATATATATGTGTATATATGTATATATATATGTGTATATATATATATTTTTTAATAGACTTTTTAAGGTTTGCAACAACTTAAGGAGAAGGTACTGAGATTCACGATGTGCCTCATACACCCACAGCGCCTATGCACATTAGCCTCCCTGTCACCTCCCCCCAGAGTGGTCAGACTGCTGTCGCCCAAGATCCACAGACTTCACGACTCACTCCGAGTGCACACTGAGTTTGGACAGATGGATGGTGATGTGCGTCTCCTGCTACAGCACCCTACAGAAGGGTTTCACTGTCTTGAATTCAGTGTGAATGTCATTCAAGCCTGACTTTTTGGTCCTACTGGAGATTTTTGGGGGAGTGGATACCATTTTTTGTGTTGTTCGCTTCTTCAGTTTCTGACTAGACCAAAAAGTGTGTCCTGCTTAGGGGAGCTGGGAGCCCCTGCTCAGTAAAGAAAGCTGTGCGCCATGGGGGTTCTCAGGGTACCCTCAGTAGCCACCCCAACTGACAAGGACAGTGCTGTGCCATTCCTGTTGGTTTTCTTCCCCTCGGGTCCCCTTGAGGCAAAGTTACAAAGCTAGGGGTTGGCACTGAGGTTGGAGCTACGACCCTCTCCTCCTAGTAAGTCCTCCTTTTTCCTGTTGATTTCTTTAAATTTCCCTTACTGATTCTTTGTGGCTGAATCAGGTGGGTGAAGATCTCTCCCAGAGACAGGTGGGCCAGGTCCCCATGGCCTCTGCAGATGCCTGCCTATGGGGCTGTCCCGCCTCCCGCTGTGACCCTGCCTCCTGCTTTTGGGTTAAGTGCCCAGGTCTAAGTCCTTTCCTTCATCCCAATTCCTATGGTTGGCTGTTGGGAATTGTAACCGGGGGGTGGGGTGGTGGTGGAATACGATAGGTGACCCTTGAGAATATAAACACTTTTTTTTTTGGTACCAGGAAATCGAACTCGGGACCTTGGGCTTTCGAGGCACCCGAGGCGGGTGCCGGAACCACTGAGCTAAATCCCTGGCTGTAAACACTTTTTTTTTTTAAAGAAACACTGAGCTATTATACAGTTTTGTTTATTTAAAATACAATAGAAGTAATGCATGACTAATGGTAAAAAAGAAGAAAATGTAAGCAATACAGAATGGTATGGTTTTATTCCCGTTACCAGCTTGTCTGCTCTGGATAATGCACCGTGTGAGGGTGAGCGGCAGCTGCCCTGCTGTTGGTGAGGAGCAGGTCGGTCGCTCCAGGTGCGGCCAGAGTGGACAAAGGAGGGAAGGCTGCGCATGCTCAGCTCCTGGGGCACCCGTGGGCACAGGGCCCCCAGGCATGTGGTGTCTGTGGTTTGGGGTGAGACCTGTACAAATGCAGAGTACTAGGGTTTTTCCTTCCCCTCTTCTACCTCATATCATGGGAGAGAGAAAGTATTGGAAGGATTTAGCTTGGAGTGGAAATGCTAAAAAGGAAGGTGGAACATGGGGTTTCCAGTCATTGGATAATTCAGGGTCACCCATACAATGGGCTTGCTGGCCTCTTAGCTTATTTCTGATTTATTCCAGAGACAGATAACAAGAAGAGTTGAGAAACCAAGGGAGCTCTTGATTTTTATAGGCTGATCACAGTATTGTGTGTGTAGTTTTGCTAAAAGTTGAACTTTATCTTCCCTCTAATTCAGAAATTGATGTAGAATGTCGTCTTAATGACTGTTAACGTACTGGTTGAAGGTACTCACCAGTAGGCTGTTAAATGGCTTCATTTTATTGTTGCGTTGGGCCTCTGGAACTAAACAAGAGAATTTATTCAAATGAAGACTTTCACCTTTGAGCCAAGAGTTTCAGGCCAGGTCTCCCCATCCCGGGAAAAGGCTGACTGCCCCCTGAGCTTAAGAGACGTATGTTAGGCAGCACAGCAGGGCCTCGCTGACACCTGCTGTTGGTTGGTAATTTGAGGATGACAGGAATGTAGGAAGGAGGCTCCTGCTTACAACAGAAACGACAGAAGAAACAAGTCACCTTCTGTGAAGAGTGTCGTCAGTTGCAGGTGACCAACATTGTCGGCGAGGTTCTCCAGCCAGGGTGGCAGTCCTGGCGGAGCATTGGGTTTAGCTGACAGAGGGGATCTCAGCATCCCAGCTCAGGCCAGTGTAAATAAACTGTACTAATGAGTCAGCAGTGTGCTGTGGATGACCTTTGTGTGGGAGAGAGATTCTTGTGGAAACTGGGATGGTGAAGTCCAGGAGATGGAAGGTGTGACCACTTACTCCGTGAGGTTACAGCACAAAGGCAGGCAGAGAAGAAAGGGGGATAGCTCTGTGTCCGAATATTTCCGTGTTCCCAAGTTTACACGTTGAAACCTGACCCCCAGTGTGACAGTATGAAGGTGTGGGGCCTTTAGGAGGACATTAGGTCCCAAAGACCAGACCTTGTGAATGTGACAGTGCCTTTGTGGACCAGAGGCTTTAGGGCGCCTCTTCTGTGGAGACAGCTGGGAGGTGCCACTTTTAAGAATGGGCTCTGACCACACAGGAATGTGCCAGTTCCTTGATCTTGGACTGCTCATCCTCCGGAGCTGCAAACTCTAAGGTGTGTTGCTCATGAGGTTCCTAGCCTAAGACATTTTCTTCTGGCAACCTGAACAGACTAAGACAGTAGCATTAGGCTAAAGGAGGAAAATGTGTAAGCCCAGGTGATGATCAGCTGCCTGTTTCAAATGGTTGGAACAAAAATTCTCACAATGGAAACCCTTCTGTTAGCTATATTATCTCACAATAGTTGGCAGCAGGCGTTGTGTTAGCAGCAGCCCAGGTGCAGAAAGCCCCTGAATAGTGATCATCCAGCTTCTTTGTTTTCTCTTAAGGGCTTACCTAGGAGATCCGTATGCTTGTGGAAGGCCACATAGTGGATTCAGTAGTTTATTCATTTTTTTATAGAGTGAGGTGTGACAGGCACAAGGGAGAATAGTGAAGTGTGTGCATGGTCAAGTGTGTGATTGGAAGGTGAACTTTTTTTTTTGGTACCGGGGATCGAACTTGGGTCCTTGCGCTTGTGCAGCAGGTGGAGAAACCACTGAGCTAAATCCCAGCCCTGGAAGGTGAACTCTTGAATGGGCCCGCTCGTTGTCACTTGTGTGACATACCGTCTCCTATCCAGACATAAGGGAGGTTGACTGTGCCAGTAAACTGCTCATCTGTGATTCCACTACTGCATTGTGGCTCAGAGAAAAATGCAACTAAGACGTCACGTCAGACTAGAATGCAAACATTTGTTAGCACTGGCTTTTAAAAATTATTTTTGGTATTTTATTCCCAAGAAAACGATATCCTGTAAGCATTTTTTCTTTCTTTTTATACAGATGAGTAAACTAAGGGTAGAGAGGCAGATACCTAGGAGGATGCAGGCCCGCATGGCTGCAGACTCTGTTCTTTCGGTACACATGCCAGTCCTCCCGTGGATTTGCCCACTGGAGAAGAGGGTGAGGGGCTCTCTGTTGAGTTCTCGAGGAGCAGGACAGGATCTGTTTCCCTAGTGGCCTCCTTGAGTGGAGGGGTTAGCGGCAGGTTAGAGCAGATTGCTCTCTATGGATCGATGGGTTGGAGTATGTGGTTGGGTAGGTGATGGAGAATGTGGTACAGGGGTGTGGAGAGGTACTTACAGGTGTTCTGCACACACTTCTTTACTTTGATCAGTTGGTAATAAGGACAAGAAGAGTCAGGACACGGACTGGAAAAATAGCTCACAGGAAACAAAATCATTTTTGGCCATTAAAAATGTTAATATAGCTGGGCATGGTGGTGCACGTCTGTAATCCTTGAACTCAGGAGGCTGAGGCAGGAGGATTGCTGCACGTTCGAGGCCAGCCTGGGCTATGTAATGAGCTCAAGACCAGACTGAACTGCAGTGAGACCTTGTCTCAAAAGAAAAAAAGGTTAATATAAAAATTGTACCTTAAAACATTAGATATGGAAAGAAAGAACTGAGATGTTAAGGGCCTCAGATAAAGGTGTGAAGAATAACTGAAAGGGTTCACGTGACAAACACGAAGAGATAGTGTGTTCTGTTTTCATTGAGAAAGTACACCTTCTTGTTGTTTGGTTCTTGGGGAAGACTCCAGTGGGAATTTGACTTTCCCTGCAGCTGTGGGTGTGGAGGTGAGGCCTGTTGTGGGTGATCTTAGGAGGATGAGCTGGTCTTTGGTTGGGTTGGTTGAACAGGAGACTGAGTAGGGCTGGGGGTGGTGAGGCTGCATGTGACAGGTGCTCGTGGAGACTGAAGAAAGTCTGTCACCACAGCCTCGGTGGAATTGGGTCACCTGTAGAAACACTGTGCATAGCTTACAAGTTTTGGCTGGTCTGATGTCATCATTTGAGAAAAGAGTGAAAACCAAACGCAAAGGCTTTTAAAGTGAATTGTTCAAGGGCCATTTGGTTTGTTTTTATAGCACTTAAGGACTCTGAGGAAATTAGGCCTTTGGAAGTAGGAGGTGGGCCTCTTCTGAGGCCTGTGGGCCAGGCCTTTGTGATCTCTAAGGGGAGGACAGCAGAGGATGTGGTCGTTGCCTTCTATTCTTTTCTTTTAGTGCCTTCCGTAGGAGTTGCTCACGCTGCATGGCACCTGATGCCAGCCCCCTCCTCTTGCCACAGTGACAACCTTGCGCACTGCTCCGAGTGGAACAGTTTCGTATGCAGAGTTACTGTTTCTTAGCCTTCTTTAGTTAATCCAAGAACGACAAAGGTTCTACAACATGTATTGAATTACATCCATTTCTTAAGAAATTCGCAGATTCTCCCAATTTCTTGAAACTGTCATGCTTCTTAGCTTCAGAAAAAAACTTTTTTAATGGCTTTAAAAATAACTTTTTTGGCCGGGCATGGTGGTGTATCCTTGTAATCCCAGCACTTGGGAGGCTGAGGCGGGAGGACCACTGTGAGTTTGAGACAACTTGAGCTGTATAATGAGTTCAAGGCCAGCCTGAACTTCACAGGGAGACCCTGTCTCAAACAAAAACACCCCTCAAAAACAAAGCCTTTCTTTTTTCTTGAAAATTTGAGGTGGTTTGTCTTTTTTTAGTATTCTCATTTTGTTGATTTCCTTAGGAAGAGAATTCTTTAATACAGTAATCATAGGATGTCTAATATAGAAGGGCAATTTGCTGCATTTAGTTTATTATTATCTAGATTGATTCAGGAAAATGGATTAGAGTCATCTGATACCTGATCTTCAGCAGGCAGAGTGAGATCTAAGAATAAATTTAAAATCTTCCTGAAGTTAGGTCTGTCGATCTGTCTCCCTCGCTTCATCCCCCCAGGAAAAATTGGAGCTCTTTTCTAGAGTCTAAATTTGTAAAATACAAGGCTTATTGTTCACAAGAAAAACAGATAAGATAAAAACATAGTAACCCCTGATAGCACTTTTTTTTTGGTATGCGGGATCGAACTCGGGTGAAACCACTGAGCTAAATCCCCAGCCCTGATAGCACTTTTGTGTCCATCTTTCCAGATGTTTTCTGAGGGTATATATGAGCGACCCCATCACTCTCCCCAGCCCAAACAGAACCAGTTCCTGCAATTAATCCTTCAGGGCTGTCTGCATTATTTATTTGTTTGTTGGTTTGATTTTTGAAACAGGGTCTCCCTGTGCAGTTCAGGCTGGTCTTGAACTCACTATGTAGCCCAGGCTGGCCTTGAACTTGCAGCGATCCTCCTGCCTCAGTCTTCTGAGCGCTGGGATTACAGGTGTGCATCACCATGCCCTGAGGTTTGTAGCTTTAAAAAAATTTATGGAAAGCATCAATAACTGCATGAATCTTTCCCCAGTAAGCTCTTAGAAGTGGGTGTTTGCTGTTTTCTTATTTCCTTCTGCAGATGTGGTGCTGGCATTGGACCCAGGGTCTTGCACCCACCAGGCAAGCACTCTACCACTTCACTACACGTTTCTGTCTTCTGATCACTTTTATATCTTTTCTGACTTTCCTGTCTTTAGGTGATTGCTATTCTTTACATCATTGTTTTCAGTAGTTTTTCTTTGACTTTTTGCTTTTAATGTGTTTATTTTGATAATGGTTTTTATTATATTCATCTCCAACTGTGTTGATGCTCTTAAGATTAAAAAAAAAAAGAGTTTAGATTTTCTTTAATTTCTTTGAGAGTTGAGAGAAATAGTTGAGCATTTCCCTTCACCTTTGGGAATTCTGAAATGGTTTCCTTTTGCTTATTTTCTTCTTCTCTCCCCCTTCCTTTTGGAGGCGTCTCACAGTTTCTGCAGGAACCCTGTGTCTGGACCTGCAATCCACACAGGGCAGCGTGGGGACGTGGGGTGAGAGCCCTCCACAGGGTGCCGCCGCCTGGGGCTGCTCTGTGCTCTGCACCCCGCCTGCTCTGCCTTGTGCCTGTGGGCTGCACCCCTGCTTGCTCCTCCGCAATGCCTGGGTGGCCCCCTGAACCCCTTGGTCCCTTGATGATGGGGTCGCTGCTCAGCTGCCTCTTCCTCCAGTCCCTTATCTTGGGAAGCTTCTCTTCAGCCAGCCTTGGGCGGCTCTTCCATCTGGAGCTGCCACCCAGGAATCTCATTGGCGACCAGGCCCCCAGACCCCTGGAAAAGGGCGCATGCCTACCCTGGAGCTGTGGATCTGCTCTCTGTCCCTCAGGTTGTTTCAGATCTCACTGGACTGGGCAGGCCTTAGGGTTAGAGCTGTCTTCCAGCTTTGTTATAGGTGGCCTTTCTTTTTATTTATTTGTTTATTTTTGGTGCCGGGGATCGAACTTGAGACTTTGTGCTTGCCAGAACCACTGAGCTAAATCCCTGGCCCCGAAATATATTAGAATGTTCACATGGGTTCTTTTTTTTTTTTTTTTTTTTTAGGTTTTTTGGTTTTTTGGTACCGGGGATTGAACTTGGGACTTTGTGGTTGGGAGGCAGGCGCTGGAACCACTGAGCTAAATCCCCGGCCCCAAGGTAGCCTTTCATTCCCATTTTCTTTCTCATTGATTTCATCATGAGTCAGGATACCTGCATAAATGTGCCTTTCATTTGATGTCTCTTGCTGGAAATCTCTTCCTAGTTATTTAATTTTATTTGTTTGTTTGTTTGTTTGTTTATTTATTGTTTTGGTATGGGGGATTGAACTTGGGTCCTTCCACTTGTGAGGCAGGCGCCGGAACCACTGAGCTAAATCCCTGCCCCTTCCTAGTTATTTTAAAAGTTGCATCACTGACTCTGTATTAGGCCAGTATATTTACATCTGCCCATTTATGTATTATGTGCTGTTTTTATCAAGCCTTGTACAAGAAGGACCCAGAAGTAAAACAAGATTTCTCTTGCCTAATATGTGGTTTATTTGCAACAGATTTGTGTGGGTGACTGATCTCCTGGATATGGTAGAAGATGGTTAGCTACTTGGTGGTGGTCAGCTCACACTCCCTCAGCAGTGTTCATTGACCTGTTTCCTATCTGCGGCAGATGACGGTGTGTCACTGCATGTCGTTGTCATGGAAGGAAGCCTGTGCCCGACCAGCCTGCCCTCTCCCACTCCATCGCACAGATGGCTCCCTGGACACAGTCAGAGGATGCACTGAGAAGGACAGTGCTTCAAGGACAGGCTGTGGTGTGGGTGCCAAACCCCTCGAGTCTGGAAGAAGTCATTTTTTGGGCATATATTTTTTTTTTAACACTGATAATACACTTTCATTTACTATGTTTATCAGAGGGCTGTAAAGCAGATTATTACTAACATATAAATCAGATAATCAGAAAGGTGCTTTAGAAGTCCAGATACTTTGGAGCTTTTTTAAACTAAGGAAAAGGTCATACTATTTTTTTTTTTCTTTTTTTGGTACTGGGGATCGAACTCAGGACCTTGCGCTTGCAAGGCAGGCAGTGGCGCCACTGAGCTCAATTCCTGGCCCTAGGTCATACTATTTTTATGGAGTACATACTTGGTTATTCAACATTTGTGATAAATAGCAGAAAGAATTAAGGAACGCTGCACTTGGGATCCATACAGGACCCCAGGATTTTGGGTTGTACATAATGTAAAAAGTACACAGAGGCATGTCTTATGTGGGCATGGGAATGCAGTTCAGAAAAATTTAAAAAAAAAAATCACGAAAAATTTCTTGTCTTGCTCCGTGGGCAAGATGGCCGCGCCAAGGTGAGCAGGGCCTAGGCCCGATGCCGGGCCAGAGCACCTAGAGTCCCTCGCCAGCAAATGCAGGCGCGACCCTGACTGCTCCATGCCTGTGAGCACAGGAAGGCTGGGCCTCAACCAGGCCCATCACCTTTGCTGGTTGCTGTGCGCTGTCCCCATAAAAGTCAGTCAAGCAGAGGCTCCCATTTGGGAGGAGAAGCTGTTGGTGAGCATCTCTACTTTGCCGTGCTGGCTGGTGGAAGAGTTCGTGGTGGCAGAAGAGTGCACTCCGTGTTTTACTTTCCAGGCTAAAACCATCTCTGAGTGTGGTTCAACAGGATACACAGAGAAAATCACATGCAGTGCATCTAAGAGGAATGAGTTCAAAAGCTGCCGCTCAGCTCTGATGGAACAACACTTGTTCTGGAAATTTGAAGGGGCTGTGGTGGGTGTGGCCTTGATCTTCTCTTGCCTTGTCATTCAACAGTGACAACTGGACAGAGAGGCTCTGGAAAAGGTCTGGAAACAAATTGAATCCATTTAGCTATACCACTCTTTATCCTGGGTCTTAACATGTCTCAGCAGGAAAAGTGGGATGGACTAGTTTATACCCTTGCTTCTTTGGAGTCTGTGGTGACACACACTTTCCCCATCTTCCTCTTCAGATCACTCATGAGCACAATAAAAAAAAAGTAATCTGCTTGGAACGGGAAGTCATGGGAACAGAGAGGAAAAGGGGTGACAATCTACGGAGTACCTGTCTCCTCCCTCTTTTACTACTTAAGACTTCTAGGGGGCAATTTTGGCTAGAAAGTTTATTTTGCAGTCAAAACTTCTATTTCCCTCAACCCTATGCACAAAGAAATAATAAAATCACAGATACAAAAAAAAAAATTTCTTTTCTTTCTTTTTTTTTGGTACTAGGGATTGAACTCAGGACCTCGCTCTTGCCAGGCTGGCGCTGTGTCGCTGCTGAGCTACATCCCTGGCCCACCACTCAGTTTCTTTAAAATCACTGAGCAGGGAAAGCAACATTGAACCTCTGTACTGATTTTTCCACAACTTCTGTACAGTGCCTTGGCTTAAATCCAAGAGCAGACATTGACTTTCCTATTCTATTTTGGTAAACAACTGCATGGTAAACTTAGGTGACTTTTCCCCCTGGATTTTACCCGGGAATGGCCTTGTACATTTTTTATCTAAAAGAAAAGAAGGCAAGTTTGGAACTTTTCTACTGATGCCAGCAAGGTTAATATTTCTTGGGATTCCATAAAGATTCGTGTTCTTTATAGCAATACACCACAGCCTGGAGCTCTCCCCCAGCCAGCCTCTGACTTCTCCCATTTATTTTGTGCATCTGTCTGTGCAGCAGTCTCCTCTCTGTTGGTCTCCAGTACCGTCTCCGTATCACCATTTCTGCAAGAAAAACATGACCTTTATCTACACAGAAAAATTAAATCTAGTTCATGGTCGTTTTCAAAATACCTGTCTAATGTTTCCACAGATACTTGTGAAGTTCACAGCTGAAGAATAAGGATAAAAGATAATGTTGGGTAATGTCTGTACATCAGTTTGTTGTCAGGTCCTCCACTTAATAATCCTAGGATATTACAGACACGTTCCCCTCTCTCAAACACCAAGTGGAAAGTTCCCCTGAGGATTGGCTGCTGTTATTTTCACTGCAGGGTTGGTAGCACTGTATGTGAGAGCACTGTGCTAGAGGTTGTTGAAGATGGGATCATCTTGATCCCAGCTGGGCTGAGCTGGTGGAGGCTGGGTGGGTGTGGACGCGGGTGTAGGTGTGAGATTTTTACTGGTGATCCTTCCCACCCAGCCTGCACATATCTGAATGCATGATCTCAGTGCAGCCCTTCTGGACTTCACCTTCTGGGCTAGGGTCGACATTTCTTTGCTCTCTCAGTTGCATAGGTGACCTAGGACCGGCTCCAATTCAGTGACATCCTTAGGGCTGGTTGGGAATAGAGGATTTGCTAGCAGAGGGCCTGTGACCTCAGTTCTTTGTGCTCTGGGTTTTTCTCTTCTTGGTAACCAGGCCACTTTCTTAGGGTTCTCACCCAATTGGTTGCTTCTAACCTGCTGTCAGTGGAACCCAGTGCTTTCTGCCTGGGAGTAGTAGCGTGTGTTCATTAGGGACCAGAACATCTTGAGAGAGGCACTCGGGTCCCTTCTGTGCACTGCAGAACATGCACACTCAGGGATTTGTGACAGCTATTTTTATGCTTGGAGGCCTTTTTTGCTCCATCCTCCTGGAAGGTTTGCAGTTTCTAAAATCTGACCCTTGAATCAAAATTGAGTTACTGCTCTTGAATAATTGTGAGAGTTACCATTAAATACGTGCACACTTCGCCTGGTGGTCCAGCTAGGGGAGCATATTTGCTGCATTATTCATTTGGTTTGCCCTTCAGGTGCTCATCTGTCTCTCTGGGAAAGAAGCAGCTCTCTGGGGTATGTGGGTAGAGCTGGGTTGTTTGGAGGTGGCCGCCTTGGCCTCCTGCCCCTCCTGAGCCTTTGTGGGTGTTGTTAGGCCCAGGTAGCTGTAGTCAGGCCTCTTGTTGCATACAGGCTGCTAGACTGTGCTTTTTCTGCATTTGACTATAGGGTCAGAAGGTGCCCCCCCCCCCCCGCCATCTACCTGTTATTGTTGGGCTATATGGAGTTTCAGTCTGGAAATTATGGAGTTCGAAGTTAAACTGAATTATTGTGCCATACACAGTGAATGTTAATACTTGGGTGTGTAGAAAATATAGTTAAAGTCTTAGAAAATAAACTTCATTGTGGCCTGCTTGGCTAGCAGGAAAGAGATTTAACACGAAAAGGTGCAGTGGAGATTAGGAGCCAGGAAACCTGGGTGTTTGTCAGGTGCTGCCGTGTGGTTTTAATCTGTGTCTTCCTCCGAAGTAAAGGAACCTCCTTGTAGGCTGTTTCTTGGTCTAATGAGCTCTTTATGATGGTTCTCCAAAGGGCACAGAGTGCTCTGGGCACTGAGGGTTGCTGCCTCCAGTGGAGTTGAACCCAGTCTGGGCTGTGGTTTCAGGTCTGGCTTGTGTGTGTGTTTCCAGGGTTCATGTGTTGGGGCTCGGTCCCTGGATGGGGTTGTGAGGAGGAACTTTGGTAAGGTGGGGCCCGGGTCTCAGCGAGACTAAGGCCATCATCTCCTGAAACTGCTGGAGCCCTCCTGAACTCTGTGGGTCTGTCTTGCTTTGGTCTCTCTGTCCTGCACATGTTCTCGCCATGGGGTCCTGTGCCACGCGCTGGAGCCACAGGGGCCTTCACCAGAGCCGGGCTCATCCCCACCGTGCTCTGGAACCTCTGGAAGTTCGAGCGGAATGACCTCTTCCTGCATCACACAGCCCCAGTATTCTGTTAAGCAGTGGCAAATGGACTCAGTCTATGAGGGAGGCTGTTTCAGTTGCCATCAGCAAAGTGGAGAGCTGGGAGGAAGTTGGAACCAACCTACCGGTAGAGATTTCCTTGTGTGTTTGTTTGTTTTGAGGTAGGGTTTTGCTGTGTAGTTTAGGCTGGCCTTGAACTCAAGGTGGCCCTGCTGCCTCAGCCTCTTGAGGGCTGGGATTACACGTGTGTGCCACCATTCCTGTTTTTGTTTGTTTTTTTTTTAATTGTATAAAAATGAGTTATTTTTGTGGTCCTGGGGATTGAACCTGGAGTCTCCCACGTAGTAGGCAAATTCTCTACCCCGACCTACATCCACGGACCTTTTAAAAATATTTATTTTGAGACAGGGTCTTGTTAAATTGCCCAGGGTGGCTGGCCTCAAATGTGCAATCTTCTTGTCTCATCCTCCTGAGGAATGTATTTTTGTTGTTGTTGTTAGTTCTTTTGCCTGTTTTATAATACACAAGAGAGTTGGCTGGAACAGTGCTTGCTCAGCAATATTTATTTAGGTTTGCACACCTTCCAAAAGGTTGCTTATTTAAGCCCACACTTAACAACAAAGTGGCTCATGTACCATCCAGCACTGGGACTGGTAGGATGTGGTGCCAGGAAAAAACTGAATCACGAGAGCTGATTACCATGCCCAGAGGATATTGCAGTCTTGAATATGCTTTGCTTATTAAGCTGCGGTAAAAAATGAAAAGTTAAAATTGCCTGTGGTTCAGAACAGAGAAGGAATGGACAGAAAGAGAAGCTCTGGTTCTTTTGTCTCTGTGTCACTTTATCTGGGTAGTGCCAAGGGGGAGTGTATCTTTGAGGAGACCAGGCTTACCAAGGAGGGACTTCATCGATCTTGCTGTGAAATGTAGGATTTTATTTTCTCAACTAATACAGTAGCTGTAATAATGATGGAATAAAAATGTGTTGCTCACTGTATTCCAAACTCCTTAGAATTTATGTGATAGGTCCTTCTGCTTAGTCTCTGGTTTCAGTAAAACCAGTACCTGCTGATGAGATAGTAAACAAGATACATTCCTGTATGACAAATGTGTGTAAGGTGTAGTAACAAAGGGTGGAGGCTGCAGAGACAAACTAGTTCAAATCTTGCCTCTGCCATGTTCTTGTTTTATAACCCTGGCAATTCCTCTAACCTTTGAATTGTGATTTCCTTATCTCCGAAGAGGGGAAGATTAAATGATTTACTTCTCTAAAGATAGTATGTGGTACACTGCAAAACTGGCTACTTCTAAATAAGAAATTACAAATCTCTCCAGAGAGACTTTAAAAATTTATTTTAAATGAGATTGTAATTTTCTTGAAAACCTTATCTCTTTTGGATCTATCTTCATTCTCTACTTAGAGCCCCAAAGGTTTCTGTACTGATGCTAGCATGAAAACATAAAAGAAATCATTTTCATTTTTAAGCTCATAACAGAGGTGAGTATTGCACTTCGCTAACGTTGGTCAGGATGTGTCAGGAATGTTGGGGGCCCGGCTTTGATCAGCTTGAAGCTTCACGGACATTTGTCTCGGGGCCCACACTGGTATTGGTTTTGGGAGTTGACTAGTAAAAGCATAGACAGGGATGTGAAGTTAAGGTGATTCCTGGAGTTATGGAACAAGACAGACTTCTGTGTTTTGTTTATTTTGGTTTTATTTTCATCACTTTTTTTTTTTTTTTTTTGCAGTACCAGGGATCAAACTTGGGTCCTTGTGCTTGCAAGGGCAGGCAGCGGAACCACTGAGCTAAATTCCCAGCCCTTTGGTTTTATTTTCAAAAAGTCTTTCATCTCACATTGAAGCAATACTCTTAAGTGAAATAAATAGGACACACATGTGTAAATACCGAATAGTTTCTCTGGTGTGAGAAACTGAAAGTGTAAATAAGGACTAAAAGGTATAATAGATAATGTGAAATAGGAAGAAAAGGGGCAAAGGGGAAGGGGAAGTGGGAGGGGTAGGGGAAAGGAAAGAAAGGAATGGAATTAATATGAGAAAATGAAAAAATGGAAACAAAGTCTTTGTAAACAGGGAGGGGTGGAGGGGTTGAAAGAAGGGCAAGGGAAGGGAAAAATAAGAACCAAGAGAGATTATGTAAAGGTGCAGATTTCCAGTGATGAATGTCATTGTATTGTATACCTAAAATGTACCAATAAAATAAAATTTAAAAAAGCATTTTCTTGGAAAAAAAAAATCTTTCATCTACGGGACATTCCAGCTATCACTGTATGCTACGTATTTTCCTAGGCCCTGGGGCAGGGTGAACTGAAAGAAGGCCCTTAAGGATTGCAGTGATGTGGGAGGGACAGATGTATAACAATATGTACCGTGTGTTTTTTTTTTTCCTACAAGTGGTTTTATTGAAATATGTCTTATCTATCATAATCTTTGCTTATTTCAAAGTCCAGTTCATTATGCTGGTTAACTCCAGCAGCTAGGCACCTGTCTTCATGCTCCCAGCAACCCCACAATGCAGCTACTCATATTACCTGTTAGTTTTCTCTCATTGCTGAGACAAAATACCTGACACCCGAAGTTAGAAGGGAAGGGGTTTATTTGGCTTACAGTTCGTAGAGGTTTCAGTCCATAATTGGCTGGCTCCAAGGCAGGACTTGCAGAGGAGAAATAACACGGCTTGCACAGGGTAGCAAAGGTAACAAGGGAGTTTAACAGCGTCTTTCTGTCCCTTTTTTCTTATTCAGACTACCGGGATTAGGGCAGTGCCAAACTAATCGCTCACGAGTAGTGTTTTAGTAATCACAGCCCTTAGCCCCAGCATCACACATTCAAATTCAGCTGCCTCTGAAAAGAAAGTTCCACCTCATCCTCGTAAGGCTTTGGGGGGACATCTAGACACAAGCCATAACATTACCCCAGTTTACAGAAGAGGGGACCGAGGCACCAAGCAATTCGGTGGCTTGTCCAGGGTTCCTCCTCCCAGTGCAGAGTCACATCTAGGCCTCTTAACTCCAGGGGTGAGCTTTCTCAGTCCCTGTGTTCACTGAGGCAGGGATGTGAGCCCACTTTAAGGCTAGGAATGTCTTGTCCTGTCTTGTCTGTTCAGCATTCATTCCCTACATGGGAGCGTAACATTTCTGGCCTGCTTGCCTCTTCTGGGTCCCGTCCTGTACCTGGAGGTGGGTCCCTGCCCTTCAGGCAGTGAGGGCGGCCCCAGACAAGAGCCCCAGCCTGTCCTTGCACCCGGAGGGGCTGTCTGCGGTTCTACTAAAGCTGGTGGCTGTGGCCTTCGTCACTCACATGCAGCTGACCTTATGGAGGGTCTCCTGCATAGTAGCATTCTCCAGTGTAGACTGAGCTCACTAGGAGGTGATTCAAAGCACACAGTGGCCTAGAGGTGCGAGCTGGACCAGGGGTGGAGTCCCTGCTGTGGGTGGGTTGTGTGTGCCATTCATGCAGCCTTACCTGAGGACCGTGTGGCCAAACCCTGCCATCCACACAGATTCCCATCACTGCACTGACTGAAAAGTGAGTGTGCTTGACAAAGGATGCTGGCCTTAGGGCTGCAGAGCTCGCTTTGTCTTGGGGCAAGGGACTGACTCTTCCGGCCTCCACTTTCATCTGCAGAGGTAGCTGCTTTAGAGGTGTGGGTAGTGCGATTATGAGAAAAGCCAACATGTGGAACCCCTAGGGACCAGGTTATGAGTGCTCACATTTCTCTCCTCTTTGGCCATTGGCAGCTGGAGGACAGGCCAGGGAGCCTGGCAGTGACACAGCAGGCAGGGGTGTTTCCAGGGCTGTCACGATGTCTGAGAAATGCTTCTGAGAGGCGCAGGTGGCCCCCTGGCACAAGTCCTGGCTTCCCGCTGTGGAATTACTGGCAGGGCCAGTGACCAGCGGTTTTGTATCAGCCATCTGACAGTCTGGTGCTGGGCTTGGCAAACTACCGCTGCCCTTAGCTGGCTTTTGTCAGTTCATGAGCTGAGAATGGTTTTTACATTTTACAAAGATTGTTTAAAGAAAGAAAGAGAGGAGAAGACTATCCATCAGAGACCATTCGGCCCATGCGGCCCCTCAGGAATGTGCTGAGTGGCCCTGTACCGAAGCGTGGTCACTTGACCTCTCACGTCACCGTGGAATCCTTGGTCCTCCCTGCATTGCACTAGACAGCTTGCTAGGCTGCCAGCCGCCCAGCTGCTTGGCACTGAGCCTGCAGGGTTTCTGTGAGGTGTAGGATTTGGTGAGTACTGTGTGCATCTTGATTGCTTCCATTCTCTCCTGGCCTTGCTGCCCACCTAGGGCCAGAATGCTGAGTGACACTTTCTTTTGTGGTGGGCAGGATACATGTATTCCTCGTTGTCTGTGATCTTAAGCATTGCTGTTCCAGCCATTTCCTCTTGCAAGGACTTTTAGGTAAAGGAAATGCTTGTATTGTTTGAATCTGCCTACACCAGAACTACTTGGTCTGATTTCTAGAATTGAGTCTCCTGCTACTTGTCATCACCAGCTTTTATAAAACGCCCACGGGAAGGCAGCTTCACCTGTGAGGTGCTGGAGGCGGCATCAGGCTTTACTCCTGCTGGTGGTGGTGTTCTTGTGTGACAGCTGAGGGCGAGCTTTGACAGGGACCCTTGAAGCAGGCGTCCCGTGGACTGTGCGGCACACGCTGCAGAGGACGACGCGCAGCCACTGATGGGCTTGGCCACCCCTGCTTCCTGGCCTGTGCCAGGTCTGCCCCTGGGGCTCCTCCATGGAGTGTCGTGGGGATGGTGACCCCTTTCTGTGGGGTTGCTGCGAGGTCCAGGAAGGCATGCATTTGAAAACTGCCCACGCACTGACTTGGTGAGGGAGGAGCCTCCGAGGCGGGCACTGCTGCTGTTGGTGCTGATGAACCTGGAACATGATCATAGTATTTTGTGTGCCTCTTTCTTGTGTGTATTTTGGTTTTAGTAAAAGAAGAGCCAGGATTCATTTCTCAACATATAATCTATTTTGAAGGCATTGTATATTCTTCATCAAGTGCTTGTCTAACAGAACCGTCCTGGTTTCATGTCTGGGCCTGCTTGGCATCTCAAGGAAATCCCCGGCTTCCTTTCTGCCACTCGGGGAGTCTTCTGTTGTATCTGCCACTCCTGGGGGAGCCTGGGGAGAAGCAGAGACTCCTTTCTGGGGACTTGGGGGCGCATAGTCCTCTGGGCCTGGGCTTGCCCCAGCTTTGTGACTTCAAGTGTGTTAGAATCCAGAGCTTCGCTTCTTCATCTCCCTCTGCTTTCATACTTCAGCCTTGTGTGGCCCAAAGGGGATGTGGATGAAGAACCCTAGAGCGTTTGGCATGGGCAGGGAGTCGGCAGCCTAGTTGGCCCTCAGAGCCTTTTGTTCATTCCCTGCCAAGGAGGAGCACGTCACAGGAGAATGGGCTGCGAGCCTTGGCCCACACCACCCTGTGCCCTGTTCTCCTGTGGCCTCCTGGAGCTTCAGACCACAGCTTCCTCAGGGAACAGATCAGGTGGGGGTGTGCACATCAGACCCTGTGGCCAGGAGTGGCACACTTACCTCTGTGGTGTGGTCATTTCCCCCATTTTAAATGCTTAAAAAATTTTTTTTTAACATATTTTGTTTTAGCTAGAGCAGTTTCTACCCTGAACATCCATTTAAAGATAGTAGGTGCTTGATACTAAGTATTAAACAAGAGTTTTGAGAAGAGTTCTGGTTGTTTGGCTGTGTAGGCTGAGACATGGAAATTTGTAGGATTTAGCATCTCTTTGCCCCACTTACTTTCTTTTGTTAAATAAGGTAGATATCTATTCAGGTTCTCTCCAGATTGTATGATTGTTGGAGGGTTGGGGTAAAGTACGTACTCTGAAGGACATGACAGAGTCTGGGACAAAGCTGATTGTTGCCACTTAGAAAAGGAAATGCTGTGTTCTTGGGAACAGGCCAAGAGGAGCTTACCTTGCTTAAGTGATTAGTAAGTTATTGTCACGTGGAGGAAGTGTTTCTGTGTAAACCTGTGATTTAGGCCTCAGAGTTTTAAAATGATCTTTTGTCATTCAGCTTTTACCTGAAAGCAATGAGACTTTTCTGAGAGAGAATGTTTGAAGACTGGAAAAAAAAGTCTGTTAATTCCTTGAGTTTCTTGGCACCATTTGCCAAAATACATTTATTGGTAAATAAAGGTTTGTATTTTGGAGATGTTACGTTAACCAGCTTGATCATACTCAAAACATACTCAAATCTCAAAAGGTGAGATTGATGTAGGTCGGGCTACAGCTGAAGAGCGGTGGGAGAGGGAAACTGAGCTGCAGCAGGTGCTCCCCATGGTGGTGCGATTCCTTCCCGAGTGAGCAGGGGCCAGGGTGAAAGCTGGCCAGGTGTCAGCCCCGATGGAACGTCCTGCAGAGGTTGGGGCATCTCCTAGACTACACCGCTGGCACTTGGCCTTGGCTGGGGTCATCTGGAGAGCTTTACCACCGATGCTGGGCCTAGCTGCTCTGGACTGGGAGTTGAGGTGCTTAGCGGCAGCAGTTATGCAGCTGAGGTTGAGAAGGCCGCCCACACTGGGGGTGGGGTGGGGGGCCAACTTGGAGGTCACTGCTGGTGACTGTTGGGCTTGCAGAGCATGCAGTTCCCACAAGTCCTTTTCTCCTGGCTATGGGCTATGCGGCTTTTCTTCACTTCCGAAAGGTAGAGGCCGTGCTGGCTGCGGTGGGCGCCACTGGGTGGTGGTGCGATGTCTGGCAAGAACCCATGCCTAGCACTGTCAGGGATGAGGGCCAGCGGAGGGAGGGAGAAACGTCCTTCAGCTTGGTTCCTTTGCTTCAGCCGCATCTCTGGTGTTCTAACAGAGTTGGGTTCTTTTTGTTTTCATGGAAGAACATGGACAAAAGCTTAGCTTCTGCTGGAGCAATCTAGTATGGTTTATGGAAGCTGTACATTTGAAGCTAAGTAACTTTGAGAGTTGCTTAGTAATGCCACATGCATTTTTCATTGCCAGAAATGGTCAAAAGAATATGGTAATAGCGACTCAGTTTTAAAAATACAAAATACTTAAGTCATCATAGAACTATTTTAATCAGCTCTCTCTAGAGACATGAAATATAATAAGTATTATGGAAGCCTGGGCTCCAAGGACAAAGCTTTGAAATTTCCCTTTGTAAATCTC
The DNA here is from genome assembly GCF_000247695.1 of Heterocephalus glaber. Next base: position 12,510,753 of record NW_004624793.1, read on the forward strand.
AAGGAGCAGTAGGACACTGCACACTGTGATTTTTCTCTGAAAGACGTCTGAATCCCGAGGGCTGGTCTGAAGTGTTTGGCTTTGCCTCTCACTAGACTGGGCCGAGAGGGCCAGCGTTTGGCTCTGTATTAGATGAGGGAGCATGGAAGTGCTCACCTTGTGGCTTTCTCAGAGTGTGGGCCATTGTCAGTGGTGTCTTTTACTGAGGTTTAGCCTGCTTGGACGGTAGATGTGCAGACGGTCCTCGACTCATAATGGAGTTGCAGCCCAATAAACTTCTCCTAAATTGACAATATCCTATGCTGAAAATGCATTGAACCCACCTGACCTATTTGGAGGAGCAAGGCCTTCTGAATGGCAGATGCTGGGTCTGACTGGGAGCTGTGCTCTCGCTGCTGCTGGATCACTAGCACAAGAAGAGATCCACATTCGAAATTCCAAGTGTGCTCTCTCACATGTGTACACCTTTGCACCATTGTAAAGTAGAAAAGTCCTAAGTGTAACTGTCAGAAGCTGGGGACGGTCTTGGAACAGTGCTAATGTTAGGTGAACACACAGATCGTTGCTGTTTTTCTTTTGTGTGGGAAGGTAGGCAGGTAGGCAGGTCACTGATCTGTCTGGGCCTGGCCTGGCCTGGCCTGGCCTGGCCTGGCCTGTCCGGGACATAGGAGCCGGGGCCGGCCTTCTGTGTGTGTTATCAGGGGTGTGGGCTGCGTGTGAGGACACAGACTGCTCCGATTGGAGACACTTCCACGCAGCCCTTCCCGGTAGTGTGGAGAGCTGCTGTTTTGACCTGGGAAGATCTGCCTTCCCCAGTGCCCTCACTTGCTTTTTTCGTCCTAAGCCTGGTGTGGAGAAGTGCAGGTGACGGAGGAGCGAGGTGTATCTGGTGCCCCCACAGAATACTCACCTGGGCTGTAGGAGCATGGGGACCACAGCTTTTATAAAGTGGGGGTGATGTGCTTCCTATTCGTGGAGGAGTTTTAGGGTGGCGTGTCTGCGGATGCAGGCCCTGCTGTGTGGCCAGGAAGAGCTGGGCAGCACCTTTTCTTTATGACTCAGATGGTCACTTGTCTTCTCTTCATCCAGAGCCCAGCTCTGTCTCGTGACTGCATGGCCCTTCCTCGGGAGAGGGCCCTTGTCTTGAGAGAGAGAGGCAGGGCCAAATGTGGATTTGGATCTAGAGTGGGGAAGGGGCTGTGACCCAGTCACTGGTGTGCAGCCAGGGCATGGAGCAGCTTCTGCTTGGAGGACTTCCAGTGTTCTCGACTCTGGCTTGCCTTTGGGGTCTTCCCTCGTCCTCATTCGATCTTTTTCCTGGCACACTGTCCCTGTGCAGCCCACATATCCCCTCCCCTTTTAGAAGGTGTGAACCCCGTAACCAGGATCTTGCTCCTCCTTGCTCTGGACTTTTGGGGTGAAGTAGAGGAGAGAAGGAACCAGGTTTGCGTTGAAGATGTCAAGAGTGGTAAACTGAAAAGCATAACGGGGTTGAAGGGACTAGCAGCGGAAGTGACAAGGAAAGAAGAGCATTGATGATATGAGAGGGGGGTAAAGTGATTTTCAGGTCCTCAAAATTTCTCCCTTTTTTCTCTTTCTCTTTCTCCCTCTTCCCCTCCCCCTCCTTCCCTCCTCTTTCCAACTTACCTGCTTCCCAGTCTTTTTGTTTCTATGCACAGATGCTGTGTCCTTTATTTGTCAATTATTTGTACATATAATTTTGGGTGCGTACACAGCTTTCAGTGTGGTGTTAAGGCTTCATATGACATGGGAATTTCTCTACAGTACAAATACAAATTCCTAATAGTAGGATGTGGGCTAAGTGCTTATTTGTCCTCTAGGCTCTGGGCCACAAGCTTTATAGAAACTTTCTCATTGGATCCTCATGACAAAGCCAAGAGGAAAGTACTGCTGTCTGCCCCATTTTATCGATGCAACAAAAGAGACCTCAAGCATCTTACCCTTGGTCACAGAGTAGGCAGAGATTGGAGCCAGAATTTCAAGCTAGCCACTAGGCTTCTGCCGTCTATATACTGCTGTCTCCTTTGGGTCTGTGTCATAATAAACATTTATATGGATATGTAGAGGACTTTTTTTTTTTTTTGGTACCAGGGATCGAACTCGGGTCCTTGCACTTGCGCAGCAGGCGGTGAAACTACTGAGCTAAATCCCTGGCCCAGGACTTCTTACCTATCTTATGTGTTAGGTTCCTCTTGGGAAGTGCAGACAATACTGGGGATTGAATTTTGCATGTTAGGCAAGCGTTCTACACTCAGCTGTGCCTCCAGCCCTTTTTATTTTGAGACAAGATCTTGCCAAGTTGCCCAGGCTAGCCTTGAACTTGGGATCCTTCTACCCAGGGATCCAAGTGTGTGTCACTGGGCTTTATTTAACTTCTTTTGTGTTTTAAGATTGTGTGCTTCTGCTTGGGTGGTGGCGAACGACGACAGAGATGCTCTGCAGGGGCAGGACCCTGGACAGTTTCCTAGAATTCCTGGATCAACTTCTGGACACCTATGTGGTAGTGACACCCCGTTAACCAAGCATGGAGGACCGCTGCCAACTGACTCATTTTTCTTTCGACATTTTGCCAAATGGCAGTCAGTTGGTTGATAGTGACCCACGTATTAGGATAACCTGTGCCACCCATCACTACTATGTGTTCAGAGTCACCTAGAGGAGACAACCACTTCAATCTATGGAAAAAAATGTTTTTTGAGACAAGGTCTTGCTGTGTAGTTCAGGCTGGCCTTGATTCCACTGTGTAGTCTACACTGTCCTTGAACTTGCAGCAATCATCCTGTCTTAGCTTCCCGAGTGCTGGGTAGAAATTTGTTTTGTAATTTTCATCAACACTCTTTTAGAGTTTATTACTGTTTTGTCTAGATATGGGGTTCTCACTCTGCATTGAATGATCAGCCATTCAGAATAACTGAAAAATTAGAGAGTTCCTTTGTGTGTGTGCAAAGCAGATTTGGGACTAAAATAGACATATATTCACGGGCAGCATAAATTTTACATGAAAATTTGGCCATTTCAGATTTTTCTTCATCTGATCTCTTAGCATTTCCTAGAATTGAATTTGGATGGGCTTTTTCCTTAGGAGGCCTTCATGGTGACAGAGCCTCGCCTGAGGCCTCCTGGCCGCCTCCCTTCAGGGTTGGACGCGTCCTGCCACACCCTCACTGTGCTGTGTGTTGGTGTGGCCAGTGCCACACCCTCACTGTGCTGTGTGTTGGTGTGGCCAGTGCTCGTGCTGTGGCTGTTGATTTTCCCTAGCCTCCCTAGCCGTGGCTTCTGGGCGAGCCTGGGCTCTGGCAAGCCCTTGGCTTGGACCAAGAGTGTCTTCCTGCCCTACCCAACTGAAGTGCTTCTGGGTACTGTTGCTTTCAGGCTCACCTGGGCCTCTGCACTTGGCTTTTCAGCTGCCCTCGGGTGCTTGAGCCAGACAGGTGTTGTCATAGGCATGTTGGGGATGGCTCGGGAGCCTTCTCAGAGCCTGGTCTTGTGCCTGGACCCTTCTACCTGCAAAATGCATCTTCTGCTTATTTTGGTCAATTAAGGGTTTTGATCTTAATATGATTAAGAATAATTTCTTGGTTTTCCTAAATCTTGTAATTAAAAATAAAGACAAGATTTAAGCAGAAAGGAAGTAGGTAGAATTCGGCTGACTGAAATTTAGAGACAGCCTGGTTTAGTCATGATAAAAGGATGAGGGAAAAGATAAAGCCACCAGAAGTAGGAAGGGCAAAATGTCATTTCCCTGAAGTTTTCACTAAACCCTGAAACTCCCCCAAGTGGGAAGTTGGGCTGTTTGCTGTTTCTCAAATGGATGGTAAAGATTTTTGTTATTAGAGAAATCAGTACTGTATTTGAGTGTTGTTGTGTACTTTCTGTTTCTATAACTGAATACCCCAAATTGAGTAAATAATAAAGAAATTTCTCCTAGTTCTAAGGGCTGAGATTTCTAAGAACTTGTCACCAACACCTGTCGAGGGCCTTCGAACTGTGTCACAACATGTCAGAAGGGCAGTGAGTGTGCTTGAGAGACAGAAAAAAATCCTTGTGACAGGGAGAAAAATCAGCCGAATCCACCCCCTTCTCAGGAGCCCACTTTCTCAGTAATGACCTTGATCCATTCATAATATCCCGTTAAGGCCCCGCCTCTTAGCATGGGCACAATGGTAGCAGTTCCGTTGCCGCGTAAATCTCAGATCTCTCAGCAAATGCCAGTGCCTCTGGGTGTGACATCGCACCACATGTAGCTGCAGTGGTGGGTGCTGACCTTCATAGCTTTATTTAACTGAGATGGATAACATTATGTTCTGTTGTTACCTGTCTGTCCCCGAGCCCTTCTTCAGAAGAGGAAATAGGCTCAGTAAGCTTATCCTCGGGACCCCCACTCTTCCTCATGTTTGTGCTCAACACCGAGTGCTCTCCCTCCATTCGTGCATCCTCAGCACCCCGAGTGAGCCATGGGGCCATGTGCAGCAACACGGAGCCTCATCCTTTCCTCCTTGTCCCAGCCTCCCCAGTCTTGTTGCTGGAGAGGTGGATTTGGGAGGGGTTTTGTATGTGTGTGTATTCCCTGAAGAAGGCTGAGCGCTGCTTCCCTGAGGCCTCAAGGCAAGGAGATGGGGTGGGATGGCACAGGCCTTCCTAGTCTCATCCAGCACAAACCTTGCTACCAGGAAAATTCTCAGGACGCTTGGCATAGTGGCATCTTTCCTGCCAAGGAGATCTTCTCTCCTCAGCACAAACCCTGGCAGCATTTGAAGTAGGTCATTCTGGGTGTTTTCTTCTGGCCTTGGTGACACTGTATGGTAATGAGCTTATGCAAGAATTGCCTGCATGCAGAGCCATGGGTGCATGGGAGTCACAGTCTTAGCAGATGTCTCCCTTCTTGCCAAGGCAGTTTTCAGCCCATTTTACAGCTGGACACTTGGGCGGATATGAGATGATACACAGGTCGCTGTATACAGGTACCTGGCCAGCTCCTGGAAAGGGTTTTTGGGAAGACAGTAAAAGAGTAGAGACAGCTGTTTCTTTGCCATGTTAGGCCAGGCAGTTTATTATAATCCAGCCCTCCTTGCCAGAGTAGAGAACATCTGCCGGCGCCCTCACATTCCTTGCCCCTGTCTCCAATGAGTGGGCACTTTTTTTTTTTTTCTGCAGCCTTGTCTTTTGCATACTCTTACATTTTGTTGGGTCACAGATCACCCCAAAACATGGTAACCAGAAACAACAGTGATTTAGTCTGCATCACCTTGGGATGCTGGCCTCTGGGGCCCGTTCATGTGGCTGTGGTCCACTGGAGAGTGACGGAGCCTGGTCTTGGCAGGGACAGCAGGGCCTCTCGTGGGTCGGAACGTGTCTCTCTGAGGATGGAGGTGCTTTAAGAGGGTTTAAGTGAAAGCAGGGCCTCTTCAGGCTTAACCCTGGCAGCGGTGCAATGTCGCAGGAAACAAGGCCAAGCCAGGTTCCTGGGTGGGAAAACAGGCTCTGTTTGCTGGGGGCAGCAGAGTTGGATGGGGACACGGACACGGGATGAGTTGTGGTAACAGTCGGCCCGCTTGCCTCCGGCCCTGCGAGTCCCTCACACATGCGAAGTCTGTTCCTCCTGCCAGCACAGGGCTGGGTATGGGTGGTGCAGCCAACTCCCTGGCTGTGACTTCTCTCCATTCAGGGAGCTGTGAACTGAAAAGCCATAGTCTCAGCCGCCAGTGGCTGGGCAGGAAGAGGGTCTGTGACAGATGTTTCTATTTAGAGAGGGGAAGAGCAGGACATGTGTGGGAAATGGTCCCTTGTGGTCCTGCAGCAGCCAGCTCAGGCCGCTGGGGCAGCACCCAGCTTCCAGCATCAGTGTTTATATAAGCTGTCTTGTTGAGTGGCAGTTTCTTATTTCTCACGAGCCTGTGGGTTGCTGGGCAGTTCTGTGTGTCCTCCGGGCTCACTGCAGTCTGCTGATGGCCTAGGATGACCTCAAGCACATGGTGGGACCTCAGCCGAGTCCAGGAAATGGCTGCTGCTGGGTCCCTCACCACTGGCCGGGAGGAGTACCAAAGTCACATTCACAGGGTGTGGACATGGAGAGGAGGGATTCAGTCACTTTTGTACCATGCTGACCTCTTCAGCATTGTAAGGTCTGGGTAAATGGCCTGTTCGGCGCAGTCACCTTGGCCACGCTGTGGTGCTCCTCCCTGGTTCTGAGCGCTGGTCCAGGGATGTGGTGCTGTCACGTGGGGGTGGTCTGATTCTTGGACCCCACACCAAGGGGTGGGGCAGGCAGCCCATGGCCTACTGAGCCTTCCGAGTGATTCCAGTGCTGCTGAGATTTGAGAATCTGCCCCTGGGAATTAAAGTGGTGGGCACTTCTTTTCTGGCTTAGGACACCAGGCTTACCACCCCTCATTACCCTTGTCAGCAAGAGGTATGGTCCTCAGCCTCCTTTGGAATGTCCTCTGAGTTAGGATATTCTTTTCGATGTCTCACCAGGACCCTGTTTGTGACTCTTAAGTGTGGGGTTTGCCTATCACTCAAGGACGTTTATTGACCATCAGTTCCATGCCACTCTGGGTGTCCAGGCATATGGGTGCAGAGATAAAACACATGGTCCCCAGACTCCCCCCAGTTTACTATCCAGCAAAAGGGACAGTGTGAAACAAGAGGAACATGGGAGGATGGTCCATTTAGGCAGGGGAAGTGACAAATGTTTTTAGTTCACATTGAGCTTGGGATGTCCTATTAAAAAAAGATGGTCCTGTGCAGATGATGACTGGGCTTCATTGTGAACATTCATTTATGGAAAAATGGAAAGCAGTGATCCTAAAGATGGCTTTTGCTTAGAATCAGTTGGAGTGTTCTTAAAATGTGAACTGTGCATGCCCTCTTCCCCACTCACTGTACATGACCCAGGTGATTCTGATGAGTCAGGTTTGGAGAACCAGTGCTCTCTTATCCACGCCTGGAACTGCCAGCCATTCAGGGAGAAGGATGGAGAAAGAACAGGATGTCTAGCTTGGAACAGGGGATGTCTTGGGTTCGGGACCACCCTCAGTAGAGTCTTGTGTGTGAAGATTCTTCTGGAGCTAGGAAGCTGGGAGAAGAGCCGAGAGCAGGACTGTTGTAGATACCAAGGGACTGGAAAGTTACAAGGAGGAGGGCCAGGGTGATGAGGCTCTCACGAAGGATGCTGCATCTCGCATGGCTGGTGACCAGTGTCGGCAGGCGGAGGGAGGAGTGGAGGGGGAGGATGGGCAGGTGGAGGTGACTGTTGGGGACCTCAGAGGAAGGAGTGCAGGAGGAGGAGGAGGAGGGAGGAGGAGGGAGTGGGTGAAACCTGAGCTTGCTGCCCAGGGCAGAGCACCAGGAGGGGTTAGATGGAAGAGGGAGCAGGGAAGAGGATTTCTGATGAACCATACCCAGGAGAAGAGGAGGATGGATTCCAGAGCCCAGCTCTTAGGATTGGCCTGGAAGAAGAGGAGGGCCACCCCGCCTCATTCTGGAGGGAAGGAGGTAAGGGAACGGATGGGGAGACGGAAGTGTGTATAGCTGCTGAAAATGCACAGCTGCAAACTCACTTTTATGTCTCATTAAGTTCAGAAAAGGAAATGAACCCCCGTCCCCAAAATCCTTTACTTATAGCAGCTTATGTTGTGCAGGAGGGCTGGGGATGCAGGGTGAAGGGGTGAGCAGGGTGCAAGGTGCCTGCCTGGGCTCTCTGACGTTCTTTGGGGACATTGTCACACGTGACCTTGCAGGGCGTGCTTACCCAGAGTCCTTGGCATATTTAAAGATAATTGTTAATTTTTTTTTTTTGGTACCTGGGATCGAACTCGGGTCCTTGCGCTTGCGCAGCAGGCGGCAAAACCACTGAGCTAAATCCCCGGCCCCAAAAGATAATTGTAAGAGCATATTTTGGGGCTGCCTCCTAGCCTTCCAAACTGTCCCCCTGAGGAAATTGGACTGCAAATGCTGGTCATAGACTTTCTTGGCAGATGTGGGTTTTGGACTAGTTTTAAAGCCTGGAATATATGTTCAGGCTTTATGAGCATGTTTCGTGTCTAAAAGACATTGGAGACCTGGTTCCATGACCTAAAAGAGTTGGCCACTGCCCAGAAAAAACAGTTCAATTAAAAAAAAAAAAGAAAAAAGAAAAAACAGTTCAAGGCCATCTCTGTCAATCCCCCAGTTGAAATGTGGAGCGCAGTGCCTTAAGTAGAAGTGAAAGTGAATGGAGTTAGATTTTCAACACAGTGGTGGTGTGTGTAGCTGTTTATTAGCTGAGCAGGTTGTGGCTAAAGCTGTAGTCTGTGTGATCCTGGGAGTTAGGCTCTGGGTCACTTAGGCTGCTCCTTTCTGAGGTGCGCAGAGCTCCGAGTGACATGGTCTCTATCCTGTATGCCCCTTTGCATGGTAAGTTCGGGACACATTTCACACCACATATATGATATCTAGCATATGGACCTCACTTTGTTCGTGTTTGCTAGGGTGGCCAGAGGGTTCGTGAGCTTTTCTTTTGCTCCGGTGCAGTCTCGTGGAGCCCTTTGGAAGGAGGTCGCTGGTGACTGTTGGCTTCTGCATTACTGACATACAGAGCTTCTGCAGGGGACCTGCTGTAGCACCTGTTTCTCAAGCTGGAAACGGGCTGCCTGGTGTTCAGCGGGACCCTAGGAAGTAGCTGCTGGGAACTCAGTGGACATTGCCCTGGGAAGCAAGTGCGAGGTGGGCACCTGGCATGCCCTGAAGCCCACTCAGTGCCACGGACAGTGCCACGTCCTTTGCATGTCACCATGTGTGGATACCTCCTTCTCCTCTTTACCTCCTTTTCAGTCCTTGTCCTTTCCCCTCTTTTTCCTTTCTTGTGACACTTCACTGTCTTTGTTGCATTAACAGACTCTGAGGTTGGCCCAACATCCTCTCCTGTGTGCAGGGGTTCTGAGGGTAGATGTGTCTGTAGGATTTGGTGATCTGGGGTCCTTTCATGCCCTGTGGGGTTCCAGGCTGGTGTTGTTGCTGGGATGCCACTGGCATTTGAGGCTGGGGAGGTACTTATTCTGAGATCCGAAGTGTCCCTGGCTCTGCTCTCTAAATGTCAGCCACCCTCCACCCCCACCCCCCGGCCAGTAGTCCCAGGTGCCCCTGGGGACCACACATTTCTGCGTGGGTGGCTGTTGGGATGGATACCTGGATCCAGGCACCCTCACTGCTTGGACATGGGGAACACTTGCAATTTGTAGCCTGCAGGTTGGCGGTGAAGAGCTTTTAGAAGTCATTTTGAGGTATGACATCTACATGATGAAAGAAAACAGACTGTTTATTCTCTAGGTGAGGTTGTTTATGTGAAAGCTGTAGGTGTACATGAAAATGCATAGAACTGTACTTATTAGACTTGAAAACAGTCTGTTAGAAGTAGGGTACATTTTCCTACCCTGTTAGCTAGTTAACCTATGGTTTTGTAAATACTCATCTAAATTTAGGAAATTTGGGAAATGGTATGGAGAAAAGTGGAAATTTTATTTAGATAAGAGTGAGTTTTGAGGGTGAGAGAGAAGGCCACATTCCAGGTTGAGACTGAAGATAACCCATTCCTGCCTCTGTTCTAGCCTTGCACTGTGCAGTGGAGAATTCTCAGTTGTGATTTTTCAAAATCTGGGTTTGGATTCCTGGAGCAGCTGAATTGCTGTTGCTCATCGCTCAATTTTCCAGCACTGGAGATTTGAAAGCATCTGATCCTCAACAAGTTCTTGCTGTCCTCATGGCTTCCAGTCAAAGGAGTCAACCCTGTGAGGGTTCAAGCTCCTCACAGGACGCACACTTCTCTCACATCGTGCAAAATGTGCTCCTAAATGCCAAGTTATGTAAGTTGGTGTCATTTCTGCTCCACAAGTATCAAAAGAAGGAGCAGGTCACCATGAAAGAAATGCTCCATGTTCTGCCCCCTGATTACTGTAACAACTTCCCTCTGAACTTTTGAGAACTCTGTGAGTCCATGTATCTGGGCTTTGGCATTAAAATCAGGAAAGTGAATTACTCTAGCAATACATATGAGCTAGTCCCAATACTAGATGGCGATGATGAAAAAGTTATTCTCAAATTCGACATCATTGTATTCGTCCTGTCTAATTTTCATAGAGGGCAACCGTATCAGTGAGGAGGACCTAACCCAAAAAGGGAAAGATGGGACATATTAGCTCAGTCTGAACATATTCATTTTGAGGAAGCCTGGAAATTCATCACTGAGGATTTAGTACAGGAAGAGTACCTGATGTACCGGCAGATTCCTAACAGTGATCCTGCTCGCTATGAGTTCCTGTGGGGTCCAAGGACCCACGCTGAAACCAGCAAGATGAAACTCCTAGTTCCTATGGCCCGTCTTAATGGAACAGATCCCAAGTCTTACCCAGAACTACATGAAGAGGCTTTGGAAGCAGAACTAGGTATAGAGCCAGGGTTCCTGAGAAACGGGATATTGCACAAGGGTGTCAGTGAATTTGTTCTACCCCAAGAAGAAATGAGGCCCATTTTCAGTCTCTGTGGAGAGCAGGCAGTTTTTTAAGTAGTGAGGGGCCAGGGGAGGGGTAAAATAGCTCGCATAGTGTCTTGCTGTTTCTCCTACTTGGGTTACTTGGAAATGGACAGGGGTTTTCTTTATGGCTTTTTGAAGTATTGGTCCTTTTTGGGGGACACTGAAGTAGCTTGCATTTTATTGAATGGTATTGGTCTCCTGTGTATTTTTAGTTTTGTAATGTTGATGTTTGTGCTTTCTGATGGGAATGTGATTTTATGTGACATTGATCACAAATGGAGTGTCTTTTCCATTCAAATGTAGCAGTCTTTCCTGTTGTATCATACAAACAGAAAAATTGTTCAATGTATTTATGATAAAATGGGAGTGGAATAAGAATTTCCTTGAAAATTGTAAGTTTACATCAAGTTAGAGGGACCCTAGAAAAAGTGGTAAGGATGAAAATCAAATATTGGCTGCTGCTTATTTCTTTTCCCCTGTTGATATATACTATTAAACTTATATTTATTGCATATCTGAAGGAAAAAAAAGTGAATTTTTTCTTTTAACTTTCCCTTTCCTTCCTCTCCCACTGCCCTGGTTTTTCTTTGGCATGGTGGAGATTAAAGCCAGGGCCTCATGCATGCCAGGCAAGAGCTCCCACTGAGTACATCCCCAGCCCAACAGATTTTTCAGTAAATCCATATAAAAAGATTTTCATTCACTTTCATTATATAAAAGTTGGAGTCTTTGCCATTTTTTCTGCGTTAACTGGGAGATTGTTCTTACACACTTGGTGCATTTACTACCCTTTTTTTTTTTTTGGTACTGGGGATCGAACTCGGGTCCTTACACTTGCATAGCAGGCGGCAAAGCCACTGAGCTAAATCCCGGGCCCGCACTTGGTGCATTTAATAGTCCGATGAGACCTGGGGCTCTTAGGTCCTGACCCCGAAGAACTGCGGTCATGAGCAGCCTGCCCCTGGACACAAAGACAGACCAGTCCTCTAAGGACTGTGGGCCCCAGTGTGAAAAATAAAACAAAGAAACAGTCACAGCACTGTGGAGTATTGAAGTTCTCCTTCTTCCCTTCTCTCCTACAGAACCTGAAAGCAGACCCAGAGGAGCTTTTTACAAAACTAGAGAAGATTGGAAAGGGCTCTTTTGGTGAGGTGTTCAAAGGCATTGACAATCGGACTCAGAAAGTGGTTGCCATAAAAATCATTGATCTGGAAGAAGCTGAAGATGAGATAGAGGACATTCAACAAGAAATCACAGTGCTGAGTCAGTGTGACAGTCCATACGTAACCAAATATTATGGATCCTATCTGAAGGTAAGGCTTAAAAATAACGCCACTTTCCATCATGCAGCACTCAGCTAAGCAGACAGCGGGGATGTGAAGGACTTCAGCAGCACAGCAGGTTTTCAGAGGAAGCAGAGGTGTTCTGACCTTTGTGATCAGAAGAGCCTGGCTTTGATAGTTTTATCATCTTAAATGTCACCTATAGAAGTTTTTGATAAAAGTATTTGATGTCATTCTCTTTCAAACAAGAAAGTATTTTTTAGTGGGATTTTGGCATCAAAACTATACCTTATTAAGTTACTGTAATAATAACCATTAATCATCTAATTTTAAGATGGCATGTGAGTAGATAAAAACTCATGCTAACCTAAGAGAATCTCTTGATATTTTCAGTCACCAGAGGTTTAATTTAATACTTTTTTTTTTTGATACTGGGGATCGAACTTGGGACCTTACACTTGCGAGGCAGGCAGCAGAACCACTGAGCTAAGTCCCTGGCCCAATTTAGTACTATTTTTATTTAAAAATTTTTTAATTTTTGGTACTGGGAAATCAAATTCAGGGCCTCACACTTGCCAGTTAGGCGCTGCACTGCTGAGCTACATCCCTGGCTCATTAATACTATTTTTAAAACTCTTGCTAGAATCAATAATAGTAGTAATTATTTAGCTGCACTTTTAAGAATGCTAGGCAAATAAATAAATAAAGTGGAAGGTTTTTTTTTTGTACCAGGGATTGAACTTGGGACCTTGCACTTCCGAGGCAGGTGGCAGAACCACTGAGCTAAATCCCTGGCCTAAAGTGGAAGTTTTAATAATATAACATTACAGAGTCTCCTTGGCTTTTACCCAGTTCTTTACCTGGGAAAAAATACTAAAATGTTTTTCTGATCCTGTGTGGAATCATTTCTCCATTTTTGATATTTTGGGGTCCTCCTGTTCTACCATTAAGAAAGTCCATGACTGTCCTCCAGCTTTCTAGACATGTCCATTTCACTGAGCTTACAAACGTAGTATCTTTTTTTTTTTTTTTCCCCGTAGTATCTTTTAACACGTTCCCACTGGTCTGAACCACCGGGGTACATGCGTGATTGTCCCAGAGGGTGACTTGTATCACCTGAAGGGCCTGTATTGTGTTGCCCAGTGGGACAGTCATGCATGTACCACAGGTGGTTTAGAGCCACCTGGCACTGAGGCGGATGAATTACAGCCCTGTCATGAATGTGTTAAATTCCTGAGTTATCTGCTAAATAAACCTACTTCTATGTGAAAAGAGATAGTGTAGGTTTTAGTTTTGTGGGACTATGATGATAAAGTACAAGTCAAAGGTTAGAAATTTTGAGAGCCTTTGTTATACCAAAATGAATATTTAAAGCAAGTCAAAATTGACTGGTAGTCCTCTTTTTTCGTTGTGAAAAAGATGGCAGTATGCCATAGGTCAAGTGTAGCATTTTGAAATGGAAAGAGTAAATTTTGGAGTCAAATATCATTGGACTTGAGTCTTTCCATCATTTACTCATCTGAGTTGCATGAATAATTCCATTAAAGTTCCTTGTTTCCTTATTTGTAAAACAGAAAATTACTATATTTTCTAATTGTCAGAGGATTGGGAGTGTGGCTCAGTGATAGAGTGATTGCTTCAAATATGCAGGGTGTTGCATTTCATCCAGCACTGCAAAACAAAAATGAAACCTTTTGCAAAAATTAAATAGGAATTAAGTGTGTGAAATTACATGCATTTGGTAGCTTTTTAAGGATTGTTAATTTCCTTCCTTAATTAAATTTATTCATACCTCACCTATTAGATTACCTTGTAATGAAGGTAATTTGCAGTGAAAAGTATCCAGTTAGGTCACCAAGAAAACCAGGACCAAAGAAGCTGGAGAAAGGATGACAGCAAGATATATGTTGCTAAAAAAAAAAAAAAAAAAAAAAGATATATGTTGCTGTGATGGTGCATCTGGGCTGGATCCTGACTGGGCAAAGGGAGAGCACCATTCATTTTATCATTGTTTTGATCCAAGAGAACTTGTGCACCAAGATACATTTTATCATTCTCTTGATCCAAGAGAACGTGTGCACCTTCCCTAGGGGAAGGCCAGGGTGCTTGATGTTAAATTTCTACGAAGAACTAGCTGCTGAAGAGATTCCGCTTGGACTCTGCCCCTGGTATTGTTCAGTGTCCTCAGAAGGTGCCTTAAGCAGTGGTGGTAGAGCACATTCCGAGTTGGATGTCTTGTGCTTTGTTCTGTTGTGTGGAAGATCCTCACTCCCTTTTGATGATGTATACCAGCTACCTGTGGAGACTAAGGTTCAAAGTGCCTCTCCAGCCTTGACCCTGGCGGCAGAATGTCCCTGCATGCTGGAGTAGTTGGCTGTCTGGGGGCCAAGCAGGTGTGTCCCTGACTCTGTGCATCTAGAGATCCCAGCCATGTGTCTTGTTCTGGCCTGAGTCACTAAGTCTGGAACATTAGGTTCCAAATCAACCAAATCTTTTTTTTTTTTTTTGGTACCGGGGATCAAACTCGGGTCCTTGCGCTTGCTAGGCAGCCGGCGAAACCACTGAGCTAAATCCCCGGCCCAACCAAATCTTGATCTAGGATTTCCCAGTGTGTTTTATTTAGTTACCATGATGCCAGCTGGTGTAATAAACTCCTTAAATTTATAATGACTCAAATATGATAGAAGTTTCTCTCCTGCTCATGGGGTGCCCTGATCTGTGGGCTCTTTCCCTCCATACGCTTAGTCAGGAACCCAGGCTCCTCTGTGTTCTTGTGCTTGCTGGGTTAGATTGATGGGTAGGAGGGATAAATGGAAACTCCTGTGAGAAAATCTGATGTGCTTAGTCCTAGGCAGAGAGTGCATTACTTCTGCCCGTGTCCACAGGCCAGGACGTGGCCCATCGCCATACCTGACTCACAAAACTGGGTGTGTAATCATATTTTTGTGCTGAACTGGAGAGGAAATGGGCTTGGTGCACACTTCCAAGTCTTTTCCAGAATCCACTAACTCTAAAGGAAATGGAATAACTCACGGGATGGTAATTGTCTTCTGATCAGATGTAAAGTTTAGTAATTTTGTCTAAAATTACTTTTCCAGGAAAATTGTCCTTTAGGAAATGTGACTGCTACAAGAAAGCTAGGATTAGCATTGTTTCCATTGTGAAAAGTTGCTCTTGATTTCTGAAGTCATGTAGAAGATGATGCTGTCTTATTTGGCTAAAAATGTGTGAACTGCTGGTACTAAACAATATTAGCTGTTACAAGCAGGCAGGATTGGAATCCAGAGCTGTAATTCTTTCTGCGCATTCATGTATGATAGAATTCCAAGTAATCCCTGTCCACTGGAGGACAGTGATGAGCCAGAGACTGCTCTTCCGTCATTGGAGTGGGCTCAGCAAGTCTCCGTTAGTACAGTCTTGTCAGGCAAGATACAGAATAAACTGATCTCTCAGACAAGCGAATCTCTGACACACAATTGGAAACACGTTGTGGTATACATGGTTTTTATTCCCCTTTTAAGGCACTCACATAGCATTCAGAGCTAATGTTCTTAGGTCTTTAAGAGGTGATTGGAAAGGAGGTCTTAGAATTTCACCCTGTGTTAAGGGGCTTTTTACATAGCAGGATCAGGCAAAGGAGAGATTACCAGAAGCTGGTTTCTTTGTTGCTGGGCTAACATTCAAAGGTTTTGTAATTGTTTTTATTTTATTCATCTAATCTAGAAAAGGAGATTAAAAATAACAGGGGAAGGGTGTAAAAAGAGTGACTGTTACCAAGGACCAGGAGAAGAATGTTCATTTTGATTGTATAGTCATGATCAAATCACAGAATTGCTTTGTAGCATATTTTCTCCCCAAAGATTAAAAAACCAAAGATAAGGTAATAATTTAGAGGCGAGAGGGAACGATGTAACACTGAGAATTTTTGTTTATATTAATGAATGCAAGGTCTAGAAATGTCTTTGTCTTAAAGATTATCACATACCATTAAACTTAATTCACTGTGGCTTAAGTGTTTAATTTTGGGGAAATTAAACCAGCTAAAGTAATCATGAGAAGCCTCCATCTTCCAGCCACTGGAGTTTTCTCCCTCAAAACAGCATCCACAAGGTCCAACTGAAACTGTATGCATGTGGGAGGGTATGGGTCGGCCAGGAGGAGCAGAGTAGATGTTCTGGGGTGCAGAGACCTAAGTTGCTAACGGGACAGTGTGGTCCACAGTTCGTGGCATGTTTCTGTCTAGCGTTCTTCTCAGCACGGCATCTCCTGATGTTTTGTTTGGGGAGATTACTGCCTATCAGAACCTCTGACTTGAGATTCAGTCAGAATCCAGTCAAATCTTGATGGTCACAGCTGGAATATGAGTCTTGGATGCCACTGTCAGGACACCCCTTGGCCCATCAGCTCCTTAGGGATAAAATTCGGGTGCCTGGGCTGATCACAAAGAGTGTCTTCATTTTTTTAATTACAGTAAAAGACACATTGCATCAGTCTTCCTCAGAATAGTCTCCCTCATCTTGAACATGTTTATCCCATCATTCTTGCCACTTTTCTAAAACAATTCTGGATATCCTCTTGTGTCTTCATAAGGTGTGATCAAAAATACAGTTAATGCTGCTGCTGAGTGCCATCCAGTGGAAAGGCAGGCTTGTAAAAATATTCCCATGTTTCTCATCCACCTTATTCACCAGATCTGGCACTGTGTGACTTCTGGCTCTTCTCCAAAGAAAAATGACTACAAAAGGTCAGTGTTCTGAGTTGATTGAGGCCAGTGAGGCAGTCACAACGGTGCAACTAAAGATACTTGTTAAAGAGGACATCCAGAACTGCTTCAGAAAGTTACAAAAACAGTGGAATTAAGTGTGTTCTACGTAAGGGGAGGAGGATTAATGGCAGTGTGTCTTTTACTGTAATACATTTTAAAAAATTTAAACATCCACTGTGTTTTGTGATCATATGTCATAAATAGTAATTTTATGGGGTTACTACAAAATTTCAGATCATGTAGGCACTGTGCCTGGCATGTAGTAGGTTTTTATAGATGATGAAGTTTTTTTTTTTTTTTAACAAAGGGAAAGTTATCTGAGCCAGATGACTCAAAAATTTGTAAGTCTAAAAAACAGATTGTTGGCATGCTTAAAAAATGGGTTTATCGGGCTGGGGATTTAGCTCAGTGGTTCCGGCATCTGCCTCGCAAGCGCAAGGTCCTAAGTACAAGCCCTGGTACTAAAAAACCAAAATGGGTTTATCATGTTTTTTATATAATAAGCTACTTAGTTTTTAAACATCAATTCCGTTTAAAGCAAATCAGTTATAAGTTCCCAATTAAACAGAAAAAAAGAGGGCTAGAGGTAGGTCAGTGGTAGAATGCTTGACTAGCATGTGCAAAGCCCTAGATTTAAATAGGGGTGGAAGGGGACAATAGAAGCGTGCTTTTCAAATCTTGCTGGAGTAGTTTCTGTTACAGTATCATTATAGAGGAAAAATGTCTCAGATACTGGTTTACAAGTAAATTTTCACGAGTTCCTAAAAATTGTCAGGGTAGGTTTTCCCTTCAGATTTACCAGAAGACTAATATGGAAAGTCCCTCGGTGTTTTAGAAGTACAAATCATTCTGGTAAAGGATGATGGTATTGGTACAGTATAGTATATAATCTCACTTAGATTGATTCCTCCAAGTTGTATTCTTTTGACTTCTGGTTTGTCCCCCCTTGTCCTTCTTTCCCCAGAAGGAAAATAGTAGCTCCTGATAAAATGAAAGACCAGTGTTTTTACCTTTAGGGAAAGAAGTGAGAAAGATACACAGTAGGTATAAATGGCCGGCATCTGTGAAGGGTGCTCCTGCGAGGCTGTCATTCACCTGTGGTCTTGGCTTACACTTCTTGTCCCAGCAAAATTGTTAACAGCTGTCTCCTTGACTTTTAGACACATCCTAATTTGGACAATAGAATATAATCGACTTACTGTGCTTTATCTCCAGGAAGAAACCCACATATACACACAAAGATATGCTTTTCTGCCTTGTTCGTGGTGTGTTATAATTTTATGATCTATTTTATATCTCAGAGAATTATTAGCCACACGATAATGAGCATATCTCATTAGGACACATCTGGATTTTATCTTCACTCATATCTTTCTCCTGTTTCTTGGGAAACCATGCTTTTGTGCTGACCTGAAGTTTCTGTTTTAGGCACATGTAGGAATAATGATGAGGGTTATTCGCCTTTGAGATGTGTGCCTGGTAGGTATAATTTCTTATGTCTCAGAAACTCACCAAAACGCAGTTTCTTTTTCATGTCTTTCCTTCTTCCACAGACAAAGTCCAGCAGTATTTACTGTGAGGTGAAGAAAATAAGACGCCGTCTTACTGTTTTGGTACATAGGAGGGATGATTTGCAGCTTATTCGGACTGGAGTCTACCAGACTTAAAAGGCCAGAGAAGCCCTCTTGACTGTCCTACTTTCTGTACCTGTGAAAAAAATAAAGAGAGACCAAGAACCACCCACATGTGGTGCCATGGCGCTCTCTGCCCTCCGACCACTCCCACACACTTCCTTCACTGAAATCAGGAGGCAGTGCCTGAAGCCTTCTCAGGTGTTGGTGCTTCTGCCACATACAGGGTAGCCTTCTAACGAGGGACCACCCGGCCCATTTGTCACTGGTGCCTCTGTTGAGAAAATTCTGCCCTATAGAATAAACAGTCATCTCCTGTCTCAGCAAAAGGTGTAAGAGTAGTGATACTCTATAGCTGATATTTCAGACTCAGGAGAACCCAAAGGGTGTTTCACACAGAGAACCTCAGACCATGATTGTACCCAGTTGATTTCTGTGGCCAGACCAAGTGTAGGCTTTGTGAGCAGGCTTGGAGCCACTTCGAGCCTTAGTAAAGCGCACTTCTGGGTATGTCTGGTTGACTCATGGAGGTGTGACCTTGGGGACTGTATTTAGTCCTTGGCCCCTTCTTTGGCACTGTTCCCTTGCTCTGCTTCCTGGCCATTATGAATTGAGTGGCTTTGCTCCACCATATCTCTCCACCATGGTGTTCCTGCCTAGAGCCAGCTGAGCCATGGATTTAACCCTCTGAAACCATGAGCCAAAATAAACCTCTCCTTCAAGTTGCAGGGATCGGCCATTTTGTCCTAGCAACAAGAAAGCTTGACCAATACACCTTTTTTTGGTAGAGGGGATTGGACCCAGGAGCACTCTACAATTATACTCTCAGCCCTTTTTATTTTGAGACAGGGTCTTGCTAAGTTGCATGGACCCTATTGAACTTGGAATCTTCCTGCCTTCTCTTCCTGAGTGGTAGGATTATAAGCATGTGCCACCATTCTTGGCTCCTTGCTTTCTTTTTTGCCTTTTGTGGTGTACCTTAGGATTGTAGTTGAGATTTTTAAAAAGTGGCAATTAAACATGCTATGATACTCTCAGTGCTGATGCTGAGCTCTTCCCACTGTAGCCTTTGAGCCCAGGACTGACCTTTTAGCCCGTAGATGACCTGTTGTATTCTGTTAAGTCAGTGCTTGGTCATTTTCTCATATTTCTTTCCTTCTTTCCTATTTATGGATCTTACAGGAGGAGGAGAGTTGAGTATTTCAGATTTTGTACATGAAGGTACCATCCACATTGGTCTTTATTTTATAAGACTGTTCTCTGTTAGCATGTGTGTCCTTACTAGATCAATACTGTCTTGTGCACTGTGTATGGGTTTATTTTTCCCTGTTGCACAATTAATTTTTACAGTTTGCACACAGTAAAGTTCACTTTTTAAGACATACTGTGGTTTAACCTATGATTTTTATAAGCCCCACTACACTAAATACAGAACAATTCCAGCATCCAAAGAATTCCTGGACCATTTTCCACCCAAAGCCTTGGCAACCACTGATTTGTCCTTACAGTTTTTTCTTTCTAGGGTGTCACAAATGGAATCACACAGCATGCAGGTTTTTGTTAGTAGCTTCTCTGAGTCAGTGTTCTACATGTGGATTCACCCTGTTCGAGTGTATATTGCTGAGTGGTACGCCATTGTCTGGATATGGCATCTTGACTTTTTGAAGGACATTTGGACTGTTGGCAGAATTTGATGGTTATGAATAATGTTGTTATAAACATTCATGTATTTTTTGTGCACATAAATTTTTCACTTCTGTATGATAATAAATGCCTATAAGTAGGATTACTGAATCACGGTTAGTGTCTGTGTTGCCCAGAGTGGTTATATCATTTTAAAGTCCCACTGGCACCTGATATTTGCAGTTTTTCATGTCAGCTGTTTAGGTAGGTGTGTAATGGTACTTGGTGATTTGTTGTATAAATGCAATTGAGTTATGATTTTGAGTGTTGTTTCATATGATGTGCTGTCCATGTGTAGTTCATTCTCTGGAGTAGTCACTTTAGTTAAAGTACAGCTATGTGATTGTCCCGAAGAGCTTTGCCAGTTTATGTTCCCACCAGCAGTGATTTTTTGGTCCCCCCCCTCCCCCTTTTAAAATAACTTTTTGAAAAGAAAGCTCTATTAGGTTATAATTCGCATATCATACAATTCACCCATTTAACACATTCCTGCTGGCTTAACAGCCAGTGGTCCATGCATAACTGTCCCATTGGGCAACTTGTATCACTTGATGGGACTGTCTGCGCTCCCCAGTGGGACAGTCGTGCATGTATCACTGGTGGTTTAGAAGCTGCCCTGCCCTGTACAATTCAGTTGCTTTCTAATATATGCATGGAATTGGGCAGCCATCACCACAGTCAATTTTGGGGCATTTTCATCACCTCAGAAAGAAGTCCTGTAACCCTTTAACAGTCATGCCCCATTTCCTCCCAACATGAGCATCCACTGGCAACCACTAAACTACTTCCCATCTCTACAGATTTGCTTATTCTGGACCTTAGAATGTAAATGGACTCGTAGAGTTGTGTCATTTTGGGTCTGACTTCTTGTACTTAGCATAATGTTTTCAAGGTTCATCCATGTGGCAGCATAGGCATTTTATTTATTTACTGCTGAATGTGTTAGATTTCTATCGCTGTGACAGTACCCATGAGAATCAACTTGGGAGGAAAGATGTATTTTGCGTCATACTTTCAGAGGTTTCAGTCCGAGTTTCTTGGCCCCATCCCTTTGGGCCTCTGAGGCAGAAATCATTGTGGTGGAGAGCAAAGCAGCACACTTCCTGGCTCCCGGAAGCAGAGAGGAAGGCCAGGGTCCCAATGTCTGTTTCGAGCAGGGCTCCAGCGGCCTTACTTCCTTCTGCCAGGCCCAACTTTTTAAAGGGAACCCAATAAAGCCATCAGCTAGGGACCAGTCCTTTAACACTTTAGCCTTGGGGGACACTTAAGATCCAAACCACAGCCCTGAGCCATACTCCACTGTTATGCATGTCACATTTTTCTAATCCATTGTCAGAGGACGGACATTTGGGTGATTTGGGGTGCTTTGGCAATTAGGAATAATGTCGCTGTGAACATTTGTTACTAGTTTCTCTGTGAGCATCATGTTTTGATTACTTTTGGATGTCTACCTTGGAGTGGAGTTGTTGAGTCATATAGCAACTCTGGTCAGCCTTTGGAGGAACTTTGTGCTTTGTTTAGGAGGAACTGTTGAGACTTTTCCCAAATGGCTGCATCATTATCTGTTCTGTGTTACTTAAAAAAAAATTATAGCCATCTTAATGGCTGTGGAGAGGTATGCATTTGGTATGCATTTCCCTTGTGTTTAATGACTTGAGCATGATTTATCCTCACTTTCTCTCTGACATAAAGCTTGGTAATTTCCCCCAGTCTCTCAGATATAACTCAGTATTTCGCTATACTTATTTGTGTTTCTACTATTAGTAGTAAATTTGATGATTTGTATTTTCTTAGCCATTGTAATTTCTGTCCAATTCATTGTTTGTGGCTTCTGTGAAGTTTTATGGTTGGCTTTCCTGTCTTTCAGTGTTTGAGATATCTGCTTAAATTATTTAATCTTGGTTTTAGGTGCTGTATCTTCTCTGACATCATCACAACACTTTAAACCCTGAGGTATCCCTTGTGAGAGAATATTCTTAATTTTGATGTAGTTAATCCATCAGGTTTTCACCTTAGGAGTTCTGCTTTTAGGATCCCATGTAAGAAGTATGTTTACTTCCCCTAGGTTCCAAACATACTGTTTTTGTACCAGCCTTTTAATTTTGTCTTTCCCATTTTTAGTATCTGAAGTGGTAAGAGGCTGGGGCAGGAAGCAAGAAGAGTTCTGGGTGGCTCATATTGCCACTCTTTGTGCTTTTTGAATCTGCTGTGACACCAAACACCCGTGGAACGTTCCCCTCAAGTACTATACCTCTCTGCGCTTTGGGCCACCGAGGTTTATGGGATCATATAGCTCAAGCTTGACTTGGGGTAGAAATTTTAGGAAGAAGTTTGCAAAATTGCTTTTGGGAAATATGATAAAGCAGCTAAAGACCTAGTTAGAGAGGGGGAGGACCATTTACCTTTCTCACGTCACTTTTCTGTTCCTTTCCGGGCACTCTGACCCCAACCCCCGGAGACTGGAGACCTACCTATAGGTAGTGTGGTCAGGTAGCCTCTCAGTCTCTTTCCTCCAGTTCTCATCGGCCTCTGGTCTGCTTTGCTTAGCTTGCCATTTGATACAGGAGGCAGTCAGAGGTTAGAGCTGGGAAGGCCCTTGAAGCACGCAATCCCTGCCAAAACTGGCACAGTGATATCTTCTCCTGTCTTAGAGGGGCTGTGCTCATTTGGTAGCACCTCCTTTGCACGTGGTCCCTGAGATCACTGAGAGCTTGAGTGGATTAGCCAGACTCTGGGCTCGCAGGCTCCTGGTCTGGGAACACCTTTCACACTTGCCTGGAAGCCGAGGCTATTAAGTAATGTCTTCCAATGACCCTGTTTGTCCTAGTGTTGAATTTTTAATTATGCCCACCTCATTTATGGGTAGTTCACTAAGTGTACTCTTTCTAACTTGTCCATGGTTCTATTGGCTCTCATCGTGCTTAGGTGACGTGTGCTTTGTATTCGTGTGCGTTGAGTGAATGTGAATTTGTGCCTGTAGTCAGGGCCCACTCTGGCTTAGATCCAGAAGCTGAGGCAGTGTCCACAAGTTGCCTACATGTGCAGCTGGGAAGCTGGGTTCCTGCGACCACAGTGAGCAGCTGCCCTGGCTGTCTCACGCGGTCTTGTGAGCGCTGGAGGGCCGTCTTTGCCCTGTCTCCTTGCTTACACTCAGGCCCTGCCGAGCATCCCGTGCAGTGTGGTCCCACACCTTTGCCTGTTGGCGCCTCACTCCTCACCTGTGGTTGCCTGGAGAATAAATGGGTAGTGGTTACCTTGTTCCCTCTCCTTGCTACCAGCCCTCACTCTGTAGGACATTGCTTGCTGCAGAGCTGTCCCTCCTGGTGGTGGTCCTCACCTCACACCGGCTCCCCAGGGCAGGTCCAGAGCAGCCTTGTTTTTTGTCTAACAATTGAGGCGCATTGGCTCTCAGGATTGAGGGCTTTGGATGGAGTTTGTTCCTGGTTATCTCTGGAAGGGAGTGGTGGTGAGTGGTTTAGAGTTTTGCCTTTTGAAAACCTACCAGACATAAAGGTTTTGATAGTATGTTTGAGACTCCTTTTGTCTCTTGTGAGAATAAGTTAATCTGCAGGTGACTTCTTTTTTTCCTCCTTTGCTGATTACCTATCTAAAACATCTGAATTAAACTTTCAAAAAACAAATACCCTCCTTCACAAAACTCTGAGTGGATTGATTGTTCCCCTTCCCCCAGCGGCAAGGTTCAAATTCCTTCAGGCATTTGTTTGTCTAAGGGAAAGCAGATTTTTTGTTGTTGTTTTGTTTTTTTGAGACAGAGTCTCGCTGTATAGTTCAGGCTGGCTTTGAGCTTGTAGTATCCTCCTGCCTCAACCTCTTGAGTACTGGGACTAAAGGTGTGCACCACCACACCCAGCTCAGTTGTTTTTTTAATTTTTTTTTTTTTTTTTTGTGTTTTTTGGTATGGGGTTGGAACTTGGGACCTTGTGCTTGCAAGGCAGGCAGCGAGGCAGGCAGTGGCACCACTGAGCTAAATGCCTGGCCCCTCAGTTGTTTTTTTTAAAGAATTTTTTTTAAAAGGATGGTAATGGACCGTGTAGAAATAGCTGTGCTGCTAGTTGGGAAGTATTGATATCTTCATATTGAGTGGCTGCTGGCCCGCTGCAGACTGAATGGCTGAGAATACTTTAACCTCTGTTACATGGGATAAGCATTTTTACATTGCATTAGGTACTCAACTTGGTTTAGTGAATTTTAATTGTTTTTGGTTGGCTTAGTGTGAGTTTGTCTTCCTGATTATAGGCTTTGATCGGATCTAATGGCTCCTGCCTGTCATGATAAATGGAGTCAGTAGAGACGGCTCAGTGGCAAGGCTGATTATAGACCAGGGCTCACAGAAGCAAATTGCCTGCACTTTTGGGTTATGTACAAGCTTTTTCTCTTGCTTCTAGCTGAGGGTGGAACATGGATTTTAGAGTCATTATTAATCACATATTTTCAGCACGTGTGATGAGGTGGAATTGGCTTGTGTTGAACTGCTTGGTAGTGAACATGGGTTCTTTAAAAGTAACCACTGCTGTGTGGTCCTTCTCCAGGAAGGAAATACTGTTGGCTTGCTTTCTACTTGGAGACTTTTCGCTGTCTTCCACCTTCCTCACCTTCTGCCTGGGTCTGTACTTTGGAACACTTCTTTGTGGAAGTCGAGTTCTCCCTTCGGAGGTGGACAGGCTTGTCCCTAGGAGAAAGGGGCATGTAGATGCCAGATGCAAAGCACAGTGATTTCTTCGATTGCAGGGGCCTCCGGGCCAGCTTTCGGTAAGAACTTGCCTTTAGAAGACCTCTGGTTGTCCTCAGTGGTTCCCTCCCCTGGGGGATGGCAGCCCCATGGGACCTGCTGTTGCCAAGCCCCTTGGGGTAAGCAGCTGTCAGCACTGCCCAGACAGACCTGCACCTTCCGCGTCCCAGCCTGTGGCTGCCCACATCTTACACACCTGCTCAGAGGACTGGACAGTTTTTCTTCTGCTTCCACCTGGATTCCCAGTGCCAGCCTCATGTTACAACTGTGTGGGAACTGTCCTTGTGTTTGGGTCTGGAGACCTTCACTCCCCTGACCTCCGACTTTATTTCTAGGGCTCTGCCCTGGGTAAGCTGTTCCTAACACAAAGACAGGCCTGGCCCGAACTGCTTGGCACTGAGGCCACAGATAGATGCTGACTGGACAGTGGTCACCTGAATCTGCGCTCTGGTGTTTGGGACACATGGTGGTGCTTGGAGGACACAGGACGGGGAGCGGCCGGGTTAGGACAGAGTCAGAGCAGCCGAAGCCTCCTGGATCAGTGTCTTCCTTTCCATGCTCGGGGCTGGGGAGGGAGCTGGGAGCAGCTCAGAGAAAAGGCACTTGGTTGGCTGCGCAGACACTGGGAAGAACCCTGATGGAGGGCTGAGAGTGGGGCGATGTCAGAGCAGGGAGTACAGACTCGGAACCTGGAGGGATGAGGGAAGCTGGACCTCGGGCTGTGTGAGGGGCATGGTGGACGGTGTGTTGTGCTCTCTTGCAGCAGGATTGTAAGCGAATGTCCTTCAGCGTCAGGGGCCTGACTTTTTTTTTTT
>NW_004624793.1:12552059-12583142 GCF_000247695.1 Heterocephalus glaber
GAGAAATTATTTCTGATTTCATTTTTTCCATATCCTCTTTTGTTGCCAGTTCAGGGAGTCCAGGTGGTTGAGTATCAGATTGTTCCATCTCATTTCCCTTTGGGGGTGCAGTAGGTGATCTGGAAGTCTCTTTTTGAGGCTTATGTGTCTTCTCATTTCCACGGGGGTGTGGGGGTGTGCTTCTGGCACCCAGCTCACCTTCTCTGCCCTAGGAGCTTGGAATGGTGGCAGGGAGAGCCTCTTCCTGGGTGCTGGGATTGGCTCACCTTCTCTCTCAAACATTTGACAGTGATGTGTACCACTTCTCTTGGAGAAGACTTCTCTGCTTCTGTGGGTTCAGTGCCCGAGGGCCTGCCAATTAAACTAGTAAAGGACTTGTTAACAGGGAAAAAGTCAGAAATTTGCCTAAGGCACCCAGCAGAAGAGGTGGTTGGTGTGTTACCTGACTGAACTTAGCCAGGCACCAAGGAGCAAGACTGATAGGAAAGAACACAGGTTTCTCCAGGAAGGACAAGTGGGTTTTTAGGAGACTGAACAGAAGGTAGGAAAAGGTATGATTTTTTTTTTTTCCTACAGAGGTATGAATGGCATTTTTGTTGTCTTTAGGTCATAAAGCTCCCTAGAAAAGGGATTTGTTTTTGAAGCAGAAATGTTTGTTGCTTCTATGAGAGGATTTATGGCAGCCTCATTTCCCAGATAAGGGAAGCTCAAGAAGGCTTCTTTTTGCCTCTGTTAAGTTTCACATGCCTGTACCTTAAAATAAAGGTCAGGACACCTCTGGGGTTCGCTCTACCAGTGTTGATCCCACATTCCCAGTGCTGCCCCTCCAATCCCAGACTGTCCCATCTATGTGGCAGAAACCCAGTCCTCTCCACCTCCCCACTGCCCAGACGTCCTCTTCCTGATGCTCCGCGCTAGTTTCCTGCCTGTGGCTTAGCATCCTGGGGCCCTCTCGACTCCTTTTCCTTCCCAGTCTGGCCCTGGTCTCGGCCTGCTCTGCTTTGATTTTCCAGTGGATCCTGTTCCTTGCCTGCCATGCCTGCAGTGGTTGCTCCTCTGTCTGCAGAGTTCTGGCGATTCCCACCCTTGGGAAATGAGCTTTCACCTCTATCAGCTGGCACGAAAGGGTTCCTGCCTCATTCTGGAGCGCTGAACGCCCTTGCTTGTTTCCCCCACTGCCTGCTTCTCCTCCACGTTGGTGTCTTTTTATGGAACAAACACTCACCCCTGCCCCGGAGCACAGTGAGGCTTCACTTAGATCACATAGCCTTCCAGAATCCAGCGTTCTGTGTCCTGGTCGAATCCAGAAGGGCATTCTGATTACAGTTATTTACCTACTTTGTTACCTATAGCTCCTTAAAGGGTGCCGGCTGCGTAACTCACACCTGTAATCCCAGCACTCTGAGAGGCTGTGGCAGGAGGGTCACAAACTTAAGGCCAGCTTGGGCAACTTAGCCTCTGTGAGACACTGCTTCAAAAACAAAAACAGAAATGAAAAAGGGCTGGGATGGAGCTCAGTGGTAGAATGGCTGGGTTTGATTCCCAGTGGTGGTGGTGAGGGCTCTTTAAAGTGATACTAGAGCATACTTGTTTTATACTTCCTCTCAGTGGCACGGTGTTCAGTCAGTGTGCTGTGTATTGGGTGAGACATGTAAGAAAATTCAGCTCCATGAGACAGAGGAGCAATGACAGAAGCTGATAAAGATACCAGTGGTCAGAAGGGATTAGGGTCCATCATAATACCCTTGTTATAACTTAATCACTGCCTCTTTAAAGACTCTCTCCAATTGAGATACCGAGGGCCAAGGCCTCAGACTGAGTTTGGTATATGTGGAGGAGGAGCACAATTTGGGTCATAAAAATAACAATAAAAGCGTGACTGTGTCTACCTGTAATGGCCGAGGATGGGGAATGAGCATCCCCAGACGTTGCTGGAGGCAGTGTTTTGGTTGTCATTAGCTGTCAACATTCAGATGGGTCCCCCCTCCCAGCAGTTCTCCAGGCCAGGCGGAGTGAGGATTGTCATGCACACCTGCTCCCTGGTAGCAGGAGAATGTATTGGCAGTAGTTCCCTGGCCAAACAAAAGCTCTTCGAAAGTTTCAGGAAAAAGCAAGGCAAACCACACCGGGTGTAGAATGTTGCCATTTGGGCACAAGAGGAGAGGATGTCACAGGAATTTGCTTATATGTGTGTAAGGGATTTCTCTGAGGTTGCATAAGCGTCTGTGATAACTGCTGGGGATGGGGCCAAGGATGGGGGGAGCACTTCGGTACCTTTTGAACATTTTGACTCTTGAACTTACTTATTAAATGTTATTTTCCTCATGAGAAGATTATATCATGAAGTCACTCATAATTTCTATTGAGATCACTTAAAAATTATTCTGGTTAGAATCATTTTTGATGTCAGCTGTGGTAGGAGAATGTGCCTGTAATCCCAGAACTTTGTCGGCTGATGCAGGAGACAGTGAGTTGGAGGCCATCAAGGACAATGAAGGGAGTTCAAGGCCAGCCTGGATTACACAGCAAGACCCTGTCTCAAAAAAAGAAAAAACATTTTTTTTAGGTTCTGACAGTGGCTGCTGTGTATTTCCTGGGGAGCAAGTCATCCTGGGGAAGGAAGGCTGAGTGAAGACCCTGGTCTTCCAGCTCCATCTGGAGGTGACATACGGTGTCACCTGGGCGATGCCTCACGTGGCCTGCCTCCTAGTAACCTGGCCAGGCCTCCCTTCCTCGGCACTCTCGCCTTAGTGCAGGGTGCATATGAATCCTTTTCCAGGTTTCCTTTTGCCCAGAAACTGTTGAGTCTTGTTAATTAGGCCAATTTAGTTTTATTAGGTTATTTCAGGGCATTTATGGGCACTGATGCTGATAAAGCTCAGGATGCTTTGCATTTGTGCAATACCTTGAACTTTATAAGGTGCTTTCACTTCATGATCTCATTTTATTGTCACATGAATTGTGAGGTTTGAAGTATGCCTTCTTCCTACTGAGCTACATCCCCAGCCCTTTTTTATTTTTTATTTTGAGATGGGATCTTGCTACTTGAACTTTTGATTCTCCTGCCTCAGCCTCCCTAAATGCTGAGATTATAGGTGTGTTCCACTGTGGCTGGCTTGTTATCATCCATCTATTTATGGGTGAGGAATTCCAGCAAAACCTGAGTGTTTAAGTGGCTGGCCTAATGTGCTGTAGGGATGACAGTAGTCATCTTCCGGCTGGAGCTTCAGTGTACAGTGGATCCCCTTACCCATGCCACGGTACATCTACACACTGCATTGTTTCCGGTGCATACATGTGCTTGGTCAGGTTTAACTAAAAGGCATGCTAAGAGACTTAACAATAACTGTGAATAAAACACAGTTGCAACAAAGTACTGTAATACAGAGTTACATGAGTGTGATTTCTCTCTGTGTCTTGAGTCAAGACAAATACTTAATGTCTACGGGCCACTGTTAACCAAAATCCTGGAAAACAAACTGAGAGGTCTGCTGAGTTGACCCCCTGTGTTTTGGGGTTCATTTCTACACATTCAGCCGGTAGTGGCTTGAAAATGTTAGGGACGGGGGTTGTGTCTGCGCTGAACACGCACAGACTTCTCTTGTCATTTTTCTCCAAGCGGCACACGCAACGCCTATGCGCACAGCATTCACATTGTCCGCTGTTGGGAATGACCTGAGCTGAGTCAGTGTGAGGGACAGCGGCTGTGCGGAGGTGATAGGCAAACACCCCACTTTATAGAAGGGACGGGCACCTCGGGAGGGCTCGGAGCCAGCTGCCCACTCTGGGAGGGTAACTGTACCCTCCTAGCGGCTCTCCTTTCAGGGTTGGTGGTGGCGGGTGTGATTATTTGGGGTGGGGACCTCTGTCCTGCCTGTGAGGTGCAGGCCTCAGGGTGCCTGCTAGGCCACTCAGCTTAGGTGCCAGCCCTTGACAGCTCCAAGACTGCGGTCACTGTGTCCCTGTCACAGCACCGTCCTAATCTAATCCGAGTAGAGAAACCATTAATGGGGACATAGTTGAGGATAATTCTGGCCCAGAGTGGAGGAGCAGGGCAGAGCCCACAGCTTTGGGCTTCCTGGGACCTGGAGAGGGGCGCTGAGGATGCAGGGAACCCTTGGGCAAGTGACGTATGAGTAGTGTGGTCACCAGTGGGAGGTGGCCGGTAAGGGGTTCCCGAGGATCTCTGCCCTGCTGATAACCCTCCGTGACTTCCCATTTCTTTGAAAGCGTTGGCCTTCGTCACTTTCCCTCAGGTCCCTGTCCCGCTGGCCCCCTCGCACTCTCCCTGCTTGTTGCCTGTTGGTTGCCCTCAGCTTTAGTGGCTGGTGCCCGTGGAGCCTGGGGGGGTTGGCAGGAGGTGCCGGGACTCTGGCAGTGGTGAGGGTTTCCCCGGGCGACTCCTGCAGCAGCCTGAGAAGCAGGTGGTGCTTCCATGAAGCAGTTTTCTTTCCCTGGCACTTGGTGCTAAAGGGAGCCGGGACAGGTACCTAAGAAGCAGTGGCCTGAATGAGGGCTTGAGGTGTTTCCCCAGTGCCCTGGAACATGTCGGGCTTGTGTTTGGGCAGTGTCCCCACCCAGCGTGCCTGCTCCCAGGGAAGAGCTGGAGAGAAATAGCAGGGGTGGTCTGATCCCCTCTTCTTCTCCAGGAAAGAGGAGGCCTTTGTCACAAGAAGGTGTGACTCTGGCTTTGGGCTGTGCAGTTGGGTGCTTGCTTCTAGAGAAAAATGTGCCTGGGCATCCTGCTAGAGGTTCCATAAGAGGCAGAATTAGGGCTGGAGGGTTATTTTACCTACCTGTGGGTAGGGAGGTACTTACCTCAGTAGGTGGGTGTAGGGAGAGAGGAGGGTGGAGCTCTGGAATGGTGAGGACCAGGGCGTAGTCATTTGTGTTTTGTTTCCTGGTGACAAGTCCCTAATTCAGCAGAAGATCGTCCCAGGGTTTGATTATACCACTAGCTGCGGAGGGAGAGGCTGTGGGACATTTCCTCCCTGATCAGCACTTATCTTGCTGGTAGTAAATTTAATGCTCGGAAAACAAGAAGTTTCAGAGCTGAGTCCAACCAAAGCCAAACACAAGGAACGGGAGTAGAAATTGAAAGTTCCAAAGCCTCTCAGAGAAAAACAACATAGATTTCCAGTGTCATCCCAAAAGAAACCATCCTTGTGTGGCATGGTTTACTTGTGGCCAACAGACAGGATGCTTATGAAATACCTAGAAGGAGCAGCCACACCTTCACCAGCAAGCTGGTGGTCCAGAAATCTATCTGCAAGCCAGCATCTCCATCATGAGCGGAGGAACACTGCAGACCGCTCTCTGTGATAGGAAATACTCTTGAAATCAGAAGCAGGCAGCTAGCTCTGCACCTGTCATGTAGGTCCTGAGCCCATCATCCAGGCTCTGCGCTGCCCGGCTAGCCTGAACTTGCCTCCATGCTGTTAGTAATCCAGGCCATTGAAAAGCTTGAGAAAGGATTCTGCATACATTAGAACCCGGACTTTCATTTGGGCTGTCTTAGAATTAACTCCACACAGCAGATTTTAAGTTTCATTGTTGAGAGTTTGTTTCACAGATGCAGTGGATGTGCCAGTGCCTCCCTAAAGTGAATATCGGTCTACCCTGTGGCCTTTCCTTAGGTACTGAGGTCCACAGGCCGTGTGTCCTCAGCTCAAGCGAGCTGTCAGGGGCAGTACAGAGACGGAAATCCAAAATGAACATCAGACAGATGGTTGGTTAAGTAGTCTGTTCAGGGGGAGGAGAGGGAAGACCAGGAACTTTCCGACTTGAGGAACTCCAAAAGCAAAAAAGTCTGGGTAATTGGAACACATTCCAGAACCAGCTCAGCTCTTGTCTGTGTTGGGAGGACCACAAAGGAGATCAGGGTGGGGCTTCTGCAGTGCTGTCTTTTTTTTGAGACAGGTTCTTGCTATGTAGCCCAGGCAGGCTTTGAACTCACCTCGAACCTCCTGCATCAGCCTCACAAGTGCTGGGATCACAGGCGTGGACCATCATGCCTGCTGTACCATCCTTCTTCAGGACAGCTGCAGAGCTTCAGAAAGGATCCTATTGCTTTTCTTTTGGTTTCTTTTTTCAGTGAATACATAGTTACCATAAAGTCTGGAGTAAGCAACGAAGATGCAGCTTTAAGTACCGTGGCCCCTCAGTACCCGAGGGGTGTTGTTTGTAGGACCCCGTGGGTACCCAAGCCACGGATAGAAGAGAAGCCCAGAAGTCCTGAGGAGCTGAAAGGACACACACACACACACACACACACAGTGCTAGGTCGGGCCTGCTTTTGTGGAAAGCTCCCTGGAGGGAGAGAGTAGCGGCCCCTTGGAGGTGCTGGAAATTGGCTGGCTTTCTGCACAGCAAGTAGATTGGGGTGCCACATTGGTTGACTCATTCCCTGGAGCACTGCATTGCCCTCCAGGCTCACCAGGCCCTCGGAGCTGCAGGCAGAGCATGGAGACACCTTGCTCCCCATCACTGAGTGCTTCAAGGTGTGCTGTCCTTGTTGGGCTTGACTCAGCTGCAGGTTCTCAAGCCCTGCTCTACCTGAGGTTCACTAAGGAGGTGGTCTAGAGATGGAAGTGTCCTTGTCCCTCTCTGAGGCTCTGGTCTGCAGCACTGTCCTTAGCAGGGGTCCGTGGTCCTTGCTGTCCCCCGAGCTGTTGGAGGGGGCACTGTGTGTGTGTGGTGTCCTTACCTCCACTCACTTTCCTTCCTGACGTGAGTTTGTGATGGCTTCTAGAGCCAAAATAGCAGGGATGAACTCTCTCCAGTTCTTTAACGTATTTTTTTCTGGTTCTATTTTAAAAGTAATTCCCTCCTTTTTTGTTTTTGTTTGTGTAGGATACGAAATTGTGGATAATAATGGAGTATCTTGGTGGCGGCTCCGCACTGGATCTAGTAAGTAGTACGTCGGGTGTGTTCCATACACCGAAGACTTCCTTCTCACTCAGTCTGGGTCTGATAGATGATTCTGTATCCATTACTTTTCCCCCTTTTAAGTGACATGAAAAAAAGGAACCAAATTATTCTTTATGTATTTTTGCTTCTTATATGTTATTGAAAATTAGGCCTGCCTTTGAAATCTTTTTGTTCTTGTTGTTTTATGAGAAACCAGTGAATTCATTCATAGAAACAAGGAGGGATTTTGCCCAGAACTCATCGTACCTAAGTACAGTTGGCTCGCTTATTTTCCAGAACCAGGCTTTAGCTTTTGTAGAGCAGATGACATCATGGTTTCATGTTTCAGGTGGTAACTTAGCTCCCAAAATAAGTGTATCACATTTTCATCTCCAGAGTGAGACACAGGTGTGATTATCGAGGTGTGGCGTCAGGTCTTGGGACAGGGGTCAGGCAAGGAGTTGGACGGTGCCCACCCTTGCTTCCTGCCAACGGGCACGTTGTGTCAGGACGAGCAGGCCTGGGCCTGGTGGTGGCTCCTCCTGTGGCCCTGCCCAGGGAGCCTGTCCCACTGCCGGGCCTCACAGAAGGTGGCGGAAGCTGGGGGGAGTGCTCTGGCCGTCTTGTAAAACCTGGCTTCAAGCCGTGCTTTTGAGTGCTCATAAATAAGCAGCACCTGTAAGCGTGGCTTGTGTCGTGTTTGAAACATAGGGCATGTAAAGGAAAAAAAGATGTCACATAGCTCTTAGCATTCACCATCTCATCCCCTCTGCAGTTAGCATTAAATTCACTTCCCCCCATGCCACACCTTAA
This sequence comes from Heterocephalus glaber, assembly GCF_000247695.1. The sequence continues at coordinate 12,559,782 of NW_004624793.1, forward strand.
CGACACTGAGGCCCGAGGCTGGCTGAAGCGGTCATCTCAGCACTGGGCGCTTGCCTGGGGACAGTGTCAGGATGACAGGTCTGTGGTTTCTACTGCTGTAATGACAGCTGAAGGAAGTCGTGTTTTTGGTATATTCAGTCTACATAGATTGTACTTGCAAAGAAGGGAATCCCCCTTGAAAAGTTACTTCTTTTTCACAGTAATAATAGCAATCAGTAGGGTTTTTTTGAAGGTGGAATTCTAAAACTATGTGTATCACCAGAAAGCTAATATTACCTTAATTTAGAAAACTACATACTGTTGTAAATCCCACAAAAAGAGTCAAAGGGGTTAAAAAGAAAGATTTCAGTAAAGAAAACTAGTGTGGTATAAACAGTGGTATTAAAATGAGGAAAAAAACCTAACTGGATACTTTTTTGTTGTCTTTCTTTGATTCCTTTCCATAAATATGCACATTATACAAAAAGCTGTTCATTTCTTCACTCTTGGGAAACACTACAGGAATGTAGAAAATTGCTTCCTTTTGTGCAATTAGATTTACTATTACTCTAAGTGGGTTTAATTCGTGGTGCACATGAAATTGCTTGCAGAGACTTTTTCTTTGCCCGACACTGAGTCCCTCAGACAGCAGTTCTGGTTTCAGAGTGCTTTGGTGTGTATTTATTGTTAGTATGACAGTAATTTAATTTACTTGATTTGGTGTCAGTGCAGTTTTAAGACACTGCTCTTAGAAGGAGGTGTGCAGTTCTCCACTTTGAAGTCCCATATGGTGCAAGCGTCCCAGCCAGCTGCCAGCTGCCAGCTTGTGTGTCAGTATCCCTGGTGACGAGAAATGGGCATTCCTCCCTGGATCCGCCTGGCCCTCCAGGGTGCGGGAGAGGGAAGACTCCACTGAGGAGTTGGGTGTGCCAGCTCGCAGGCGGGCCTGGGCCGGGGACCTGGATTTGCTAGCCGTGGAGACTGTGGCTGGCATCCTCCTACCTCCTACTTTGTCTCTCTCTGTCTCCTGTCCCGGCCCCCAAGCCCTCAAAGTGGAGAACACACTTTAATAATGGGATATAGTAGTTATTTTTTGAATGTTGGAAACTATTAGGATTATTTTAAAGGGTCACCTATATGTTTATAAAAGATTTTAAAAACGAGAATATCGTCATGTATGAAAGCATGATGCCATATAGCTGAATAAATGGATTTAGGGGCCGTATCTTTCAAAAATTCTAACTAGTTTTTACATATCTCTGCTGACAGGCATGTGGTTGTAGTTACTATATGACTTTGTAGGAGCCTCATGTTGAGGCCTGCAGGGGAAAGAAGACTGCATATCTTGTTCAGAAAGCTGGCTCTGCCAGTCCTGATCTCGAGGATCCCTCAGCAGCGGAAATTCCCTAAGGCTGCAGTCTCCCAGAGATCTGAGCTGTCTCTGTGGGCCCATCCTGCCCTTGGCCTTCAGCGCACGTTACATGTAGTTGTATGGACTCGAGTACATGTTGCGTCCTACACACTGCCCTCTCGCTCTTTGTTATGGCCTGATACTGTGTTACCTGGACCGTGAGACATCAGTGTGCTTCCTTCCATCAGGTCTCAGCCAGGACAGGCAGGGCACCCTCTTTCACCCAGAATTGCCCTTTGAGCATAGTGGATTTGGGAAGCTTCCTTCTGTTCTGGAATTGAGGTTCAGTGCAGGCAGGTTCCAGACTGGGATGTGGGACAAAGAATTGCTGGGAAACCCAGGATACTTTGGAGGCGGGCAGGGAATTGTCATGGGTCACATCCTGCCTTTCTTGTAGCCGTGCCATGAAGCCCTGCTGAGTGCTAGCAGCACGGGTCAGGCTGAGGACTGAAACTCTGACACACACACATACACACACACACACCCCCATTTTACAGACTCACAGAGCCCCCCTATAGAGCAAAAGTGACTTTACCCCAGGTGGAAGATGGGTGAGCCTCAAAACCAGGGTGCAAATCCTGATGTCTTTATTCTACTACACGGTGTACAAATAGACCTTGGGCCTTTCATAGGAGACAGTGCAGGTTGCAGTGGAAAGCCTGTATTCCATTGGTTTGGTGTTAACCAGATCAACTTGAGTGAATTATTGAGGTGTCGTCCTGTGGATGGACTGCCCAGGTCTAGGCCAGGCCAAAGCATTTCCTTAGCTGGCTGAAGGTAAACCAGTGTCGATAGAGCTGTGTGTCCCATGAGCCTGCTCTTCTTTTCTTGGTGCTGCGTGCTTTTTGACTTTAAAAAAAATGCAAATTTAGGGTTTACTGTGAAGGCTAGATAGTATAGCTCAGTTATTTACAGCCATTAGTATAAAAAAAGGTATATATTTTGAATGCACACACCTGGATGTGCTCAATCTGTTGGGGGGGGTGTGTGTCTGTTTTAATTGAAAGGAAATTAAATAATAAATACAATGTCGGTTGGATCCCGAAGGCCACTGTGTGGAAACTTTGAGTTCTTCAGAATACAGTTTGGAAGCCACTTGTGTCATTAGGCTGTCAGGTTGCAGCTGCCTGCAGGATGCCAGGCCTAGGAGAGAATAATAGATAGTGTGCAATTCAAGACATTCTGACTTCCAGTGTGATAAGAGTGGTAGCCCAGGGAGTGAAACCATTTTGATTGGAAAATGCTGTGTGCCTGCTGTGTGCCTACTGCGTTCCTGAGCCCTGGGGAGCCCTTGCATCCTTCCGTAGTGGAGCTGCACGTCCAAGTATGTCCTTGTGTGCTAGAAGGGTTAGGAAGAGAAAGCAGGTAGAGGAAGGCATCAGGAGAGTTGGGTGAGGGTTAGCAAGAGGGCCTGCGACAAAAAGGTTTTATGTGATTAATAGGTCAGTTCGTGTTGCCAGAGAATCTAAGGGACAGATCTGGAATCTAATTAGGAAGGAGCTTTGCTACATAAATCCATCACTTGATAGGCAGATCATTGACAAGCTTCAAAATGAGTACACAACACACACACATCACGAGGTGGTACATTCAAGTAACATTTAGGCCGAGCTGCTGTTGTCACAGCTCTAAAACAAGACAGAAGTTGATTTGTCTCCCACATGTCGGGTCACCCGTAGCTTCTCACAGTCTTCAGCCTTTGTCCTCTCCAGCTGCCAGTATTCAGGACCAAGACCAGGAGGGGCATGTGTCACATGTACTTATGTTCCACGCTCGCTGCTGCAGGGCCTGGGGCCGTGGACTCTGGTTGGGTGGTGGTGTGCCCGGCTGGTGGTCCTTCTGGCAGACACCAGGCTCACACTGGCCTGACACAATCTAGGAATAATACCTTTTACATTGAATTTGAAGTTATGTTAGGGTTCTTCAGAGAAACAAAACCAGTAGGAGGTGAGTGGATGAGAGGGGATTTATTAATGAGATTGCTCATGTGATACGGAGGCTGAGCCGGCCCATTGTAGATCCTCTGCAAGCTGGAGAACCAGGGAAGTCTATAGCACAGCCCAGTCCAAGTTCAAAGGCCAGAGAGCGTGGATTTCTGATGTCCAAGGGCAGAAGCAGGGTGTAGAAGTAGGGCGTCCCGGCTTAGGAAGAGAGGTGTGAATTTGCCTTTCTCTGCCTTGTGTTCTGTTTGGGCATTCTGCAGTTTGGATGTGGCCCATCCATCTTGGCTGAGAGTGGATTTTCCTTATCCTCTGATTCAGATGCCAGTGTCTTCTGGGAATACCCTCACAGGCATACCCAGTGTTTTTACAGCTACCTGGGCATCCCTTAGCCCAGTTAAGTTCATACCCAAAATGGGCATCATGGGCACCCCAAATGAATTCCTTAGGTTGTCCCTCATGGCATATAAACCAGTGATGGGTGGATAGGGCACGCCAGAGTTAAGAAGAGCCCGTTGTTATCATCTAGGAGGATTTACAGTTCGCTCTCCTCAGCTCCTTTTCCTGCTCTCCCTGGGTGCTGCTCTGCCATGTCTGTCTGGGGACTCATTGAAGGAATTCTTTGTACTGGGAAAGCCCAGGCTGGCCAGATGCTGCTGAGCGTCTCGCTGACATCACTGGGTTTCCTCAGTGTTGTGACATTGAGAACAGGAGCAAGCATCTCTTCCCTCAGGTGGTAAGAGAAGTGTGTCTTTCTGGTTGTGAAATGAAAACTTGTACATTCTGTGAAGACTGAAAAAGTTAACATGAAGAAAGCAGACTCATTAGGAGACGGGATTCTGCACTCTGGTCTTTGGAACAGTGGTTTCTATGTGTTAAAAACAAGACTCTTGGCCATATAACTTTTTGAAGAATTAGGTTCTGTGAAACGAAGTCCTGATCCAAGGACAGAATTTCAGGTAGCATTTGTGGTGATTCCTTGCAGGCTACTGCACACAAGTGCTTGGCTCTCTCAAAGCACAGGATATGGAGACTAACCAAAGCTACCAGCACCCTCTCTTCATGGTGGGGAGGTGGCAGGGGACAGCTTGATCTAGTTGTGTTCTTCTGCCAAACAAGTCAGACCACAGAGGCTTACAGGTAGGGAGAGTCAGGCAGGCCTTGGGGATTATAGTGTGGACCAGGGTGGGCCTGAACCAGAAAGCAGTGCCAGGCATGAGTCACTGCAGTGCAGGTGAATTTCAGAGGTATCTTCACTGGGCCCTGGATACCCTCTGGCCGTCCCACAGGACATGCGGTCAAGGCAACAGACAAGGAGCATATTAGCTTTCATCCTGTTTGGTGTAGAGCACATTTATCTTTAAAACTTAGTGGCCATTGTGGGGCCGTGTGGTCAGTTGGCGCAGGTGTATGAGCTTGGGGTATGATGGCATTCACTGTCAAGTTGGGAAACAGCCTGGAGGAACAGACAGAGGAGAAATGCATCCTGCTTCTTAGACTTCTGCCCCTGTCCTGCTCTACTGTGAGGCCTTCACGGAGCATTAGGTGGCTGTGCTGGTATATCGCGTCATTATGAGTTGTGATTGATTGAATCCCCTCTCTGCAAGTGATGGTGGACATACTGTCCAGCAGACCAGCTCTTTAGCTCTCTGATTCTTCCTTCCCAATGGGAATATGCACATCCAACATTTTTTCCTTAACATCTTTATAGAAGAGTGGCCATTAAGGAGTCAATACTAACAACTAACTCTGAGTTGCTCAATAAAAATTCCAGAGGCAGTTATTACCTCATTAGGAATAAATAACTTTTATTACCACATGGACTACATAACAAATCTCAAAGGGTTAGGACTTGAAGTCTTTCAGCTACATCCCTTCAGGTTGAGAAGCTTTAAGATAGAGCTTTAGAAAGCTCTGGTGCACCAGTAACCTCAGGAATGGATGGGCTCCTAGGCCTCCCTTTTCTGAGAACTTGCTTTTCGAGTGACAGGGATGAACCTTCTGGTGAGATGGCCGAGTAGATGAGGGCAGATCCTGTACGCACTGTGATTTCTGGACTGTTTCCTAGACGTGGGACCCTGCCTGCGCCCCATGGGCCGATGGTGAGGCTCACAGGCCAGCCTGCAGCCGCAGGTGTGACCAGGGCTCTGGCGAGCTGACCTTGCTTCATTCTCCAAAGTCATTTTCTCTGGTTCTGCTGTTGGGGATCCTTCACTAGATTTTAATTATGTAGGCAAAACGCCTAGACTTTAATTATCCTTGTGCACTTAAGGAGGGTATTGCCTTGCCTCCCACTGTATGTAAGGTAAATCACTTAAGTAATTCTAACACTCTTTTGTGGTTGTTTTTGTTAGTTAGAACCTGGTCCTTTAGATGAAACTCAAATCGCTACCATATTAAGGGAAATACTGAAAGGACTTGATTATCTGCATTCAGAGAAGAAGATCCATAGAGATATTAAAGGTAAAAATGATGTTTTCATCCTTTTAAAATGCCCGAGGCGGTGGAGCTCGACTTTAGCCCAAGGGAGCAGTCCTGCACCTTCAGCCCTCTGGGGCTGGGCTGGAGGGGGGAGGTGGCCAACAGCAAAGCCCTGGCCTGTTCCCACTGGGCAGCAAGGTGGCCGGAGAGGACGCACACACCCCCTGCCCGTGCTCGGCGCTGCGCAGTGTGGTGGCTGACGTCAGCACTGGGGCTTCTTTCACAGCGGCCAATGTTCTGCTGTCTGAACACGGAGAGGTGAAGCTGGCCGACTTTGGAGTGGCCGGCCAGCTGACGGACACCCAGATAAAGAGGAACACCTTCGTGGGCACCCCGTTCTGGATGGCGCCCGAGGTCATCAAACAGTCGGCCTACGACTCGAAGGTAAGAGCCAGCGTGGCATGCTTCTGTCCTGCAGCCTCCGGCTTGCCTGGCTGCTACCTTCCGGGGGTGGTGGAGGCAACTCTCCACCCTCTGTTTCCTGCTGTGTCCCTGAGCACCTGTGCTGACGCAGCCACAGTGGTGGTTTTCGCTCAGTGTGTTTGGTGTGGGGGCAGAAGCAGGGGTGCGCAGAGACAAGAGGACCCCGTGTGAGCTCAGTCATCCGGGCGGCGAGGAGGTGGACACTGGCTGTGCACAGGAGGGCGAGGCCTGAGCAGAGTGGACGCGGGGCAGGGCCGGGCCCACTGTCCAGTAGTCAGGACACGGGCCAGGAGCAGGAGAGGCCCAGCGGGCTGAGGGAGAGTGCGCCTTTGGGGACTGCACCAGGTTCTTCCTCCACGTAATTTGCAGTTCTTAGTCAGGACCCTGACTCTGGAGCCTCCTTCCCAACGTGACGCCCAGCGTCGTCTTTCTTCCAGCTGCTTTTCCTTGTCGGTTCTTTTTTCCTGTGGCCCTTCAACTTCATTAAGCCTGGTAGTATAGACTGAGAATCCTAGGACTCCTTGTCTCCTGTTTTCTGATTTAACTCCATTTAACTTCCCGGTCTGTTCCTCCCAGTGGACTGTACAGAGAAAATTGGTTCTTGTGAGCCACAGATTCCTAAGCAAACAAATACTTAACTCACAAAGATTTACTGGCCTAGCGTAGTGTCACCTTTTAAAATGGAACCCTTTTCAGTACATGGTAGAATTCCCACCTCCTAAAACGGTCCAGGGAGCATTAGGAAGTTTTCCCTTGGGACCTAGCGCTGTTGGCCTTCCTAGCATGTTGTGTGGCGGAAGTGGCAGGGTTTCTGGTTCTGGCTTGGGAGCAGTGGACCTTCTTTCTGTCTTGCTGCTAAATAGTGGTGGCAGCTGTGACTTCTGTGAGCACTCAAATGGCCTTGGGAGCCACAGGGCAGCCCCCCACCCCAGACGAGCTGGCTATACTGCTAGAGGCGCTGCAGTGGTGCCTTTGCCCTGGCACTGGACTGCCTTTCCTCTCTGCAGGCCCAAAGGTCATGGAATTGAAGGAATGTGTTTAGTTCTTTTTCTCCATTTATCAGAATTCATGTGTCTAGATTTCAGCTCAGCAGAGACTGGAATCCACGTTCCTAAATTCACCTGATCACACCACGTGAATATTCTCTCGTCATTCTTGGTAGTAAATTAGCTGGTCATCACATGACATGGGACTCAGTTTGTACCTTTTCAGACTTGCCTATCATTCGTCCTTTGGAACCTTTTTTTAAGAGCTGTTCTGACCCTTCTCCACTCTCATCCTGGTTTGAGGCCTCTCTGCTTATTTGCTGAAGGTGGCTACGAGCATTGGAAAGATCTGCCAGTCTCCTTCCCGGAGTTCTCGTCCAGATGGAAAGGCTCTTAGCAGCCAATGGATGGCGTCAGGCACATCTGGGTGCTGTCTCATGGCTGTGGGAATGCACACGTGTTTGGAGAGGAAGTAGTATAAGAAAATGTTTTCTCTTTTTTTTCAACCTTTTACTACTTTACCTTTTACTCTGACTTATCATAAAGTAATTGTTTGCTTGGATCGTGCCCAGTGATGGTTAAGGGAAGTCATATGAGAGTGAACTTGGAGGCTTCCTGGCTGGGGAGGTGTGGCTGGTGCAGATTAGAGTGCTGTCGGTGTCTTACTTTTGAGATATTCAGGAGTGGGATTTGAAGGGTGAGGCCTTAGGAAGATGTCTCGAATGTCTGCTCTGGTCTAGCAGCTCTTGCCCAGAGCAGGCCTTGACTGTGCTGCTTCTCCAAGCTTGCTTTGTGGCTGTCCTCCTGGGGGTTGGGGTGCCTCTGGGGCAGCCAGTGTGGCTGCTGTGGCCTCCTGATTCTTAGGTGTCCCCAACTTCTTCCTGGTGCCCCTCTTATGCACCCTGGTGTGTTCTCGGAGGCATCATCCCTCTGGTCTGCATTGCAGGTGCAGGGAGGCCTTCCCCACCAGGCTCGCAGGCTTCCTTCCTGCAGTTACGAGAACATGCACCCAGCAGCTTTCCCAAAAAGACAGGAGAGGGTGGCGAAGGAAGGATGCACCTGCCTCCTAGCATCTTCCTCTCCCCGAGCTGGAAGGAGCACGCATCTCCCCTTCCTGAAGCCTGGACAGATTCGCTTACAGTGGTCACCCGAGCCAGCATCTGTGCCCTGCTGCCCAGTTGCTCCTGAGTGTGTTTGTACATGAGCAGCTTCTCATGTTAGGGTCTGTTCTCAGTCTGAGCACACCACTCTGAAGTCAGTGGCAAGGATGGTAACTTTGCTTCCCATATTGCAGGCCTTTGGTTTCAACACTAAGCCATGGGCCTTGGGCTGAAGAACTTTTCATCTTTGTTTCTCTTTAAGATTATTTGGATAATACGTTAGCAGATGGGATAGACTCGGGTGAAAATGCCATCCTGTTCGTGTCCCTCTCTCCGCAGTTGTTTGTCAGTCAACTTCTGGGCCGTGGTTGGGCCCAGGGCTGTGCCAAGTCATCCACATGGGATCTGGGTGCCCTGCTCCACTCAGCACGCAGAGGCCCAGGGCAGCAAGGCCAGAGGAAGCCCGGAGTGTCACCGATGCCCCTCTGAGGTGACGAAAGGATGTGCTTGAAGGGCGACTCGGGGAAGAGTGGGCATTTACGCTGGGGTTGCAGATGTGCTATAGTGTGGCAGGCAGTGCCAGAGACACTGGCCTGCCCTGAGTTGGAGGTGCCGGGAGGAGAGGGTCAGCATTCTCTTGTCAGTGGCTTTTCCTGGTTTTGGCCTGAGGCAGTACATGTGTGCTCTTCAGTGATGATTTGGAAAATGCTGAAAAAAGAAAAGGGAAGAAAGAAAAACCATGTGTAGATTGCTGCCAAGTCCAGGCCCAGGCCAAGTTACAACCAGGTCCCAGCCATCTCTGAAATACCCACTTGCACTTGCACCTGCACCTCGGTGATGTGTTGATGGGAAAAGCAGGGTGTGAAGCCGAGGGAGGAGGTGGCCACTAGCAGTGGCTGTTGGCCCCTGCAGTTGGCCCCTGCAGTTGGCCCATCTCCTGTGGAGCAGGCTGGCCCTCCCTGCTGCCTGCACCACCCTGGCTGGGAGGAAGAGCCCTACAGGGGATGAGGGTGTGAGCTGGGGAAGTCACTCAGGGCTTCATTTCAGCAGGCTTAATGTGGGGCCATTTCGGGTAAAGCTTTTATTACTATTAAGTTCTCATAAATGTCTTTTATGTGTCTGGCTCTCACATTTAAACGCATTCCTAAGTATTGCATCTAAGCACACAGTAGCTATCTTAAATCCATTTTTGTTTAGACTAGTTCAGTCAGTTATGAGTAACTTGGAGTTGTCCTGCTTGGTTTTCTTCTATTGATGATAGAGTTGATCAGGGTTCCTTCTAGAATTGTTTCCTATGCATAATTTTAAAAACTCACTTAAATTGTGTCTCTCTCCAGGCTTGTGGTCAATTTGCTTTATTCTAAACACTTGCCCTTGTGAGGATGTAGGATGCTGCTGTATGTAATTCCGGTTTCCTGTTCCCGTTGAGGAAGTCCTCTAACGAGGAACAGTGATTCCCCTGATGTTGCTTCCTAGAAGTATTCCTGTGGGAAGAGAGCTACTCCCAATTAACACCTGCATTTCAAGCTTTTGGCCTCTGTTGCTTGTGACTTGGATGTGTATTGGAACCAGTCTTTTTCTCTGTCAGCAGCGTCTTAATATCCAATTTCATGTGTGGTCCCCCCCACCCCCACGCAAATAGATCCCCTCATACCTCAGTTTTCCTTGCTATGGAAGGAGACTGCCCTTGCTCTCTATAACTTTAATACTCAGGCACACATTCCAAATTGGATGCTGTATTTCCTAGATGCAGTAATAGATAAACTAGTTTTATTTAAGATTTGCCAGTGCCATGTTGTTGGTATGAGATATTTCACTAAGTTAACAGGCCAATGCACTTAATTGTTTTTCTGAGGTAGAATGCAAGTTATACTGTTATTGAATATTTTGGGGGACACTTAGCATCTTCCAAGTCTTTTTTTTTTGGTACTGGGGATTGAACTCGGCCCTTTTACTTTTAAGGCAGGTGGCCAAACCACTGAGCTCAATCCCTGGCCCGAGCATCTTCCAAATCTTACATCTATCTAAGATTCCTGTAAGTGGAACTAATTGGTTTGAACAAGCTTGAATAGTTTCACTTTTTTGTCATTTGCCAAATTGCTTGGCTGGCCTGCCTGCCCTGCCTCCCGCCTTCCCTTCCTCTCTTTCTATAGATGTTCTTAGGGACTGAACCCTGAACCCAGACCTTCACGCTGAGGTATATTCCCAGCCTTTTTATTGTTTTAAGACAGGGCCTTGCTAAGTTACAAAGGCTAGGCTTGAATTTGTGATTATTCTGCCTCGGCCTCCCAGATTGCTAAGACCCTTGACATTTATTTGAGTGCCGGTCCAGGTTTCCAGGTGTCAGCTGGACATCAGATGTCTGAAGGTGGGGGAGACCGCATAGGACCTCTGAGTTCTGAACGAAGCCACCAGCAGGAGGGCGCGGGACACGGGATCAGGAGCCACAGTTTGGTGCCTGGCTGGGCTGAGGCAGTCCGCAGAGGAGTCCTGAGGACTTGGATCCTGGCGGGGCTGCCTGGGAGGACGGCTGCAGTTTATCTCTGTGGTGCTGCCCTGGCCCCCTCCTAGGGAGGCAGCTTCAGCTGGTGTGTGTCAGCATGTGGAACAGGGTTGTCCCTGCAAGCCTGCTCCCTTGTGCTTACTGACTGGCCCCATGCCTGAAGCAAGTCTTCGCCTCTGGGCAACCAGTGCATGCTCTGCCCTGTTTGGCTGAAGCAGAGGCCCGCATCCACCAGGCCTCTTGTTCACGGGTGTGTTGACTGGTTGTGGCATCCTCGAAGGGCTGGAGGCATTGTCAGAGACTACATGGACAGATGGCCTGCATCTCTGGCTTGGAGATTTGCCAGCAGCAGATGTGGTTCTGGGGAGATTTGCTGCAGCGTGGTACAGGGGACCTGGCGCAGGCAGGCGGAAGTGGAGTCACGTAGTCTCCTGAGCTCACCTGTGTGTAAAGAACTTCAGCCACATCTGTCCCCGAAGCTCATCTTCCCTCCTGTGCGCCCGCCTCTGCACATCCCGCCACCACTAGGCTCCAGGTGCTTCCCTGTGTGTGCACCCTGGGCAGAGGGAGTCTGGAATAAATCCTGTTTCTGCTGAGCTTTAATGGGGTACACATGCAAGATAAATGAAGCACTCCAAGTTGTAGAGAAGGCAAATTGGGCTCTTAATACCTAATACTTGTCTTCCTAGACTGATCCCTTTAGGGTAAGAATTTAGTACAAAGAATGGAGAACAAGTCTTGCTGACAGGTGTTCCAACCTTGGTGGAGAATGGAAGACGTGGCAGGTCCCAGTCCTACAGAGCACTGGGCTGGGGCACCAGGGTGGCAGAACATGGACAGTGAGTGCTTTCCACATTGTTAAGGGTGGAAAAGTACCCAAGCCTGTGGTCTCCTGAGCAAGCCTGCAGCCTTTGTTGCTGTGTGGCGAGTGTGAGAGAGAAGTGCTAGCTGAAGTCATGACAGGAAGCACAGTGAGGCCAACAGCAGAAAGTGTCCCTGGGCTAAGGCTTGTTCTCTGCTCCAGTTCCCTGGGTTGTCTTTGCCATCATGTTTTGTTCTTTGATTTTCAGGGTTTGTCCTGTTCTTTGGGGATTGATGAAGTGTCATGAGTTGTTGGGTTTAGTCCTTTAATACTGCCCAGCATTATTTGTAAATTACATGTTCAGTGATTTCACCACTGGCTCAGTCGTGGCCACAGTGTGTGTCAGAGCAGCTGGCATCAGGTTTCCCGAGTAGGGCTACTGGCTCCTGCCAACTGTGGATCTCACCAGGCCTCCATATCCAGTGGGACCTTCAGCAGGAAAACAGGCTCTGGGGAAATATTGCATGGCATCAAGAAGAAACCACCAGGCAGAGCTGAAGACCTCTTCAAGTTGATGGTGCTGGGTGGATTGAGTGGGGATTGTTTTTGATTAATAGAGCTGTGGCCACCGAACATCAGCTGGGATGTGTGAACCTTGTTTGGATCCTGTTTCAGATGAATCAACCATGGAAAACAATTTTTTTGAACAGTGGAGAAAATTTAGTTTTTGAATGATATTAAGGAATTACAAATGCTGCTCAATAAACTGAAAATATCCTGAATTGGAAATCCTTACCTTACCCTGTAGCACATTGGAGCTTAACAGTGTGCAGTTATTTTCCCCTTGTGATCATGGGGCTCACTGGGACTGTTCTGGCTGCCACCACCCAGCATCACAAGAAACAATTGTATTGGATATAGCTTTCCTGGAAAAAGTCAAAGTGCGATTTCTCTTGACTGCATATCGCTTTTGCACTCCTGTCAAGTTGAACAAGCCTTTGTAATTTTAGGTTTCAGTGTGTGGCCAACAGTCCTTATGTGGCACAGCTGCGCCGGGGGGGGGGGTGTCACGATGATTGATTGATTGATTGATTGATTGATTTTTTTTTTTTTTTTTTTTGGTACCGTGGATCAAACTTGGGACCTTGCGCTTGCGAGGCAGGCACCGGAACCACTGAGCTAAATCCTTGGCCCAGCTGATTTATTTTAAATGTACTGTGGCAACAAATAGCCTGTATGGTACAGCATTAACAATTACTAAATAAGTATGATGGGTATGGTATCATCTGTATGTTATGATGCCATTGTAAATGGTTTAGGTCCCTTGCACAGCTGCCCTTCCCTGTTCTGCAAATGAGGAAAGGAGGCAGTTAGCTGCTTTGTCTGACACGAGAGGACTTTGACTGTGGAGGCGGCGTCTGAATCCAGGCCAAGGTGCCTGCCCGACCCCACAGCCGGGCCTCATGCCAAGCATCGCTTGGGGCGAGAGGGGCGAGATGTGACTTCAGAGTTACTTCCTCTCGCCACAGCTGTTCCCCACTCATCTCTGTTCCCCTGCTATTGTCTCCAGGGACTCACATGATCCCTGATGCCGCAGGCAGCACCTGCTGCAGGGTGGTCACACCTTCATCAGGGGAGAGGTTCGAGGTGTCCCAGTAGAGCACATTTTCCCAGTCGCTGCGTATTTTGAAATTATAGCAAGGGGTTTGTTTCTTAATAGTTAAAAATAATTGTCTTTTCTAGAACCCCAGAAGTACACCAAGAGCCGTACTGTCCTTTCTTTGCCTAAGTGTGTTGTCTGAACGCATTCCTGTTCTGAATCTAACGATGCCTTTGTTGTCGCAGGCAGACATCTGGTCCCTGGGCATCACAGCTATAGAACTGGCAAGAGGGGAGCCACCCCATTCCGAGCTGCATCCCATGAAGGTTCTGTTCCTCATTCCAAAGAACAACCCCCCGACACTGGAAGGAAGCTACAGCAAGCCCCTCAAGGAGTTCGTGGAGGCCTGTTTGAACAAGGAGCCGAGCTTTGTGAGTTTGTGCACTTGGCAGAGCTGGGTTTCCGGGCACCCTTTGGGATCCATGCAGTCTCTTTATCAGCTGCCTTCATGGTCTCATTCATTTCCTCTAAATAAGTTTGATTTCTCTGAATTACAAATATGCTTTTGTTTTCATTTAATTAGGATGAAAAATCTTATTTTCTCCTAGATTTTTTCTAGCATCTCATGCCTCATTGAGCCTGAAGAATATTCTCCTTAATATTATGGAGGAATCATAAATTTTCAGTGTTTTTGGAGGAAGATCAGGTTATGAACTATAAACTGTTGTAGTTTTCTTTTTTCTTTTTTGGTACTGGGTATCGAACTCAGGACCTTGCGGTTTGAACTGTCATCGTAATGGTAAAGACTAGCCAGAGCAGTGATGGTCAGTGTGTTGTCTCTAGTTGGCAGGTGTGTGCTCAGGAACAAGGGACAAATAAGATATAAAGGAGTCTGCCACTTTTCTCACTTCCTGCTTCCCCTTCCTTTCCCGCTTTACAGTTCATTCATAGTGGCAGAGCCTGTGGTGACTACATAGCTTTACCTCACTTGCCTCTCAAAATTAGGGCACTCTCTGAAAGCTCTGTGTTTTGGTGTTGAATGCAGCACCCCATGTCCTTGTTTTGTGCCTGAGTTTTTTGGCAGAGTTAGCTGAAGGCCAGGTTGTCCTTTCTCGTGCCCAACCCATTAACTCAGACCCAAAGAGGGCTGATGACTTTGGGAGCTTTGTGTTCCTCGTGCGGGGCCAGTTCTGGTGAGGTTCAGTGGGAGTGGAGCGGTCTTCGTGCACTGGGTCTCTGTACCGGGTGTCGGGTGGCAGGTGGGAGTGAGCGGTGGGGCGGTGGCAGTTCTGCCCCCATCCAACTTGATGGCGATGTGACCAGCACCAGAAGGACGTTTCTGGGGCTGGCTTACTCCCCAGGCTGCTCCCTCCCACCCACCCTTGGCCCAGGCTGGACGCCCGTGAGGCGACCCAGTTTATACACTCTTGCGCTCAGGAACTTGCTGGGTCTAGTTACCCAGGCTTGTGATTAGGGGGAGTGGGAACTCTCTGTGACCCGCTGGCATTTCTGTGTCCCACCATCTGTTCCAGGTTGGGCCACACTACGTTTCCCTGGGAAACCTGGTTGCTGCACTGGGCGGTTGGCCACCCTCGAGGGCAAAGCCCTGGGCGCGGTGTCCTGAGGTCAGACAGAGTGAGCCCCTCGGCTGGGGCAGTGCCAGACCAGGCCAGATGAAGTGCTAAGCTCAGCCACAGGGTAGGGAGAGCTGGTGACTGGGGCCAGGTGCTCGTCCACCTCGAGGAGAGGAGAGGTCTCTGCTGGCTCCTCGCCTGTTCTGTCAGGTGAATCCAAATGAGCACATGTATTCACCAGAGCATATGATAAAGTTCACTGGAGATAGCATGTCCTTCCCTGTCCACATCTGTGTGGAGGGACGAGGAGAGGAGCGGCTCCCGTAGGCATCGCCTCTGAGGTCCTGCTCGGCTTCCTAGCGTGGGGGCCTCTTGCTTTCATTGGCTGCTTCCCGGCAAGGAAACTAAGTGTCACACCCTCCTTGCCTGTGTCCAGAGTCCGAGGCAGGAGCACAGTGACCTGTCTTCAAAGAGGCCGAGGCACAGAGCTCAGAAGCCGGGGAGAGGGGGATGACACACCTTGATGTTGGAACGGGGCGTTCTGAGGTTTTGAGGCAGACACCTGCCCTTGGGGTGCGGTAGAACTTTGGGAAGAGTGATCTCCACCTGTCCTTTGCAGAGACCCACGGCGAAGGAGTTGCTGAAGCACAAGTTTATAATTCGCAATGCAAAGAAGACGTCTTACCTGACTGAGCTCATCGACAGGTACAAGAGGTGGAAGGCCGAGCAGAGCCACGAGGACTCCAGCTCCGATGACTCGGACGCGTAAGTCACTGCCTGGGCCACGCCCTGCACATGACCGGCCTGGGACTCTTGCTTCTTGTCTTATAGGTAGGGTGAAGTTTTTTGCTCTTAGATGATCCAGGTCCATAGTGATACTTGTGTCATGTGCCGTGGGGCCACCTTTGAGAGTCTCGTGGCATCTCATGTAGCATCTCACGTGGCCTGTGGAGTGTCCCTGACCTCTGGGACAGAGTGTGTGTGGGCCCAGCTGCTCTGTCTTCACTGTGCTCTCGGGCGCAGCCTACAAAGTGCAGTGGGGTGGAGCAGGTGCAGCTCGATGGGGGCAGGAGATGCCGTGCCGCAGTAGTGTTGGGGACTGAGGAGGTTCTTGCAGGCTGAGGACTGCACAGGTCCCCCATCCCCAGGTGTGCAGAGGACAGGGCTGTGGTGGGAGCAGGTGGGGACACGACTGGCTTTGGGGTGGGTGGCTGGTGACAGCTGGGGGCGGGGTGGGGATGGATGACTGAGAGGGGTGAGATGGGTGTGGCCAGAGGGGAGGAGGACAGGACAAGCAGCAAAGCAAGTGTCTGTTTTTGCCGGAAGGGGGCATCTGGGAGAGAGACTGAGACCCAGGATCGGCTGACAGACGAGGGGGTGGAGTGCTCTCCCTTGGTGCAAGGCAAAGGAGGAGGTCTGGGGGAGGATTCCCCGTCTGGTCTCCGAGACAAAGTGGGCAGCACTGCTCGGGCAAACCTGGGGAACTGGATGAGTTTGACAGAGGGGAATGGGGATCAGAAGCGGCTGTGGACATTGACCGAGCTGGGGGCATGGGATGTCTGTGTCCAGGGAAACAGACGGCCAGGCGTCCGGAGGCAACGACTCTGGGGACTGGATCTTCACAATCCGGGAGAAGGACCCCAAGAATCTGGAGAACGGAGCTCTTCAGCCCTCAGAGTTGGAAAGAAGTAAGGTACGGTCGCTCGTGCTCAGAGGCCACCAGGGCCTGTCAGCCAGGGACAGGTGCGAGGTACTTCCTGTGGTGCATTCGGACGGGGCGGTCATCCAGAGGCGGCCAGGGGTGGGATTTTGCCCTCTCGGAGTGATGACCCTGAGGTTTAGTTGTCAGTTTATCAGAAGGTTCAGACTGGAGAGTCCGGACTCTGCGGAACCTTGCTGATTCTGCCCTCCACCCCGAGGTCACGCCAGGACCCCGTGACCCTCAGCCATGTGTTGTTGGTGCTTGGGGTGCAGTTTCACGTGTGCGGTGACTGCCTTTCTGGGACCATGTCTGTTTGCGTGTTAGAGTTGTATGTATCTCATACCATAATTTTATGGTAGAGCTTTATTTAAGGACCTTATAAATGAATGTATCACTTTTGGTGCTTTATATGAAACTTAATTTTGATTAATTAGTTTCATGCCTTTTCAGATTTACAGCAACTGGGCATGATGGTGCGTACATACAATCCCAGCACTCTCAGAAGCTGAGGTCTTGGGAAGATCTCAAGCTTGAGGTCAGCCTGGGCAACTTAGCAACTTAGTGAGAACTTGTCTCAAAAAAATAAAAAGAAAAGGAAAGAAAAGGCTAGGGATGTAGTGTAGTACAAAGGCCTTGAGTTTAATCCCTAGTACCACTAGCACCCCAAAAAACCCAAACCTGTATTTTTAGGATTGGGGGGTGAGGATTGAGTCCAGGGCATCACACACGCCAGCCAAGTGCTGTATAACTGAGCCGCATCCCTAGCCCTTTGGGATTTTGAAAGTGCAGTGAGTGGTCTCAGGCACCCCTGGTCCCACAGGCCTTCTGGGATGAGTTGGAAGATGTGCAGCATTCAGACAGAGTGAAAATAGTGGCTTGTGTGATGGCCACTTTGACACGGGGTCCCTGTCCAGGGTCCGGTCTGCAAAGCCCCCTCCACACAGTGGTGGTGGGGTCGGTGTGGCTGTCTCCTCAGAGCTCACTGCCTGTGTCCCGTCTTCCCACGTGGGATCCAGGCTCTGGGTCCCAGCTGTGTGACTGCAGATCAGACTTTGTAGCCTGTGGAAGCCAGGGGACAGTGGGCAGGATGTGTCCTCAGCGTCACTCTGCTTAGACCAGTTCCGAAGCTCGGTGAGGTGGCCGGCGTGATGTCGCCTGTTTCTGATGACCTTCCTTCTTTCCCCCCAGATGAAAGACATCCCAAAGAGGCCTTTCTCTCAGTGTTTATCCACAATTATTTCTCCTCTGTTTGCTGAGGTAAGGCACCTGGCTGGCTTGCTGGAGAGCTGGGGGGGTGGGCAGGGGGAGGGGAGGGGTGGTCGTTGCCAGTAAAGTTGGAGGCATTACAGCAGCTGGCAGACATGGGCAGGCTGCTGGCCTCCAGCACTGCTGAGAGCTGCTTCCCACCTGCCCTTGGCAGCTGTCTTCTGTCACATCTTCCCTGGGAGATGCCCACATTGTCACAGCCCCAGGGACCCAGCCCTGAGCTGTGTTACCAGGGTGACAATCAGCTTCGGGGAGCTGTGAAATCTGGCCGATGTAGCCTGATCTCTGCCTCACACAGATTCATGGCAGTGTTCAAAGTAGAGTTTTGTTTTTAAGGGGACCCCGAGTTCCTTGAATCCCCATGCCACAGTAGTTGCCTGCGATCTGTACGCTCCTGCAGAGGTCACCTGACCCCGCAGGCCACACCCTGTGGATGACTGTGCATTTGTGCGTGCGTGTGTGTGAGCGTGCACATTTGTGTGTCCCTTCCTGGCTCAGGCTGCCTTGAGGATAACTGAGGTGAGTCACCCCACGTCAGTGTGTGGGATCCCCACCTCTCTGGGTGACTTTGCTCAGTGGCAGTGTCCAGGGTCCTGTGACTCAAGCATGGTGGTCCCTGGGAGGAAGGAGCGCTGTTCATGCCTGCGCTTGGGCTCTTACATGGTCTGCCCTGGGTCATGGGTCCCCTCCCAGCCCTTCAGCCCTCCAGGTGGCTGGCACTTGAGACATGGCATCCTGCGCGGTGAGCCGTGTGGGCACACTGGCCTCAGATGGGAGCCACGGGCCAGGCAGGCTGTGCTGCTCTTGGCCTCTGGCTGTGGCCCCATCCTGGTCACCTGTGTCCTTCCCTAGATGCCGTTGTGCCCTTGAGTGTGATGCCTGTGGGCCTGTGGGTTTCCAGCTGCCCGGTTACTGTCCTGTGACCTGTCATTGGCCATTCTAATAGCATTGGCCGGGAATTAGAGAAAGGGCGCATATTATTTTACTGGGTTTCAGAAGAAGCTCTTGAAATCATTACTTGTAGCTTCCTCAGATTAATCTAATGTAGAAATGTCTGGGCTACCTAAAGGTAAGCTCGTAAACTCACGCCTCCTTTCCTGTGTGTGTTTATTAAGAGGCTGTTTGGTGACCTGGAGTTCCAAGTGTTTAATGGGCATGATTTTCGAGAATAGCCCTGAGGGCTCACTGCTGGGATGATTACCCCTGCACTTACATGTGAGGAGGGTGGGGAGCCTGGGACGTTGGTGCCCTGTTGCTATCACTCATTGTCCAGCGTGCCCTTGGACAGGGACTGTCCTGGGACTGCCCCCGTATCCTCCTGGTCCTGAGACACAGGTGTGGGTCATGGCAGGCAGGGCAGGGGGTGATAGATGCAAATCATCTTGGGCCTTGCTAGTGCTGGTAAGTGACGGGGTGTAGGAGAGGGTCTTGAGGTCATCGGTGTTGCAGCCTGTGACAAACAGTATTCCTGGCACCCCGGCCCTATCCAGTCCTTCCAGCAGGGAGAGAAGCTGTTGCTTTCATGGCGACACTGATCTGTCAGTGATGACCTGTGTTCTTGGCACCCTACAGAGCCAAGGCCAGTGTCCTGTGAGCTATCCAGAGACAGAATGGAGGAGGGGGCTTTGGTGGCTGTCAGCTGTGCAGCTACCACCCAGAGTCTTGGAGGGCATTTGGTCCCGAGCTGGCTGGGTCTGACCTGAGCCACACTCCAATGTCGGGTATACCTAGAGGGAGGAGGTGCTGAGGACACTGATTTCTCATGGGAGCAGAGGGCAGCCCTGAGGTTCCCACAATTCAGGGCCACATGAGGGCGTTCTCATGGTGCTGGAGCCAGGGATCCAACCCACTGACACCAGGAGCTGAGCTCAGGTGATCATGGTGCAGCCACGGCATGCACACCAGAGCAGTTTCTGGTGACTGCGAAGTGGCTTTTCTGGATTAAGAGTAAGGCTTCGGTAGAGTTGGAATCAGCAGGACACTTCATGTGAGGCCAGTTTGGAGCAAAGATGCAAACAGAGCTGGCTCCCTCTGTTCTGGTCTGGTAGTCATGTGCCGTCCTTAAGAGTTCTTTGCTGTGGAGCCCAGTGACCTGGTGGCTGTGGGTCCCGGGGACCTGGAGTTGTATCGGGTGGCATGCGTGTCTGGGTCTGGAGATGTGGGTCATGCTGCCCTTCCTATGTTTCAGCTGAAGGAGAAGAGCCAGGCGTCGGGGGGGAACCTGGGGTCCATAGAAGAACTTCGCGGCGCCATCTACCTGGCGGAAGAGGCCTGCCCCGGCATCTCCGACACCATGGTGGCCCAGCTCGTGCAGCGGCTGCAGAGGTAAGGGCAGCTTCCCCACACCGCTCACGAGGCCCCAGCAGGCCCCAGTGAGCGGACATGGCCCACACTGTGTCCACTGACAGGGATGAACGATGTGACTCTGGGAGTTCTGGAGAAGAGCCGAACCTTGTGCACTCAGAGCTCTTGGCCACAGAAATGCAGTACGATGTGAAAATACCTGCTTTTAATTATGCAGTCACTTATTAAAGCCTAGTGAGCCAAAGAAGTCAAGCCCTTAGCCACATGTGTGTAACTAACTGCCCACTGAGTTTTAGGCCTTCATCTGGTGTTCGGAGTGCCGGAAGCTGGCAATGTTGAGCTGAGTGTGGGCGAGTTTTCCCTCGCGGTGGCTCGAAGCCTGTGCAGGGAGTCTCGCAAGCACACCGTGCCTAGGCCTAGTAGCTTTGGCTGCCCCTGCTTCCGCTTGAGCAGTAGGTGGGGGCTCCCCCGCCCCTGGAGCTTGTTTCTGAGTGCCTGTGAGTGCTACCCACACTGGCCTCCCCAAGCAGGTGCTGTTGTGCAGGGTGTTTGGAGATGAGGTGTGCGGCCCGTAGCCCCGTGGCTGTGGGTGCTCTGCCATCGGGCCCTCCTGCATGCCATGGCTTTGGGGTTTGTCCTCAGGTGTCCCGAGGAGACTGGGGCTCTGTGGTGCATGCTGTGTGTCCAGTCTCTTCTGAGGGTGGCTGCTTGACAGGACACAATGGAGCCTGGGGCATGCGGGGTCACTTTGGCCATTTGTCATTTGCAAGTGATGACTGCTAAGGCTGCCTGTTGTGAGCCCTCTAGCTGGGCTTCTAGTCGAAAGCACAGTTGTGACACTTGAGCATTCTTCTCCTGCCTTAGTAAAGGACGCTGTGAAATTTTCAAGCTGTTTTCTTGGCTGCTTCAATTTTGATGTGGTTGAAGGAGTCAGTGGTCTTTGATCTCTCTCTGCCCCCCTTTTGATACCAAAAATCAGGTAACACAGTACAGAAATAGAGTTTTAAAAGTTACCCGTATGCTTATCCAAGTGCAAGCTTCTTGATTTCTCCAGGCATTTTTCATACCTCTTTCTAGTGGCGTTCATTTCTCATGAAAAAGAGCCTCGCAGTAAGGAGACAGAACCAAACCCAGAAAGCAGGGCTCCGTGTTGGTGTCTTCTTTGGGTTGGTTTTCTGCTTTTGTCCTGCCATTTCTGTGGTGCTGTTTTCCACGTGGTCCAGTGTTGCCTGGAATTGTTGGGAGTGATGTGTTTCTCACTCGGTTCCCCCACACTCGGCCAGGACCTAGGACCCCATCTCCCTGCTCCTCTTCTTTCTTTGAGATGCACACTGATCGGCCGGCTGTGCCCAATAGAAAGGGAACGGGAGCCACACAGAATTTAAAATCTTCTAGCAGCCATATTTTAGAAAAGTAAAAAGAAACAAGAGATGTTAATTCTAATATATGTTTTACCTGCTCCATCCTAAGAACCATCATCTCAACTGTAATCAACATAAATAATAACTAGTAAGGTATTTTTTAGACTACACCTTGGAAATCTAGTGTGTGTTTTGTACTTGACATTAATCCTTGCTTTAGACTCACTTTTCCGGTGCACAGTGGGCACTTGTGGCCCTTTGTGACCAGGGAGCTGCCTCCTCTTTGCTTTGAGGCTGGGCCCCTGGGGTCTGCCGTGTCCCTGCAGGCCTGGCTATGGTGCCTGAGTTCTCCTGAGCCAGCAGTGGGTGCAAAGGCATCGTGCAGACCCCTTCCCACCTGCGCTCCCCTCAGGAAGAGAACTGACTCTTGGCTAAAGTGTCATCAAACCTTTCTGTCTGGATCGGTTTGAGTTATTGTTGGGATCATTTTTGTGTGACATCAGTTCATCCTGTGACTTAGTCATTTATAGTTTCTTAAATTGTTATGGAACCATTTGCTGTCTGAGACAGTGTGGGCATTTCCATTGCCTTAAAAGAGGATCTCTAGCCAGAGGGGTGATGCATCCCCGTAGCCAAGCACTCTGGGAGACTGAAGCAGGAGGATTGCAAGTTTGAGCCTAACCTGGGGAAGTTAGTGATCTAGCCAGATCTTGTCTCCCATAAGAAATGTCTGGCATGTAGCTCAGTGTCGAGGTCCAATCCCCAGCACTCCTGGGTGGGGCAGGGAAGGAGCTTCGAGGTGGGATGCTAGAGATGAGTCCCTGTCAGTGTTCTCAGCCATCTTTGGGCCCTGTGACTTGGAGTGGTTTTCAGGGGGCTGTGGGAATCTTGACCATGGGGGGGGGGCCACTTGCTTTCTGTTCTGAAGCAAGATAGCAATATAGAATTTTTGGAGTACAAGAACTACACCACGATCCCACGGTTTTATCCCAACTGTTTTCATCATTATCATTTTTTAATGCATTGCCTTCTTTTCTTTTTGGTACCTGGGATCGAACTCGAGACCTTGTGCTTGCAAGGCAGGCGGTGGTGCCGGCACCACTGAGCTAAATCCCTGGCCCTTGCCTTCTGATGTTATATAAACTTAGGTAAACTTACTCAGTTTTCTTACATAGTTGGAAGTTATAGTGCTCGTGATTTTTTCCTGTAGTGTTTGTGGTAAAGAAATTGAGGATGTAAACTATTCAGGATAGTAGATGTTGTTTTATATGCACTTACTAATTTTTGTATATTTTCCATAATGTTTATAGATAATTATTTAATATGTTTCTTTCAGTTGTAGTTTATATAACTGTTTCTTTTTTTGTTTTCTCCTTAAATTCTTTTATTGGTACATTTTAGGTATACAATATGTTTACATTTATCATTGGGTGCTTGTACCTGTACATGATGTATCTTGGTTCTTACTTTTTCCCCATTACCTATGCGCCCTTCACCCCCTCCACCCTTCCCTATTTACATAGACTTCGTTGTCACTTTTTTTTTTCTCATAATTTTTCCTTTCCCTTCTTTCCCCTTCCCTCGCCACTACTCCTACCGCTTTGGATCTTTTCCTATTTCAAAATATCAGTTATTCATTACTAATCCTTTTAATCCTTATTTACCCTTTCAGTTTCTCACACTAGAGAAACTATTCGGTATTTACACATGTCCTAATTGTTTCACTTAAGAGTATGGCCTCAATATACATCCATTTAGCTATAAATGTCTCTAGTTTCTCATTCTTTATGGCTAAGTAGTACTCCATTAAAAAAAAACAACCCACATCTTTCTCCAGTTTCCAGTTGATGGGCACTTGGACTGTTTCCAAGCTTTAGCTATTACAAACTGTGCTGCTATAAACATGGGTGCACATATATTGCTGTGGTA
>NW_004624793.1:12588226-12616247 GCF_000247695.1 Heterocephalus glaber
GTGGGATGGTGGCTCAGAAGCCCCTCCCTCTGGGCCAGGAGCAGTGGGATGGTGGCTCAGAAGCCCCTCCCTCTGGGCCAGGAGCAGCGGGAGGGATGGTGACTGGGAAGCCCCTTCCTCTGGACCAGAAGCAATTGGACGATGGCTCAGAATCCCCTACCTCTGGGCCGGGAACAGTGGGACTCAGTACCTTGGTCTGGTGACCTCTGCGTCTTTGTAGTGTGGAATCAGGTGGCTGTCTGTCTGCAGCAGGGTGATTCAGTGTCTTCCGCGAGACTCAGGACCTCGGTAGGGCATGCACAGACCTGCCTGTCTGCAGTGGGCTGATTCGGCGTGTGTTCCCTGGGACTGGGGACCTTGGTAGGGTGTGGGCAGACCTGCCTGTCTGCAGCGGGGTGATTCAGTGTCTTTCGCGCAACTCAGGACCTTGGTGTAGGGCGTGCACAGACCTGCCTGTCTGCAGCGGGGTGATTCGGGGTGTTCTGTGCGACTCAGGACCTAGATAGGGCATGGGCAGACCTGCCTGTCTCCAGCGGGCTGATTCGGTGTGTGTTCCGCGTGACTGGGGACCTCCGTAGGGCGTGCACAGACCTGCCTGTCTGCAGCGGCCTGATTCGGTGTGTTCTGTGGGACTCAGGACCTGCCTGTCTGCAGCAGGCTGATTTGGCCTGTTCTGTGCGACTCAGGACCTCTGTAGGGCATGGGCAGACCTGCTTGTCTGCAGCAGGGTGATTAGGCGTCTTCAGCGCAACTGAGGATATAGGTAGGGCGTGCACAGACCTGCCTGTCTGCAACAGGCTGATTCCACTTCTTAATCCATTCTGTCAGTCTATTTCTTTTGATTGGTGAATTGAGGCCATTAACATTGATAGTTATAATTGATAGATATTGACTCATCCTTGTCATGGTGTTTTTGCTGTTGTTGGCTCTTCTATTTATTTTTTTCCCCCTTTCCCTGTAGTTTCTTACATTGCCTGGTGGCTTCCCTCTGTTGGGCCTCATGGAGTTGTGACCTTTAGTGTCTTTTTCTAGGATAATTGCTTAGAATTGTTTGGAGTGTTGGTTTGGTGTTCATGAAATTTCTCAGGTGTTCTTTGTCATGAAAGTATCTAATTTCCCCATCCGATTTTGAAAGGTAACTTTGCAGGATACAACAGTCTAGGTTGGAAGTTATTTTCTTTTAGGGCTTGAAATACTTCACTCCAGGCTCTCCTTGATTTGAGGGTTTGTGTTGAGAAGTCTGCCATGATTCTGATGGGCTTTCCTTTGTAGGTGATTTGTTTCTTTTCTCTAACTGCTTGCAGGATTTTGTTCTATTGGGTTTCTGGGATCTTGACTATTGTATGTCTAGGTGTAGATTTTTTTTGATCATGGCTAGTTGGAGTTCTATATGACTCATTTATCTGTATATCCAATTCTCCACCTCTGTCTGGGAAGTTTTCTACTATTACTTCTGTGAACAGTTTTTTTGTTACGTCAGTTGTACTTTCTCCTGTTTTTTCATGGACTCCTCTATCAGTCTTATGTTATTCTTCTTTGCATCATCTAGCAGCTGCTGGATTGATTTCTCATTGTCCCTTACAGTTTTTAAGAAATCTCTGTTTTCATGGTCCTTAACTGCAATCCAGTCTTCTATATCTGATAGTCTATCTTCAGATTCTTTTAATCTGCTCTGCATGCTTTCAGTGGAGTTTTTTATCTCCTGAATATCTGTTTGAATCTGTTTCAGGGATTCCATTTCTTTCTTATGTTGGGTGATCATGGTTTCCATTTCTTTCTTATGCTGGGTGTTCATGGCTTCCAGCATGTTTCTGATCTCATCTATTTTTTTTTTATCTGTTTCTGTTCTACAGCCCTCTAATCATGTCTTTCACTCTGCTCACCATCTCTGTTATCTGGGAGATTATTTCTGCTTTGAATTTTTCTAGAGCCTCATTCATCTGTTTTGTTACTTCCTGTGGTATCAGTTCAGGGTCTCCAGGTGGTTGATTATCAGTCTTTTCTACCTCATTTCCCCCAGAATTTGCCTTTTGTGGTGTGGAAGCCTGAGTTTGTGCCTTGCTTAATTGTCTTCTCATTTTTGGTTTTGGTACTGTCCTTGGTTGAATTCCTGGGTTGATACTTCACAATTGCTTATTGTAAGTATCTTTGTTGCTTGTGTTTAGAACCCTTGTGGAATGAGTGCTTTTCACAGGTGTCTTCCATGTATAGCTGGTCTTTAGGTTTTGAGACTCTAATGACTGAGGCTGTCTCATTTTCATTATACCAGGAAGGCAGTCCAACATCTTAGCCCAAATGATACAATCAGCAGTACCATAGCATCAAGCACAGCTTAGAAAATGATAATTTGTGGTAGTTATTAATCTATCACATTTAACTGTGTGAATTAAATATATGTTTATAGTGAATAAACTCTTCAGTATAGCAACTTTACCCTTTGGGATGGGGATTTAGAAGGAGTTGGGGAGAGAGGGACAGATAGGTAGAAGGATCAGGAAAGGTTAGCGGTGAGGCCAGAAGACACCAGAAGATCATGCAAACTCTACGAAACTGTTGAAGGCAAGAGGAAAAGGTAGAATGAAAGAACAAAGACGTGAACAGAACCACCTAATAGCAATAGGAAGGCTAGATACTATATTTACTTTCCTTTAAAACTAATGATAATCGAGAGAAGGAAAAAGAGAAAAGAAAAATAAAGGAGAAATCTGAATTCAGTCCAGAAAGGAACAAAAAGGGAGATGAAGTGCAATGTGGGACAGCAAGAGAACAAGTGACAGAGAGAAAGAAAAGAGAAAAGAAAGAGAAAAGTAAAACTTAAATTAAGAATTAAAAATAAAACTTTTTTCTTTTTTGCAAATAACAAAAAATAAAAATGAAAGGCCTCCTTCAAGGTGTGTCTCTGCTGTCACAATAGACAATGTGGGCAGCCATGTGCAGATATAAGTCAATGAGTCTCAGCAAGCCAGTAGCAGACCGGTAAGATTCAGGCAGATTTCTGGCTGCTAGTCCCAAGTTGAGCTCCCTGTCCTCCTGCAGGGTTGAACTCTGCCAGGTTCTACTGCAGGTTCCAGCTGTGCTTCCCCTGAAGATAGTCCAGGTTCCCATGGGAGGTGGTGATCCCTCCCACTTACCGAGTACGGTGGTCTGGTGTGCCTTTATTGCAGAGATTCTTTTCACTTTTCCAGTGGGCTTCAGTTTTCATCAAGGAGCCTGAGCGAGGCCCTCTTCCTGTTGCTAACGTCTGCTCTATCTTGTGGAGCGCAGGACAAGGGCCTTTATGATCCCCTGTGCCTCTGTAATGTGGAACCAGGTAGCAGCAGAGCCAGGAGGCCAGAGGGGGTTGGGGCTGGGGACGGGACTGGGCCCTGCAGACGCCCACGAGGCTAAGCGGAGCACAGGTTCAGAGCAGGGGCTCCAAGCCACATCGGGGTCCTCACCCTGCAGTGGGTGGAGCCTGAAACGGAGCGGAGGCTTCACGCTGCCCGAATCCTCAGCTTCCGCTGGTTGGTCACATTGTGTGGAGTTGGGGGCTCTAAGCTGCACTGGAGTCCTCCTATATAACTGTTTCTCTACCATTGTTCTGTATTTATAATTTCAAAAAATCCTGAGACATCTTTGTGCAAATCCGTGGTTCCCTCTTCCGGTGTTTGCAGTGAGTCTAGGAGGTGGATCACCTGAACCCAGTCAGTATTGTGGCCAGAGAGGGTTTCCTGCACATGCACACACAGCAGCCGTGGGCCTGCATCCCTGGGTACCATCAGTCGTCAGAAACAGGACTTAGTAACGTGTTGATATTTACTCCATTGATTTTTTTTTTTTACTAAGATTTTGGTTATTGAAATTTTGTACAAGGGTTAGAGAAATGACATTTATTTACTTCCTTTTTTTGTTTTTCCCTAGATATTCTCTAAGTGGTGGAGGAATGTCATCCCACTGAAATTCCTTTGGCATTCGGGTCTTGTTTTTCCTGTTTTCTTCTTCATCCTCCTTCTTCTTAAGAGTCAACGAGAGCCTTTGCCGACTGCCAAACAGGCGCCAGCAAGGGAACGGCGTGACAGGGGACACAACTGCACCACGTCCTCACACACTGGAGCCACACGAAGTCTCTCACATGGGGCGGGGAGGGTCAGCTCTTTCAAGTGTTTGTTTTATTTTTTTATTGTTTTTTAAATTTTAACCATAGTGCACATATTCGAGGAAAGTATCTTTAAAAACAAAAACCAACCCTGAAATGTATATTTGCGATTCTGATCAGGCAACTTAAGACATGAAACCTCAGGTATCCTGCTTTACGTGGCTCGCTCCCCCGGGGGACGGAGACGTGCCCTGGCGGATGGGTGTACAGAGTTGTATATAGTGTCGTTTTCGCAGAACCCTCTGGCGTGCATGCATAAGGATCACTGTGCACACGCTGGCCAAGTGCTTCTGTAGATAATGTCCGTGGAGTAAATATTCAACAGGCCATAACTTGAGTCTATTGCCTTGCCTTTATTACATGTAAATTTTGAATTCTGTGACCAGTGATTTGGGTTTTATTTTGTATTTGCAGGGTTTGCCATTAATAATAATTAATGCCCCTCTTACAGAACACTCCTCTTTGCACCTCGACAAATGCAAATTCTTCTCATTTGCCCTATACTCTTTTGGTACACGTAGAAGTTGATTTCCTTTTTCATTGATGGTACTATTTCTTAGTGTTTAAATTGGATCATCTGTTGCCTCATGAAGCTTTAAATTATTATTTTAAGTTTCTCCCAGATGAAGTGCTCTTGTCTCACTTTTTTTTGGATTCATGCCACTGCCCATCTGTGCCTGATGTCTTGTCCTGTCCAACACAATTTTCTGTTGCACCTTGTAGTGGAATCTGCATATCATCTTGCCCACCTAGCAGTGTCTGGATGCTTACACGAATAAATTTTATAACACTTGTTTTGCATACTCTTCTTGACACATGACTCTGTAGTGGACAGATCTGCTGTTAGTGTGGTTGTGTGTGTGTGTCTCTGGTGTGAGGCATCTCAGAAAACTACAGGGAAGCCGCAGATGTTAGAAGGCTGAATGTCCTGGTCAGCAACCTATGCAACTTGTGTGATTGGTCACTGAGAAACTGTGATTGGATAGCGCCCATTTGTAAAATTGCTGTACCTCTTGCTGGAACCTTAACAGGTGGTTTTAGTTCACTTACAGGGGGCCTAGGTCTTGTTAGTGCAGTCAGCCAGGGTATCTGTTTTCCTTCGCTTGCTGCAGGGCATTGCTTGGCAGGGCGGGAAATCTGTGGGTTTCTGGGATGGGAAAGGGTTCTTATAGCAATTCTTGACTGTCTTATTTGGGTATTTGTAGCATTTTATATTTTTTGATGTTCATCGCTGTCGGTGCTTGTTGGAGTGCTGGTTCTTAAGGAGGAAGACAAAGATTTTGGGAAGCAAGGAAGTTACTGAACTTTGGGAAGTCAGCTCGGCCATCTGCTGGTGCGCCGGGCCCATAGGGGACAGGGACGGGCAGGGCTGGAGGGCAGGCCCGGCCAGAGGGGTTGGTAGGGGGAGGGACTGGCTATTGATTGGTTAAGAAAGTCGATGGTTTTTAGACTATTGAATGATGGTATTTTATCAGAAGTGGATTTGGGTTGGATATTAATTTCTATAAGAGATACCTCTTAGTTAACAGAAATAGAACTGAATAACTGTCTGAACTTTCTACAGCAAGAATGTTACCTTGAACAATACAATTTGAGAATATTTCATTTCTTGTTTCTAGAGTATTCTGTATCAGAGCAGTATGCATCTTCCTGAATGAGGCATAAGCCAAAGGCCATTTGGTCCGTTGCAGGACAAAGACTCACTTAGGCCACCGTACTCTCCGGAGTGTGCTGCTCTTGGATTTAGGAGCAGGAGTGCAGGCAGCAGCTTTTCCGACTGACAGAGCTTTTCACATTTACAAGTGGACAGCGATGTGACTCTGGATATTTAGGCCAGTTTTTCTTTTTCTTTTTAGTGCTAGGGATGGAACTTGGGCTCCATATATGCCAGGCAAGCACTAAGCTCTCCCTAGCCCTTTAAGCCAACTTTACATACTAGTAACTGTGGTTAGTGCTAGGTAGACTAGATCCTAACTGAGCACATGGTGAGTGGTCAGTGCCTTCTGTACAGTCCCGAGGCCATGGTAATATATAGCTCCACCCCCTCAGTAAAAGCAACAAATGATAAATTGGCATATGGGTTGGGGCAGGTACCAGAGTGTCAGCTGAACCTGCTGGACAATGCAAAGTGCCGTGGGCCTTCAGGGTGACCTGTGGGCCCTGGATCTGAGGATTTGGTGTCACTCCAAAGCCACTCAGTGCCAAGCCTGAGCTGGAATGGCCCATGCTTATGCAGCTAGGTGGGAAAGTGACCACAGACTGCAACACTGCAGTGTGACCACTGTGGTGACCATGTCTGTATGGCTCATGCCTTTGAAGTTGCCTTCCTGTGTCCCAGCTGGCAGGACCGTGAGGTGGATCGGTGGGGTGGGTTGGGATGCTGCTTGGCCACCTCATGGCCAGGCTTAGTCTCAATGGAACCAAGTGCCACTGCCTTCGAAACCATGCGTCTTGTTCCCCAGATGCTCTTGTCAAGTGTGTAGTTTGGTTCTCCGTGAAGTATTTTGTATCTTTCCTTTGGCAAAACGTGATTGATTTATAAGCATTTTTATATTTCCTTCCTCAAAGAAAACATGGCTTCTGTATTTCTGCTGCTAGATATGGTGATGAAGACAGAGGGCACTGAAGGGCTTGGTTTGGAGCACTTGTAATCTGTCATGCAAGGGTCAATAAAGCTCTCAGAAAACGGTTCTTCCTGAAATTGTGTCATGTGTGTGCAGGGTGTGTCTGACGTCCTCCCTTCTGAGCAGGTTGCCCACGTTATTTTCATAGTTTTCCTGTGCTGCTCATAGGTGCGAACCATTCAGAAATGCTCAAGTTGAGACCTCCTTGTCCCCAAGCCTTCCGGACTTCTGGAAGGGGTGTTCTCCTGATACTGCTCGGCCACCTTGGGTCCCTGGCATTTGCCTGAGTGGGAGACTTCTGAGGGGACTGTGGTCTCCAGGGGCTGCCCCCCTGCTCCGTCTCCTCGCTTTCCTGTCTGTTCCTAGGCTGGCCAGACCTCTCCCCAGCAGCCGGCTAGAATGTGCTATCTCCTGGCACCGTATTTCTTGGGTGTTATCTTCAAGTGCTTGTCCTTTCCCCCGTCATGCCCACCCACCACGCCCTCCTCCCACCACACGCACACACACGATGTAAATAAAGACGAGACAAGGCTGCTTTAGCTTTGCCTTAAAACTTCAATATGCTGGATTGTGGCGTGAGGTATTTTTATTCCCTTTTGTTAGTACTGAAAACCATCTGGTACATATTGTAAGGCAAATGATTAACACGTCTCAAGCTCCTCATCTCATGGTAAGTCGTGGACAACAGCCGCAGCTCCACGACATCAGTATCCCTGTCTCGGGCTAAGTTGGCTTCCCCCTTGGGGGCATAGGGTGCTGGGAGAGAACTGTGCTGAGTTGGGCAACTGGAGTTAAGGGCTTAAGAACACTAAGGGAACGACAGCCACCTGGTTGTCACAGAGGACAGACAAAAGTTTGCATTTGAGGGCCCAATAGGGTTCCCGGTGAAGTCTGTCCCGGAGGTGCAGTGTCCTACCGCTGATTCCCCATGCCTGGGGGGGGTGAGTAAAAAGAGGAAAGACTTTTGCTTTGAAGACAGGCACAATAGACACTACTAGAGAATACGCAGTTTCAAACCACTGCAGCAGGAAGAGGTGGATCTACTCGGGGTGGGCAGGACTACGTACCGTGACTGTATGATGCTTCTGCATCCACGAAGCTCACACAACCCCTTCAACAAAATAGCACGAACGGCTCTGGTCAGTGACATACAGGTTCTCATGCGTGTGAAACAGCAAACACCACAGCATACGATTTCCCCACATACACACCACCACTCAGTACAGCTCAATGGTCAGTCCTGGAATTGCACTGGGTCTGCCTCTGAACAGAAGACACCTGCTACCGTCTGTAAATAGTAATCACTTCAACAAGCGGGTCTGGTGACAAGAGTGTCGCTGGAGCAAGAAACCCCTCGGCCAAACGGAGTGCATTGCCGGTCACTTATTAGTCAAGGAGAGTGTGTCCTACGAACCTCCTATTATTATAAAAGTAGAAAGATTGAAAAAACCGAAATCTGAAAATGATCTCTTGCTTAAGACTGCGCCATGTATGTCGAGATCATTGGAAAATCCATTTTTTTAAAACAGCAGCCCACGGATGAAAATCAAAGTCCTTTTTTAAGAAAAAGAAGAGCACTTGCCCTGTCTTCGGTTGAACGGACGCATGTGCACGGTGTTCAGGGTGCAGTTGGGAGGGAAGAATGTCATTTGGCACTCTGCATGACAATGTCTCAATACTGGCACAAGCTGAGGAACAGCCCCGGGGATGACGGCGAGGCCCCCGGCCCGGAGGTGGAGGCTCCTGCTCCAGTGACAGACATGGAAGAGGACAAGCCCAGGACAGGCGCCCGCGGAGGGAGATGGGAGAGTTGCTGTAAAACCACATTTTGTCCGGACAGGAGTGAGTGCGTCATACACAAGGGAAACGTCTTTCAGTAAAGCAGCCACAGGCGGGCAGCTGTTGAGGGGTCCAGCTGTCAGTACATGTGCGATTCTTTGTGACTCAGAAGGTGGGCCCGAGAGGCTGAGCTGGTGGCGCTCCGGATGACTTCCATCCACCTGAAATGGGAGAGTCCGGGAGTACCTTGGCCACTGTATAAACCCATGCCCGATTTTTCTTGACGTGTGCACCACCATGACACTTGGCAGTCACCCCTTACAAACATGGCGTGAGGAAGGGCTACCGGCTTTGTACCTGGCCACTTCAGAAGAGTTGTAAATGAATGAGGACTCAAGCAGAGGGTTACAGAGGAATGGTTTGAGAACCACTGCCCTGGGCTGTCAGGGTGTAGGGATCTGGAAGTTTCAGTCAACCTTGAACAGTTGAGGTTGGTGGCTTTTGTCTGTGGGGGACATGGCTACCTACGGATCCTTTTCGGGGGCCCTTTCGAGAGCACCGGTCCATGCTTGGTGGAGGTTCCATTTTATAGTAAGCCAGTGGCTCTCGACTTGGGACCAGGGCACCATACATTTGGTGGTCTCGGCAGAGGGGGTACCACTGGCTTCTAGTGGGTGGCAGCCAGGCACGCTGGTTCCCGATGTACAACACCCAGGACCACTTGCCCAGCCCCGAGCTAGTCTTAAGAGCTCAGTAGCACTGAGGCCAGGAGAGCTTGCATTTGGCCAAACTGCCCACCTTCCCCCCGGGCTCCTAGCATCTCTGACAACAGGACCCAACTTGGGTCAAGCCAGCTCGAGCGAAGCTCCTCAGCCTGCCTGATCCTGTTCAGGATCAGGTCTGGGAATCACCATCCCGTGGGCTCACTCTGCAAGCAGTGCTGCCCAGGAACTGGTGTTTTGTGGGTATCATAGGAGTTTTACATACACCATGGTCTCTTTTTGTGGGATTTACGAGGGATTGTGCGCAGTCCCTAACAGGTTCCTTATGGCACCAGTACCAGGGAGGAACAGGTTACTGCCCTGTCTGCTCCGTAGCCTGAGGACCTTGACCCCCGGGGACAGCAGCTTTCAGGTTTGCTCTGAGGTACAATTCCCAGAGGCTTGGAATTTCTACTTGAAATGTGAATTTTAGGCACAGCGTCAAGCTCTAGCTCAGACTCAGTAGCCTGGCTCTTTATATTTCACTCTTCTCAGCTAAATTAAGGCCCCTGTGCTTAGGTCTCATACCATGCAGGTAGGTACAGTAATAAAGGAACCCTGAAAAACAAGGGACCCCTAAGAGCCGAGCCATCATCCCTCCTTCATGTGGCCCTAAGTGCCATAGTGGTGGTGTGCGCTAGCCATAGGGCAGGAAGGCCTGACGCCTGTCCCCAGGAACTTGGGGCTCCACTGGCCTCCAGGGGGACAGCTGAGGTGTGTACTGGTGGCAAGCAGAGGCCCTGGGTTTGAGGGCAGGCAGGGAGGGGCGTCTTCCTGCAGGGACACCTACCTTTCAAACGTGTACTCGCTTTCGGCCCTGAAGTAGTACACGTGGGACTTGAAGTGCAGCTTGAACACGTAGTCCTTGTGGATGTTCTCAGACTCCGAGGGGATGGTGAGCGAGTATCCGAGCAGAGGCAGGCTGGCAAGGGGATGATTGTCCTGCAAGGGCATAGGGGTGACCCTGGAGAGGCAGCTTGGGCCCTGGCTGACCCTCTCCCGGTAGCGATCCTGGGAGCCCAGGTGTCTCCACCTGTGGGCTCAGGGACTGGGAGGAAGTAGACCATGGGCAGCTGGTCCTGGCCAAGCGGCAGCCGGGTGCCCTTTCAAGGCTGCCCTTCGGGAAATGGACAGTGTCAGCCTTCACTGAGCAGAGGGCCTCTGCTGAGGTGGCCTTCCCCACAGAGCCAGAGCAGGAACCCGTAACACCCACTTTCTCTACACCTGGCAGGCTAAGCAGCTCTGGCTCACGGGCAAAGTCCTTTGGGCCTTCAAAGCTGCTGCCTGCCAGAGAGTGCAGGTACTGCACGGGGACACTGGAGCTTCACCACTCTGCCCCGGGCACACAGTTACCTTAGGCCCTTTCCCAAGAGCCACGTGGCAGGGCCCAGCCACCCACCTGGTGCGACTTGTAGAAGAACAGGCAGAAGTTTGTGAACACCACCCACAGCTTCTGCCACCCGTTGCTGTTTTTGAATTTCCTCAGCAGGTTCCCAGACAGCTGGTTCTGAAAGACAAGTGGGCTGGTCAGGAGCACAGAGCAGGCTCCAGCAGTAGTGGGACGATATGTACCCTGGTTCTGGAGCAGGCTTCCTGTGCTGAGGCACCTTGTAACTTAAGAACAAGAGCCCCACTGGTCCCTGGCACACGAAGCTAATGGACCATATGAACTAGATTTGACTAATTGTCACCCATTATGGGTGAAATTGTGTCCCCTAACCCCCAAGAGGGTTCAGAACGTGACCTCATTTGGAAGTAGGGTGGTCGCAGGTATAATCAGTTAAAATGAGGTCACACTGGGGAAGGTGGGCCCTTTATCCAATGTGAGTGACGTCCACAGCAGAAACACCCAGGGAGGACGCCATGTAACATTTCGGGCAGAAGCTGGAATGACACGTCCACAGCCAACACCAAGGATTGCCATCGGACAAGGAGAAAGAGGCAGGGCAGGGTCCCCACAGGTTTCACAGGGAGCCTGGGCGGCCAACACTGATTTTGGGTATTGGCCTCCCGAATAAATTTGTTCTAAGCCACCCAGAAATGATCCAGTGCCCTGGACAGCAAGGATTAGTCATCTTTCGCAAGCAGCTCCTGGCTGCCACCTAGTGGCCAGGGCCGGAAGCCACGCTCTTCCACGTACTGCTGGCCTGTCCTCCAGGGCCCCTCCATCTAATCCCACATTTCCCTATGGAAACGTCTGAATGAGGCCAGACCTGGGGCAGCTGCAATGCGTGCACAGGCAGCTCTGATGGGAGTGTCAGCACGGGGGAAGATGTCCCCAGCAGCTTTAAGAGGACAGAAGAGGCCCGTCCACCTCATTACAAGTTGTCACTCATTCAGTCCTTTTGCCAAGTGTCACTTGTTCAAGTCCTTTTGACATGACTGGGGGACTCTCCAAAGAGGTGGGAAGTCTACTTCGCCCGATAAAGACTCATATGCCCAAAGGCCCCCAGCTAGGAGTCGAAGTGGAAAACTTAGATGTTTCTGCCCTCCAGTCTGACAAGGAAAGGAAGCAGAAGTGAATGTGAACGGGAGGATGTGGGACCACTGGGAGAGGGTGCCCCAGCCCTGGCAGCAGCTCCCATCTCTGGCCTGGCTGGCTGCCTGCCACCTGCCTACGCCTGCGGCGAGGGACGAGATCGCAGGGCCTGGGTTCCCAGCAAGGGTCACTGTCACCTGGAGCCAGAGACGCTGCCTGTGTCGCACTGTCACTGCACACTGGAGCAGGGAGCCCGTGTTGGAGACACAGGACACAAAGCCACCTGAACTCACTCCTGCAGGCAGCTGAGGTTCTCAGAGGCACAGTGCACGGGTCCATCCTCCGTCACCGCTCCCCGGCCCCGGTGGACTCTGCTCCAGCCTCTGTGCTTGAACCATGGCCCCTCTGCTCCTCCAAATACCCCCTCCCTCATGTCCACCTTCCAGTCATTTAGGAGACAGATGGGGACAGAAAGTGGGCCCAGGATGGAGAGAGACCATTGGGTCGGGAGGAAACGGAGCTGCCCCGTGTCTGTTGTGCCCAGCGAGTGCCACACCCGGTATGTGAAGCAGCACACCTCAGAGCCACATGAGGCAGGGTGCTGGAAAGGAGCTTTCTGGCAAGAAAAGGACACGTGCCGGTGACAGGGCAGCCAGCTCCACAAGTTTTTAACCCACATCCTTCCCACCTCAACCCATCTGCGGCCTGCAAGTGCCCTCAGGCTTGCTCCCGAGAGGTGGGGAGTCAGAGTGTGGGGCTTTGAAGGCCATGCTGGGGTGACCACTCCTGGCTCACAGGCTGCATGCAGGCAGGGACGGGGCTGGCTGTGGCCTGGGGCTAGTCTCCTCCAGCCGAGAAGACTGAAGGATTGAAGTGTGCAGACTGCTACCCGAAGAGTGGACCGGAAGAGGTGTGTCGGGGCTGCCTGGGCCCTGACTGCTGCAAACTCAAGTAGCCCGGGGTCTCCAGGGAAGAGGCTGGAACCCCCAGCCCCCATCAGTCCCCTGCCTTAAAAGTGAATCATCACAGCCTAGCAGAAGCAGGGCCAAGATGGTCTCTCCTGCGCGGAGCTCTTCCATCCGCAGGCTAGGTCTGGCAACTGCGCCCCCATGAGCCAGCCGGCGGTTGTTCCCTGATCCCTCTAGAGGGGGGCCCGTTCATCCAGGGCAGGCTCTGTGCACAGCCCAGTGAGTGGTGGAAGGGAAGCAGAGGGGCCAGGCAGTGGCTGCCAGCAGGCGGCGATGAGCATGCGCACTGGGCGAGGGGCTGGCTGGGAAGGGAGGGGAGAGCAGGGCCTCACGACCTCAGAAGCCTGCAAATCGCGGCAGGCTGGGGGAAGAGTGAGGGTCGCTCCAGAGGACAGCCCGAGACCCCCAGAGACTCAGGGAGTACTGGCACGCGTCCGGTCCCACGGGATCGAAGCTGCCCCCGTCAGTCTCAGGTCACCCTGCACGGCCCCACACACTCTGCAAAGTGAGTCGCGCCTCTACCACAGAAGGCCCAGGCCATGGGACCAGGGTGCGGCCGAGCCCTGCTGGGCTGGGGCCCTGCAAGGCTTCCCGGTATCAGCGCCACCCCGAGGCTGTGGGCGGGCTGGGGAAGGGCGCTCGGGAGGGTCTGGGCCCATCCATCATCAGCCTCCAGGCAGGTCCCTGAGCCCATGCGAGAGGCCTGTCCTGCGTCCCCGTCCTCGGGACCTGCTGTGAACTGGCTCTGCTTCAGGCCACCCTGCCGTGCCTGACTCAGTGCGAGCAAGGACAGCGGTTCAGGACCAAAGGAAACGGCCACCTTCTAGGCGGCGGCGGGACGAAAGGACAGCAAGTGCCCATCTGCACTGGCGGAGATGACGCCCGCCCACCCCTCCAGTGGGGAGACCCCGGCGGGCTGGAGGCCCTGCTCCGCTGCCCAGGGCCCACACGCCCGCAGGTACCTCCACGGCGACGCTGAAATCCACCATGGAGACGCTGGTGCTGCGGTGCCAGCACACGTGCACCATCGTGTTGCCGCGGTGCGGGGCCTGGCGCTCCAGGGAGGTGCGCGAGGCGCTCAGGTCGTCCTCCGACTCCTGGTCCGCCGCTGTGGCTTCATCGGGAGACTCTGTGGAAGGGGACAAGAGGAACGCGAGTGATCTCTCTCGAGGCGGTCCTCCTGCCTCAGCCTCCCCTCGCTGACTAGGAATGGAGCCCAGTGTCGGGCTGCTTCGTAGCCTTAACCACAAAAGTAGATCGTGGATAAGGGGCCTTCCCATGAAGGAGTTTTAAACAATGCGATGCCACCCCCCACGGGGGACCCCTTTGGCTGTGGCCCCGCACGGCGGAGGCTCTTGGGCCACTCACTGTTGTCAGGAGGGCTGCTGGCGAGGACCTCGGCAGTGGGCCCGCTGCTCTTCTCTGCCAGGTCGATGGCCATCTGGATGTCCTCCACCCACTTCTCCATCTCGGCCCGGGAGCTGGAGACAGAGACTCAGTCAGCGTTTCAGCCCACAGCGGGTCAGAGCTGCCAGGAAGAGTCCGTCCGCAGTTACCTGGCGGCCACCACGATGGACTGGCGCTGGCCCCGCAGGGTCAGGCAGTGGGGCACGCCCCACTCGTCCTCGCTCTCCTCCATCTAGGGACAAGAGGGCAGCGGTTACCGGGGAGCGGCGGTGCGGCCGGGACGCCAGAAGGCGGCCGGGTTCCAGGGGGGAGCTCGGGAGGGGCCGGAAAGGCCGAGAGGAGGGTCTGAGCCCACAGACCTCACCCTGCACCCCCAGGAAGGAGCATGAGCGGGTGATCATCCCGCTGTCGGCCCTCGTGTATGAGGAGGCCGAGGGCACTCACCGTCATGCCATAGAGTGGCAGCTGCCCGTGCACCTTGAACTGGTTGGACGCCGTCAGCCCGCGGCTGGTGTACAGCAGGACATCGTTGAACTAAGGAACAAGCAGAGGCGTGACGGGTGAGCCTGACGTGTTCTCAGACCCCGCCCCCAGTCCCCTGGGTGCCCCCCCGACAGCTGGCCCGGCCCCCGCGGCTACTCACCAGGAAGAACATGCGCTGCTGGAGGCCCTTCCCCGAGAGCTTGCTGAGGCTGCCCAGGCGGATGAACTCCTGCAGGGCGGACAGAGGCTGTTTGCCAAGTGCTCACCAACCCGATCTCCTGGGCTCAGGCGCCTCACACCGGCCTGGCCCACGGTGGTGACAGTGCTTGGTGACTGTCAGCTGTGAGCCTACTGCAGCCCGGGGGCTCTGCTGGGCCGCGCCATGCGTCATCTACCTTCCCACGAGCCCCATCCACTCCACTGACGGGGGGAACTGAGGCTTGGTTTAGCAGGACGTGGCGTGCCCCTGGGAGCCCAGTGAACCCTCTGGCTTTGGAAGACGATGCACTTCATCCCCAGGGTTCACACACTCCCTGGCCACCAGAGGACGGCCAGGCCCCGGGCAGATGACCCCTTTTGCTGAGCACGTGGTGTGTGTGTAACACACCCAGGGCTTGTGTTGGCTCCTGTCACAAGCCTGAAGTTCAGTAGCACAAAGACACCTGGGCAGCCTGTGGGTGTCAGAGGCTTAGGTGCCTTACTACGGTGCCGGGTGACGTCACCAGGGCGTCACGGGAAGTGTGGGCTCGGTCCCCTCTGTAAGGAAGACAACAGGTGCTGTGGCATTTTACAG
The DNA here is from genome assembly GCF_000247695.1 of Heterocephalus glaber. The sequence goes on from NW_004624793.1 coordinate 12,603,656, forward strand.
AATCTTCCTCACCCTACCGATCTCCGAGAGAGGAATTTGAACCCACAGCCGCCTACTCCACTCAGTTGTGCTTTTCATCACACAGAGAAACCATTTCTTCCAAATGAGAAATTCTACACCAAGGTTCAAGGTTTAGAGGAAGTAACATTGATCGCCCTGGTCTCGCGAGCAGAGCTGACGCAGTCCCAGCATCTCTCATTTCTAGCCCAAACTCACTGCACAACTCTGCCCCCCTCCATAGTGTTTTCCAGTTCACTACACGTCAGAAATACCCAAACTTGCAGGCCCCTCCCTCGTGGCGCATCTCGTTATTAGTTCAGGCTGGCCTCGAACTCACTATGTAGCCCAGGCTGGCCTCAAACTCCTGTCAATCCTCCTGCCTCAGCCTCCTGAGTACTGGGATTATGGACTGGTGTGTGCTACCACTCCCAGCTTTTACATAGGACTAAAAGGGTCCTGGGCTGAAGTTAAAGGAGGCCCCCAGCAGATCCGAGGCCCTACTTCTCCTCAGAGCCTGGGTGGGGCAGGGTTTGAATAGGACAGCTCTGGGTACAGAGGGCCCACAGGGAGATTTGCTTCGAGAAGGCAGGCCCCAGCCACCTGCTCCACCCCACTGATCTGGGACAAAGCCCTGGCCCCTGTGGGAACTCCATCCAAGGTGCTACAGTCCAAGGCAACAGCATAATGTGCACCTCTCCCTGAATTGTTCAAGATTATTTTGATTTTGAATTAAAATTGTTATGTATAAAAAAAAAAATCACACCTTTAAAACTATTTTTTCATCCTTTCATGCACTAACTGCTTCTCTGGTTTCATATCACCTGTGTGTGTGTGTCTGGGAGCTGAACTCAAGGCCTGTGAAATGAACTACATCCCCAGGCCTTTTGTGAGACAGGAACCCACTAAGTTGCCCAGGCTGGACTCGAACTTGCGATCTTCCTGTCTCTGCCTCCCAGAGTAGTGGGGTTACAAGTGTGTGTCGCCACGCCCAGCATTTATAGTACCATTTCATAATCTGTTTCTTCTTTCCTCCATTTTCATTTATCAGGATTGTTAAAAGTATGCCATTTTAAATCCTCCCTGGGATGTGGCAGGACGGAAAGTAAATAAGCAAATCAGTAAGGAGCCGAGGCCTGAGAATTGCGCTCGCTCCTCTCAGTGTACAGATTGTGCACGGCTTTGTCCTATTTTCCCAGGGACCTCCCGGGTGGCAGGAGAGGATATTTTCTCCTGGGAGTCCACAGGCAAAACGGTCTGCTTTCACTCCTGAAGCGCGTCTGCTGCTTTCTGTTCCGCCCAACCCGTCCTTACCCTTCCTGGAGTCACAAGATTGTCGATGCCAATGAGATCCTTCTTGAGCTCGTGCAGCTTCTGGCAGTTCTCCATCTTGATCATGGTGCCATGCAGCTGGGCCACCATCTCTGTGATCTCTGCCAGCGCAGCTGTGGGGAAACGGGAGTGCGGGCCTTGCCGCCACCACCTCAGCCCCTCTCCTGAGGCCTTCCTCGGGGAAGACCCTTGTAGCGTTCCATAATCAACAATGACTCACATGATGTGCCACTCTGATTCACTTTGGTCTCCACAGAGCATGCTGTGGGCATGACCCCAGCATGGGCCACATGTTGCACTGCTGTCCCCAAATCAGAGTGACTTGAGGGCATCCAGGGAATAAAGGTACCCTGGGTTTTGTGCCCAGGTAGGCATTTTCCCGCCTGTCCTCTTCCTGCCCACAGTAAGATCTGGCAGAGTCTGCATGGATCTGTGGGTCTGATACCGAGACTATGGGGTCACTAGCATTCCAGCTACTTCCTGGTTTTTTTTTTTTGGTACCAGGGATCGAACTCAGGTCCTTAGGCTTGCAAGGCAGGTGCCGGAACCACTGAGCTAAATCCCTGGCCTGACCTGTTCTTCCTTCTGTGGAAACCATGCTGTTTACCAAGACAACTGCAAGAAGGAATTCCACTTTGTTTTCCAATACAGGCAACATCTGCCTTACACTGGTAGGCATGCAGTGCGCAGAAGGAGCCAGTGAATGCCAATTACTACAAATTAGGGTGGCACACAAATCCCCAGGGTTCGAGCAAAGGAAAAACAGCAAATGCCTGCCCTGGGTCTTCAGTCTTCAGAACACTGTGTCCCTCCTTTCCCGCACCCCAGTTTTGGAAGAGAAGCACTTTTTAGCTTTCTTGTTTTCTGCCTGGGGTAAAAATTAAGTGCTTCCTGGCTTATCACAGAATGCTTTTATCCATTTCATTGTTGAGTACAAACTATTCCCACAGGGGACTGTAGAAATACAGAATGCAGATTGGCCAAGTGGGCTGCAGATGGCTTGGGGGGCGGGCACATGCAAACCCAAACTCCACCTCAGGTTGATTATCGGTGGGATCCTCAGGGCTGGAAAGGGGTTTCGGGCATCCCATCCCTGGCCAGTACCATCGGATGAAGCAGGGAGGCTGGCTCACACTCAGGGTCAGGCACAGGCCGAGGCTTAAGGGATGAAAAGGAGTCCACGGCCAGCTGAACTGGCACGACCCCAAGCAGCGGGAATAAAATGCAGCCAGCAGTGGAGGCGGGAGGCAGTAGGGCTTGTTTTAAACACACTGTCATGAGGCATTTCTCTTCCCCTGTTTGAACTGCAACTGTCTGAATTTACTTTGCCAAGAATACTCAGTTGTCTTTTTAAAAAACTATTTGTAAGCACAGGGTACCAAGTGTGATCCCGGGTACCAAAAAAAAAAAAAGAATCCAAAAGTCAATTCAGGGAATTACTGCATAACTGTGACTTTGGGCCGGGGATTTAGCTCAGTGGTTCTACCGCCTGCCTTGAAGGCACAAGATCCTGAGTTCGATCCCCAGTACCAAAAAAACCCCCCCAAAAAACAGATTTGTAGAAGTCATCTGTGTGTCCCACGTACTGACAGTGATTTTTCTGGAACAAGCCCGATGTCATCATGCCCCTCTTCAACCCCTTCCTGGCTTCCCTTTACTCTTAGATAAGGTCCTGAGGGGTTCATAAGGGCAGGAAGCCTTTAGATGTTAGCCCGAGGCAGACAGGGGTCACCAGGGTTTTGGGTGTAGGAAAAGACCTATCTAGAAGATGCCACAGTGCCCTAAGTCACAGGACAGTGTTTCTAACACTTCAGGGCAGAGATGGGGCCTTGACATACGACAGGACAGGCAGATCCGCGCACTGCTCAAGGGGCACCTCCAAAGTGCCCCCACCCCATCCTGGCTGGAGGGGACTCCGAGAGCAGCCCCAGCCCTTGAGGGGCTTGGGGCAAAGGCAGAGGAGCCCAAACTCCGACAGACCACACATGATAGGGCACAGGGACGACTCGGGTTCAGTGGGAAGCACGTGTCTCAGTGGCATTTGCTGGTCCCCTCCCACTCCGAGCCTCCGTTTCCTTATCTGAACACGGGACAACAGTGCAGGTCTCATGGCATTGCTACTCCCTCTGCCGTCAATCACCCCGGCTCAAAGGAGGGATGTGTGCCAAGGAAGAGGGGTGGGAGCGGCCGTTAGCATCTCTCTTCCGGGAGACCAAATGTCGTGGAACATGGAACATCCGCTTACAGAAATGGGGGAGGTGGCATCTGCACTGTCCCCGCACTCCACCCCGGCACGCGCGCTCCGGGCCTGCAGGGGGCGCTCACCTCGGCAGTCCCTGAAGTCGGCGTGGCTCGGCGGGTGGTGCTTGCACAACCGCTCCAGCACCTGCTTGTAGTGCATGAGGCGGTGCAGCGGGCGCAGGAGGAAGGTGTTGAGCGGCAGGTAGCACACCTTCTGCTGCTCGAAGTCTCGGCAGAAGTGCTCCAGCCGCCGCGAGCCCTTGATGGCGTTCTCCAGCGCCTCCAGGGCCTCGCTGTGCTTCCACAGGTGAGGCGCCAGGTGCTATGGGGCGGGGGACAGGGGCTGATCAGTCCGCCCCCTCCACTCACCCTCCTTTCATTACATTTATCTAATTTCCTTAATTTTGTATTTTTCATATTTTACCACTTATTTCATCACTTCAGTTCTGTGCATCAACTGAAAAGCTCCATTAAGGTGTCGAGCAGTTTAAAGTACATGTATATTATAAAATATATGAACCATATAAATAACATTAGAGGCATAAATGTCCCTTTGCAGCGAGACTGACAACACGGAGGGGCACCACATGGACAGAGCTTAAGAGGGGGACCTGTGGCTGTCTTCTAAATATGACACATAGACCAGAGCCTTCAATAAACATCAAATAGTTTCAAAAACACATTTGTTTCGCTCACCCCTTCATTCATGAAGAGACTGAGTGCTACCCGGAGCCCGGATGCTGCTGCACCTTGGGAGGTGAGGATTCCGTAGGGTCCCGACTCCCCTGGCACCGTGGTGGTGGCAGATTCAGGGCACCACCTTTGGTGGAGGAGTGTTAAAGTGCAGTGCACCCCCGGGCAGGTGGGGGGACAGAGGACTCGGTGCCCCCAGCTGAGGACCCCACTTGTCCCACAGGGTTTGGGTTTATTCCAGCCTCTCTTTGAGGCCCTCGCCTTTACCCTCCTGCTCCTCGTGCTGTACCTGCCAATGGCAGCGGCTGTCACCCAGGTGCTCCTGCTGGCTTATTTACAAACTTTCTGTTCACCAAACAGATTCACCAGAATTTATAGGGAAACGCACAGGGAGGCATTGGGGACCCCTGTCCCCGCCTCTCTAGTGCAGAACTACAGTGCTGCTGGTGCTGTTGTGCTCAGGATGGAATCCAGGGACTCACACACAACAGACAGGTGCTCCCTAAATTGCTCAGGCGATTCTCCTGCCTCAGCATCCTGAGTAGCCAGGATTACACGCAGGTGCCGCCAAGCCCAGCCCTCTATTTGATTTTGAACGAGGGCATCAGTCAACAGTAATTCCTGCCTGTGTGAACTAAGGAGCAAAGGAAGCAAGGCAGGAATGCAGAGGAGAACACAGCAGGTGGGGAGAAGTCTGGAAAGATCGCCCCGGACCAGGGCGGAGTCCGTCCTCTTCAGGGTTAAAGGTTGCGCAGCATTCTACAACCACTGAGGAACAAGGAGGACTTGGGAGGCCAGGGGACCCCGCAGGAAGGCGAGCCAGGAGGAGTAAACCTGGGTGCTCGGGGGGCGCAGGTGCAAGGGTGTGACGCCAGCCAGGGAGGCAGTGGCCTGGGCACCAGGGGACAGCGGGGACCCCAGGGGACCCCTTCCTTTGCGTTGAGTTCCAAGCACCCTGGTGCACCTGGGCTGATGTTTGCAGGGGGACATTCACAATGTGGGCTAGAGACCACGATTGGGCTATCTGACCTTTGGGGGAATCCCAGGCCGAGCCCCTTGGCCATGTCATGGGGGGGGGGGACTGTGGGGACCACAGGTGTGACAGTGCACAAGCACGAGCACGTGTGACAGCCTCCATCTAAACAAGCTCCCCGTGCCAGCACAGCTGAGGACTGATGGGCACATGCCCAGCTCACAGGAGCGCAGGCCAGGGCCCCCGCACGGAAGGAAGGCAGGTGTAATTGTAGGGTTTTTTCCTGCCAGTTAGCAGAGAGGGGGACGGAAGGCAGTTCTTGGTAGGAAAGCAGTGGCAGGTATCTGGCAAAGAGGCCTAGGAGGGCTGGTACACAGCAGGATGTCCCTGTGGCATGGGGGAAGAGCCTGGCAGGCCTTGTTCCTCAAGGCCTGTGACGGAGTCCCAGGCTCCCATATGGCGACCCTCCCCTGGGAAGGTACGATCCTAGGCAAAGGGAGGCTGTGGGGAACAGTGGAGAGCTGGACCAGCTGGGAAATAACATGGTGTCTTAGGAGGAAAGTCATGTGGAAGTGGAACAGCTTCAAATCATGGCACAGGGGAGAGGTGGAGAAGCAGTCTGCGGAGGCCACCATCTTGTGGGATTCCCACCACGGGACACTTGAAGAAGGTAAATCCGTGGAGATGGCACGTGACGAGCATGTGTGGTGGGTGTGAACAGGCGACATGGTAGGTAGGGGGTTTGAGGGCAGTGAAACTGTTCTGTCAGCAACCGTACAGCACATGACCTGAGACTTAATGCCAGCTGTGGCCTTTGGTCAGGGAGAGCAGTTTCAACACAGGTTCCACACCCGTGCAAAATATTTGTAACAATGCAGTCTGTGTGGTTGGGGCAGGGATGTGGGAACTCTTTTGCTTCTTTTTCTTCTTTCTTTTTTTGGCGGTACCAGGGATCAAACTCAGGACCGTGCACTTACAAGGCAGGAACAGTGCCACTAGCTAAATCCCTGGCCCTTCTGCTTCTTTTCCTGTAAACCTAAAACTGCTCTGAAAAGTAGAACTAATGTCAGAAACTCCCGTGGAGAGCTGAAAAGATTGGCTACACATCTCATTTTCAGTTATTCAGTAACTCATGTGACTGTGACATGAGTTTCATTCATCAACCTCAGCTTTGGGCCTGAAGAGACTGTAGCATTGGAGTAGCTCAGCTTTCCCTATTTTGCAGAGGATTCTGCAAATATTTTCCATGGCTTCTCTGTGAGGTGGCCCCGAGTTGCGGCATGTGTCCCTGAATCTGGGTCAGGTAAGTTCGCTCTTGATCTCTGATAAGAGAGATTAACAGGAAGGGCTGGGAGAGTAGCTCAGAGTAGATAGAGCACTTGCCTAGCAGGTTCCCGGCCCCGGGGTCAACCCCAAGCCCAGTGAGTAGGGGATGGGCAGCAGCCTTCCTGGAGCCGTTACTTCCTAGTAACGGAGGCCACGTGGCTCTGGGCAGCAGGGATGCAGGAAGACTGCTTGAAAATGTAAATGGAGATACAGTCCAAAGATAAGTCAGCAAAGTAGAACACCCTGCATTAAAGGAATTAGTAACCAGTTACACTGAAAATGAAAAAATTAAAACTTTCAGTTCTAAGAGATGAAGTAGATTTCAAAAATGTGGTAGAGGACCGGGGATTTAGCTCAGTGGTTTCACCGCCTGCCTTGCAAGTGCAAGGACCTGAGTTCGATCCCTGGTACCCAAAATAAATACATAAATAAAAGAGCTTCCTGAAAGTGCTTTCCCCAAATAGCATTATCTAGAAAGGCTGTAAGAATCCTTTACTCCTTGGCCTCTGGCTGCGTCCTGTCTGGTGCAGATCCAGCGATGCCTGCAGCCCCAGCCTTGCTGGGCCCGGGACCTTGGGCTACCCGGACCCCACCAGCTCACCTTCATGCCCTGGATGTTCTTGAGCATGACGTCGCCGATTCTTTGGTAATCTCCTCTGATGTGGGCGTTTGAGCGGCCTTCCCTGCGAGCAGATGCCAGAGTTAGCAGGGAAAACAGCACTGGAATGCGCACCGGACTTAGCTCACAGAAGGTACTCGGACACCTTCCCCGCCTGGCACCTGCCGTGCCCCTCCCTGGGCGCCACCTCTATGTTGCCTGGGATCACAGTTTATTAGTAGTGAATGGACTCTTGGAAATGCCCCTTGTGTCTGCAGACAAAGAATTCCACAAATGCTTTGAAGCAGATGGGGCAGAGCCAGTTTCTGAACCTTTTAGTTGGGTCTCACATTAATTTTCTTTCATGCACACTTGGGTGACTCTCAGCATCATGAGATGGGCAGGAAGATCACTCGAAGGAATAGGCTCAGGAAATGGATTGTGGGCTTGGTGGGTGCTAACAGCACTTGTGAGAAGTAAGACGTGGCCCTCAAATCAAGGTTTCTGCTCCCAAGAGCCCTCGGACTGAAGCAGGGGACTGCCTGGGAAGCCCTCGGGCAGAGAAACCTATCAGGGAGGAAATGACAGGGTGGGTGGAGAGGGGCTGTCGAGGGATCACGGTGGCTCAGTACCTGGGTACATAGTCGTGTCCCCTAGAGCCCAGGGCTTCGGCTCACACTGACAATTCAGGGGCTTAAGTACCAGAGAGATGACCAGCAATACCGGTAGGCTGAGTGTTTACTGTTCCCGTGTGCCCGGACAGCATGCTCGGCATGTCACAGGCACTGACTCATTTCATCCTCAAGCAAGCTTAGGAGGTACCTGTTACAGCTAGGGAAGCTGAGGCACAAAGACACCACCTTTTCCACTGCGTGTGATCATGAGGCAGCAAGCCTGTCCTCACACCCAGGGCGCCCGGTTTCTGAGTCTGGCCCGTGCACATCTGCTAATCTGCCCAGGGATGGGAAGAGACCTTCCCAGATTCAAACAAGCATCAACCCAGCTAATATCTTCAGAACCAATGTTCAGGATAGCCGGAAACGAAGGTTCAAGAAAGCGATGCACTAAACAGACAAAACAAGCCTGCATGGCGGTGTGAGCCTTAATCTTAGCTCTATGGGAAGCTGAAGCAGGAGGATGGCAAGTTCAAACCCAGCCTGGGCTACCCATGACTTAGTGAGACCCTGTCCCATAATAAAAAATAAGAAAAGCTGGGGGTGTAGCTCAGTGTGAAGGCCCTGGGTTCAATCCCAAGTACAAACACACAATGCAGAAAAAGAGGGGGGTCCGTGGCTTAGACCCCCAGGTGTGGGCACTAATAGCCTCCAGCGACCAGGATGGGTTCCCTCCCACCTCTGCCTCCAGATGGGCCATCTCCTTCCACTGTGGCTTCCCGGCCCAGCCAGCCAGTGGCGGCATGTATTCCGCTGCTTCCGGTGAGCCATGTAGCTCGGAGCACATTAGAGGGCCACCTTTAAGGTAATAAGAGCTCCTCTGGGAGCAGGGAGGAAGAAGGAGAGGGGGCCTTTGACCACGCCCTCCCTTCCTGGGCATTCCAGCTCCAAGCCTTGCTGTGGAGGCCAGGCTGGCGATCCTCCTGCCTCAGCCTCGCAGGTGCTGGGGTCACAGGCGTGCACCACACCCGGTCTTGGTGGTGCCCAGCATAGCTTTCTAATCCTGTTCCATTCTCTCCCTGCACCTAGAACTCCTCCCCGCTGTGCTGCCTCTGGGCTGCCTTCATCAGCACTCCTCCTCTCTGGACACACAGGTTCCAGTCCAGTGTGGTGGCGCGCGCCTGTGATCCCAACACCAGGAGGCTGAGGCAGGAGGGTGGCTTCGAGTTGCAGGCCAGCCTAGAACACAGTGAGTTCAAGGCCAGTTTGGAACACATAGCTAGACCCTACCTCAAAAAACCTAACTCAATGAATAAAACCTGGGTTTTATTCTGGTCACGCCCCTGACGCGGCTCCAAGGACAGTTACCACCTGCTCCTCCTGCCTCAGGCCTCTGCCCCTACCAGCCCCAGGAAGCCTTTCTCTCCGGCCACAAACCCTGTGACCTCCCAGAGCCCACGGGAGGGCACCCTCCTTTCACCCGTTCCTTCGGACGCCACACCTGTACCTCTTTCCCAGACCTTCCAGAGGGTCCTTGCCAACGACCCCAGGAGCAGTCAGACCGAGACCTTCCAGGCTCAGGCCATTTCCCCAACCCAACCCTCTTCCTCTGTTGTGTCCCTGAGGATGTTAACTGTTCCACCCCAAGCTCCACTCCTACAGTCTTCCACTTGTCCCTCTCCCTCACTCCCAGCCCCAGGATCAAATTCTCCCCGTAAACCGGGTCACCAGGAATTGATCCAGCATCTGATGTGGACCCAGGCCAACTTGGGCGACACTGCAGCTCGGCGCTGAGCGCTGCGGCCTGCAGCTCGGGGGTTCTCTAGAGTTTTAGTTATTACTCAAGCGCTGTTGAGGAGTTTACCTTTTGGTCATGTTGCCGATCGTTCCTTGGGACCAGGTTTGGTTGGTAACTTACTGGTTGCTCTTCCCAGTCAACACTTGGTGCAGAAGGAAGCCCAGGCCTTCGGGTGCCTGCTGCTCTCTAGAAAGCTCTTTCCTCTCCCTGCTGCCCTCCACACTCAACAAAGCCAATCTTCCCTTCAGAGGACAACCCAGAGCCAAGGCCAAGGGGCCAGATGCTACTCCATGCCACACGTCATGAGGGGTGAAGGAGAACTCACACTCAATTAGGCCACGTAGCTAGTTCCTGGGTTTCACATTGGACCTGGGAACTGCCAAACGGGCGTGCCATTTGACAGGGAAGAGATGGGAGGGCTTCAGTGCCGAGGCTGGAGGAGAGCGATGTGGAAGCCAGACTTCCTTCATCACACTGCCTCTTCCAGCTATATATTAAAAGAAAATCTACTGGTCCCAGGCGTGGCGATGCCAACCTGTCCTCCCAGCACTCTGGGGAGCTGACGCAGAAGGATGGAAAGTTCAAGGCCAGACGGGCAACTTAATGACTGAGTGAGATATTAGGTCAAAATAAAGACTAGAAAAAGGGTAAGGGCCGGGGATGTAGCTCAGTGGTTCCACCACCTCCCTCGAAGGCGCAAGGACCTGAGTTCGATCCCCAGTACCCAAAACAAACAAACAAACAAAGGGTAAGAAGGGAGCTGTGGGAACAGACTGGGGAGCTGAAGTGTCTGCAAACGTCATGGCGCCTGTCCCTAACCCCTCACACTGCAAGCCTCAGGCCTGCAGCGTCCATCCCAGGTCAGAGCCCATGGGACGGGACACAGCCCCACACCCGAAAGCAACACTTTCCTGTCTGCCCACCTCTACAGATCTGCAAACCCAGACATGTCTGAAATGAAGAGGAGCTAAAAGGTCATTTTATAATCAAGAACGTGAAAAGGTAATGATGGCTATGCCATCAGCTCTTCCGGGTGTTGGCTCACAGGGGAAGGGTCCCAGCTGGAAGGCGGACTGCACGTTTAGCTGGGAAATTACCATGTGGCAGTGAAGATGAAAATTCCTTTGACAACTTCCCTCAGGAAATCCATGGAGAATCTATGGAGAAACTGCCTTGCGTGCTACATTCTGACCCGTGCAATGTGACTAATTTACTCCCAGGGGCAACTATGCTGGCCCTTGGCAAAGGGTTGAACACATACACACGAGTGCACATACAGGCACACTTTTGCATTTTTCAGTCTTTCTGATCTTGTTCAAACACTTCACTCCTGACAGTGTGAGCTAGTTGTTCTTGACTGGCAGGCTGACCGACGAGGAAGAGGAAGAGGACGAAAAGGACATGGAGTGACCATTTGGCAGTGGGCGAGCCTGACTCTCAGCAAGGCTGTCTGGGAGGGTGGACTGAGAGTCTGCACCCCAGCAGCCCTCAGGGAGGCAGGCCTTATTGCCAACAACCGAGGAACATGTCCACAGTTTGCAGGTCCAGGTAGCCAAGCCAGCCAGGATAAACCACCACTTTGCCCTCCTGTTCATGTCTCCAAATGCAGGTCAACACAAAATTCATGCAGATAACCTTGTGACAATAAGATCTCCCACTTCTCCAGTGAGTGTGCTGACCCTTGCAAGGTGGTCTCCACCAGGGACAGGAGGGGAGCTTTGGGGACATCTCTAAGGAGAGGCCTCTCCAGCAAGCTCACAGGGACATGTGCCAGGCTTCCCGAGCTCATCTACGGAACACCCAGCCATGCCCTCCTCCTCGAAACAAAAGGAAGAATCATCTCAGTTCATTCAAACAAATCATGCAGCCTGGGGCTAGAGGCCGCCTTTTCCACCAGCCCTGTGTCCCCGTGTCCGTGCCTGTGTCCGTGTCCGGACGTCCTCTGAATAGATCAGAATAGATCTCGTTGTTGGAAGTCTCTGAGTTCCAATTGTAAATCAAACATCAGTTTCTGTTCCCCTCCGCCCTGCAGTTTCTGTGACTCTAAATGAAAAAGAAGCAAAGATGGATGTGATGACGTATGGCTGTGTGTCGTGTAAGGAAAAGGACCCTGTGTGAAGAGCAGATGGCTAAATACAAATATTATATTAATATGAGGGGAGGGCCGGGTATTGGGCTCAAAAATTAAATTAGCCAAAGTAATAGAGGCTGTTAATATACACATAATATAACACACTGACCACAGGTGATAAATGTGGATTTCAGGGTCCTTAGACAGATTGTAGTGTTGTCTGAAACCCGGAGAAAGGAAGATGCCATTAATTTGAATTCGGTTCACATCTCCACAGATGTGGAACTAAGAGTCCTCGTTGAACCCAGCTCGGGGCCACTCTTGTGGCCAACAGTGCCACTCTTAGGTTGCTTAAGGTGCGATTTTCGTCCTTCTGAGGCACAATGCCAGCTCGGCTTGCTAAGAGGAGCAAAAATGACCGCCCAGTCACGGCAAGCCTGACAGCATCCAGATGAAGCCAAGTCCTCAGCCAGGTTCAATCCCATGGCTAACAATGTGTGCACGGACGCAGCCCAAGAGAAACGCCATGCCACCCTGGCCAGTGACCTGGGGCATTTTTCTCTCTCTGTGTGGAAGAGAAACCCACCTGCAATTCTGGCAATCGAAGAATTACTTTTGTTTGTTCCTAAGGGAAGTAGCTTGCTCTTAAAGCACAACAAAGAAACCCAAAGTATAAATAAGAGTAAAATAAAACACAAAAGAAATAGAGAGAGAGATCTTTTGCAAAACGGAGGGGACCAAGAGATATTAGGGGAGAGAAGGAGGAGACATAAAAAGAATGAAGATGTGTCACGTACAGCTACCAAATACCTGCCTGGAACATTCATTCTGCACAAATAAGCAATGTGTGTATGTGGCTCAGTGGTAGAGCACTTGCCAGGCATGCATGAGCCCTGGGTTCCATCCCTAGCACCACACACACACACACACACACACACACACACACACA
>NW_004624793.1:12616347-12701334 GCF_000247695.1 Heterocephalus glaber
ACACACACACACACACACACACACACACACACACACACACACGGGTGTGGACTCTCCCGCCTGATCCTGTGAGCCTACCCAATAAATCCCCTTGCATAGTTCTATGTGTGTTTTCTATTGATTCTGTTCCTCTAGAGAACCCTAACCATACACCTCCGGTGGCTTGTGGCTATCATACTGGATGGGGCAGGCGTGAGACATTTCCATCCGGCATAAAGTTCCATGGACCGAGGGCCCTGGAGGCCACCTCCCTTCCCCCAGCTTTGCAGACTGCAGGGGAAGGAGCGGGTACCCCTGGCCTTTCACAAACACTCTCTTCCTGAGCCTCATTCTCCATAGAGAGATGAGGATGACCCGCAGATGGTTCTGATGGTCAAACGAGACAATCTAAATGCTTTAAAGATGCCTGGCAACACTGGGTGCTATGCTGTACAGACACCCCTGAGGCCGACACACAGCAGGGACACGATGGCTATTTGTTGAATAACTGGAATAAGATCTTGGACAATTTGGTGACTTCAGGATTCACAGCCCGTCTGGGGCTTTCCTGTTGAACAAGAGACGTGCACGATGAGGCAGTCCTTCTGGGGGTGGATGGGACCCCTCGAGGCCCAGCTCTGCCCTCGGGACAGCTCAAGGCATGTAGGGAGGGGGCTGCTGGCTCAGTGTTGGGCGGGCTTTAGCGACTGTGTCAGATGCCACGGTGTTGCTGAAACTGCCTATGAACTCCTCTAAGATGTCATTCTCTGTGTTGTTACTATAAATCTAGAAGGGGAGGGGGCGTCAGAAAGGTTCCAGAACCTGCCTGGCCACACAGTGCTAAGCAGGGGCCGAACTGGTATTTGAACTTGGGGCTGCCTGCCATTGAGTCTGCCCTACAGGGCCGAAGCTGCAGCACACGCCCCATCTCCAGGCTTTGGAGCGCAGAGCCGGTGCCCACCTTGATCGGCCCAGCCGAGGACTGAAAGTGACCTTTCCTTGTCCCTGTCCCCAGTCTGGCGCCGCGTGGACACTGTTGGCGATGGCAGGAGTGCAGTGCACTAGAGGCACTGACTAATTCAGATCCCATTTGTTCTCCTATTACAAGGGAACCCTAACGAAGCTGTGTCCTAGAGTTGGTTCTTGTCCTCTAAACGTCAGACTCAAAGCTTCTGGGACTAAAGGCACAGTGGCAGCCAGGCTACCTGGGTGCAGAAACCAGTTCTGCCTTGCTGTGTGACCTTTGCCAAGTTACACAGCCTGAGTCTTATCTCCTCTCCTCTTCAGTGATAAACAGTAACAGCATCTGCCTGAGAGTTCTGATAACGATGAAAGGACCCGATCTACGGACAGGTTGAGCACTGTCTGAGATGCGGGAAGCATTCAGTGCGCGTTGCAGAAACACCACCTGTCAAGTTTAAAGCCACTTTTCTTCTCCCCCAGTCTAAGGGATGCAATCCAAAGCTCTCCTCGGCATCACCATGGAAGGAGCCTTGCCCCAGATGCGATGGTCTCGGCGCCCCTGGAGACCTCCGTCACAGCCAGAGGGGGCTGATGCAACTCCGTCCCTCACCAGTGTTGACCACGCTTTCATCTTGCTGTGCCTCAGTTTCCTCCTCTGTACCTGCCATTTGCATTGTTGTGAGGATTAGTCGAGGCAATGTGTGTGACACATTTTTTTGTTTGTTTTTTGAGACAGTCTCACTCTGTAGCCCAGGCGGGCCTTGAACTTGTGGCGATCCTCCTGCCTCAGCCTCCCTCATGCTGGGATCACAGGTGTGCGCCACCAAACCCGGCTGTTACTGTTGTTTTTGCTGCAGTTCCAGAGAGAGGACAGACAGGCTCCGAATTCCACAGGGGGTCACCTCTGATGCTGTCCTCCCTGCTGTGCCCATTTTGCCATAAAATGAGATTAGGAAAAGTTCCAATTCGCTTTCTTAGGTATGAGACCTAAATACCATTGCAGGCCAAGTCACAGGGCCAGCGCCATGCAGACTCGAGGAGCTCCCTGCTCACGACTTCTGCTGCTCCTGCTGCTCCCCCTGCTGTCCCAGGCCGAGGCCCTGGGTTTCACCAGATGACTTCAAGGCCTCCCTTTTGTCACTTAGGGTGCCCATGGTAGGGGGCTTCATTTTCCTAATCATAGGATAGGGATAGCAATACCTACACTGGGCAAGTTTATTTTTGAACAAGAACTGGCAATCACTTTATGTAAAGAGCCAGATAATAAATATTTCAGGCTTTCTGGCCATACAGTCTCAGCCACACTGCTCAGATATGCTGATGTAGCACAAAAGCAGCCATGGATACCAAGTAGCAGGGTGAGCATGGCTTTGTTTCAATAAAACTTTATTAACAAAAACAGGTGACAGACCAGACATCCATAAGCAGTGAATTGCCACCTTGGGTTTCTTTTTTTCTTTTTTTTTCTGGTGCTGGGGATCAAAACCAGGGCCTCATGCATGGTAGGCAAGCTCTCCATCACTGAGCTACATCCTTAGCCTTAGCTTTTTATAAATTTTTAACTCTGAGACAGGGTCTTACTAAGTAGCTCAGGCTGGCCTCATACTTTCAATCCTCCTGCCTCAGCCTCCTCAGTAGCTGGCCCAGCTGTCATTTTGTTTTTTAATAAGATCGTATGAAAAAATGTAGCTGCAGAGAGTGCACACAGTGATGGCTCTTTACTAGTTTACTAGTAACATTATGGCACAAACACTGTCCTGGAACGTGGCTTGGCAAGCTTAAAGCTCCACCAGCCCTCCCTTGCAGGCCCACCCTTGAGGCCTTGAAGTGACTTGAGCAACTTCACCCCGCTGGCGCCCAGGCACTGCCAGGCATGCTCTGTAGCTGCTCCGAGTGCCGGTGTGTACCAGGCCCCAAGTTAGTTGTGCCAACTCGGGGAGGGGGTTTCCTAGATTGACACTGTCCGACAGGTGGTTGCACATTGATGGAAGTGGCCTTCATGTGTGCTGTCCCACCCGGAAGCCGCAGCCACATGCTGCAAGTGAGCATGACACGTGGTTAGTGCGCCTGCGAAGCTGGACTTTATATCATTTAAATTACTATTAAACAGTCCAGGGTGGCCACTGTCTTGAGACAGCACAACTGCAGCTGACCTTGTTTATTCACCTTTCTGGCTGTTTTCCACTTGTACATGGTCTCAATCTTTTCAAGGAAGAGGAGGCAGAAAAGGAGGACAACTATGATAAAAATGAGCCCTCACAAGAGCTTGGGTGAGCTGATGTCATCGTGAATTCCAGTGCGGGACAGGTCCCCAGGGAAGGCAGGTGCTGAAGGCCGGAAGTTCCAGGTGCCAAGTGCCCCATGACAGAGGAGGCCAGCAACTGTCATGGGGACTCCGGGATGGGAAGAGGGGAGTCCAGCTTCCGAACAGAGCTAAATAGGTTTCACAGGTAGGAGGACCAATGCAGTCAAGTGACTGCTGGGCTGTAGTCTGACTCGGGACTCTTGGGCTGCAGCAGCGTTGCCCTAACTCCCTGCTCCCTGATGAATTCGTGGCATTGGGACAATGGGGACATGGAAAGCCAGACACCTATAATACCAACATTCAGGAGGCTGAGGCAGGAGGATTGATGTGAATTTGAAGCCAGCCTAGACTACATGGTTCAAGACCAGCCTGAATTACATAGCAAGGGCCTGTCTCAAAAATAAAAACAAACAAGAAAGCCTGAGAGGCAGTGGGATGCGACCCATGGAATGTTCCAGCACTGTTGTTTGATTTTATGCTCAAAGAAACTGACGCGTTCGTGGCGCCCAAGTCAGTGTACTTTGGTACAGGGTTGGGCCAGGGTCCTTCATAGCAAAGCACTTGGGGTAGGAATTATGGCCCCATGGAGTAAGAAAAGGGGTAGCCCGCGGTTAATCTGTATCGCTGTCTCCCCATTCCTCCCCCGGCTCTACACCATTCAGCTTTTCGTCCCTCTATAAGGCTGACCGCTCTGGGTAGCCCTAGAAAACTGCTGTTTTTGCCCATTCACCTCTGGCTTATTGCGCCTGTGGGAACTTCCTCCTTTTTAAAACCTGAATGCTATTCCATCGCCAGGACCCTCCTCCGCCCTGTGCTTGGCCAATCCCGGGTCGTCTCCACCTTCTGCTGTTGGAAATCACATTGCTGTGAACTTTGCTCTACAAGTACCTGTGTGATCTCTGCTTCCAGTTCTTTGGGCTGGACACCTTCGAGTGGGAATGCTGGGTTGTATGGTGATTCTTTGTGTATTTTTTCTGAGACACTCGGATGATTTTTTTTTTTAATGCCACCCAATGCAAAGACTAGAAGCTTCCAAGAGCTGGTAGAAAAATATTTTAGAGCGAGATTTCTTTTGCTGGCTCTTGCTCTGCCTCAGTCCTCTCTGATGGAAGGAGAGCTGCTACAAGGCCCGGTCAAGAAGATTCTGTCTTTGGCTCTTTTCTCTTCCTTAAAGATTTGATTCTCTGTGAATGGTTTCCAGAACCACACTTCTGGGCTAGATGCTTTTCTCCAGCCTGGAACCCACATTCCCAACCGCCCGGAGGACCTTGTCATTGATGCCTCAAAACGACCTTATCAAGGACAAGCTCCTCCTTCCTCGTATGCTCCCCTCTTCTTTGCTTCATTAATCGATCTTCTAATTTCATGACCAGGCGTCCAGTCATCCACATTTATAGCTCCAGGCGGCCTCCCCTCCTCTTCCTTTTGTCCCACTGAGCCCTCCTTCTTAGTGACATCTCCACATCCCATCTGTGTGGTCTCCCTGGCTGGACTTCTGCATTGCTTTTCAAGCGACTCTGGCCCAGCTTTCAAGTGGCAGATCCTCCTGGAAGACCTGTGTGTGCCCCTGGCCTGTTCCAGGCATCTGTGTCTGTCCACGTCCCCAGCAGCTAAGAGCTGCACACTGGGAACACACGAAGGTTCTCTGGACCAAAGCAGGCCCTCATCTGCTCCGGGGTGGGGGTTCTGGCCAGCCTGCACCCAGCATCTGCCCGTCATCTCAGGGCTGGGATCGGAGGGAACACCCAAGGCTGGGTTTAAGTGGTGTTCTCTGAATGTGTTTGAACAGCTGAGTAAACTGTCCTTTGCTTTCAAAAGGAAAAGTATTCATCCAGTTTTTAGAACTCACCCAACCAGTTTCCTTGTTTTTGAAGAAACAGGAGAATCTGGCCTTCACCAGCACGGCACAGGCCGTGGGCATCCACTCCACTCCGGACTCAGGTGTGTTGATACTGGAGAAGATGACATTTGGAGAGTGGCAGGTGTGTTTACCAAAGTGGGGCTGGGCCTAACCATTCCCGAAAGCTCCCTGCTACTTGTTCTGCCCTGGAATTTCCCACTGTCCATGGAGGAACATGTTGGGCCTTGTGAAGGGCTGGAAAGGGAAAATCATGGTGCCTGCCATTTAGGTGCCACCTTTGGGCAACTCTTTGTCAGGGTAAACTTTAGATTTGCTTCCAACAACAGTAACACTTATAACTGAAAATACTATCATGGAATAAAATCTGGAATTTAGTTCATAGTAATGTACCAGTACTGGTTTCTTAGTTTTGATGACTCTGGCATGGCAATGTGAATAAAATTAAACACTGGGAGAGAGGTGCTGAGGGGTGTATAGAAATTCTTATCGTCATGGAAACCTCTCTAAATCTAAAATTAGGGGACGTAAAAAGAATTAACATGTTTTATGCATATGTATTGACTCCCTACAAGGAATGTAATTATTATGTACTACAAACATATATGAATAAAAATTTTTTTAAATTTATATTTCAAAATATGTTTATTTTTAGAAAAGTGGTCAGCTTTACCCCTTTCTATGGGTGGGAGGAGGGGTAAAGTACTCCCCTCTTTCTCTGAGAGGGTGAAGTACACTAAGCCCTTTATAATTATTGTCTCGTTCAGTTTGTAAGGTACAAGCTCTGATCCACGTTTCACAGATGAGAAAATGAGACTCAGCCAGGTCCTTGGATCTTAACCACTCAACTCATAGGAGCAGCCTGTGTATATTGTATCATGACAATATGGAAACGAATGGACACATACCGACTGCACACACACACACACACACACACACACACACACTCGTCAGTAACTCCTAGACCTGCCTAGGACTCACTCTCTCACTGCCTGTGTGCAGCCCAAGGTTGCCCGTCCTGTGTAGGCATTAATGGCCCACGTGCCATCCAAGGCTAAAGCAGCAGTAGCTCTGTGCCCACCCTGGATGTAGCACTCTCACCTACAAGAGGACCTGGCCCTTTTGCCTCTGTGCTGCCTCCTCCTTTAATAAGAGCGTGTTATGGTGTCTATCTAGAGTCCCCAAGGCCTCATGCACTCCTAAGTGGGGTTTGTGGAAGGTGACTGGATTATGGGACTTCTAGCTGACTTGCTGTTAGGAGGGGGTCTGGTTGGAAGAGGAGGTCATGGGGGGCATGGCCTGAAGGATTTATCTCCCTCCCCAGCTCCTCCTTTGATCTCGCTCTGCTTCCTGTGTGCCATGCCATGAGGAGCTCTCCTCCACCAAGCCCCTCTGCCGTGCCATCCTGCCTTGGAGTCAGCCAACCACAGACCATAAATGTGAGCCCAAATAAACCTTTCCTCATTTAAGTTGTGGGTTCAGGTCTTATGTCCCAGTGATAAGGAAAGTGACTAAGACAGGGTACAAGTCCACTATAGGCCAAGCCAGGCTCACACTCATCTACTGAGTAAGTCAGCTTCACATTCCTGTAACAAAACACCTAAGCCAGGGTACCAAGGAAGGAAAGGGTTGTGTTGCTCAAAGTTGTGAATTTCAAGTCCAAGATCTGGTGGCCCCATCCATGGCTTTGGGCCTCTGGTGAAGATGGGGGATGACAATGGTGGCACTTCCTGTTGGAGCGAGTACTGATATCTCAAACCAGGAAACAAAGAGAGAGGTCAGACCCAGGTTCCACAATCCCCAATGGCCTCTGGGTCTCCCAAAAGTCCACAGCACCTCTCAATAGCACCACTCTGAGGATCAAGCCTTTAAAATATGGATCTTTGGAGGACAGTGCCCACACTCAACCCATAGCACCCATCCATCCATCCATCCATCCACGCCTTTCTTCTTCCATTGCTTGTCCAAGGGAATAACATATAGCCAGTCTGTGAAGTGCAGAACAAATAACCACAGAATCTAACTTCCCAGAGGTACTACAGGGACAGCTGTTCCAAAACAATTATTCATCTTAGTTACCCCAAGAAGTAACACAAAGACAACAATTTCTGGGTCTAGCCCCAGGGTTCTGATTCAGAAGGGCTGAATGGGGCCCAGCATCTGCATTTTTCATATCCCTGATGCACTGCCAGGTTTGTGGCCTGATGCAACAGATAAATACTTTGGGAAATGTCCAGCAGGTCTCTGCATGAGAGCTGCTAGGGGTGCACTCATGACATCCATCACTGCTCAAGAAACCTTTTCCTGTTTTCAGACACAATGTCCTTCTCTGGAAATTCACTCCTCTGCTTCAGTTTTGTCCTCTGGTATAAGGCAGACACTCACCCCCTTTCTCATAGGACCAGCCCACAGGTATATGAAGAGAATCATGCCTTCCAAAGTTTTCTCTCTTCTAAGCCAAATACCTGTAGTTCCTCCAATTATTATTATTATTTTTTTTGGTACTGGGGATCAAACTCGGGTCCTTGTGCTTGCGCAGCAAGCGGCGAAACCATCTCCAAATTATTTTTTAATGGCATGCAATCTCATTACCCCAACTGAAACATGAATCTTGGCCCTGGGGTAGTGTTCTGCAGGTGCTCTGGGCCTTTAAGCAGTGATTGTTTTCCAGACTGGCTCTTGCTAACAAGACATTGTCTGGGGTAAAATTTCTTCACCTTGGCCACATACTGGAATCACCTGGGAGCTGTAGAGAGCTGCTCAGTGCTTGGACACTACCCTTTAGACATTCTGATGTCACTCATCTGTTCTTCCTGGTGAAAATATTGTTTAAAGGTTCCAGGTGATTTCAATGAGTGGCCAATGTTGGGAACTATGGGTAAAAAGGACAGTGATTTGTTAGTCTGTTAGCTCCCACTAAACTCCCTCACACTTGGCCCTTCCTCCTGAGTCCCTGTAGAGCCAGCTCTTCCTTGTCATGTACTGGAGGAATTGGTTAGCTGAACTTGACTGCCAAACTTTACATTTAGTCCTGATGAGCATCATCAGTGGTCTGCCCCATTGTCACAAGGTTGCTGAAGGTCACGTCAATTTGAAAAGCATACTGACTATCTGGTCTCTCTCTAGCTTTGAGTCTTTCCCATGTCCACGTAAAACATGGGTGAAATTATAGATCTTTGGAAATATGGTAATGAAAACCCTTTGGGAATCAAATGATATTAGCTGCTCTTTAAGCAACTGGATATTCTTTCACAGATAAGTTGAGGATGCTAGAGATTTATGGTCCCATGTAAACCCATGAGTATACCATTTATTGCCGAAACAAGATTATGTCTGACAGCTCTCCAAAGTTCTCTGGTTGTGGCTTCTAAAGTGGGAACCAGGACCAGGGATTTAGCTCAGTGGTTCCGCCGCCTGCCTCACAAGCACAAGGTCCCAAGTTCGATCCCCGGTACCAAAACAAGAACAAAATAAAGTGGGAACCAAAGCCATCAAGATGGGCTGCCTGGGTACTGCCAGTTGATGCCATTTTCTACATATGGCCTCTCCAATGTGACAACAAATCATCTGTCATGTGCACTGATTCTGACTCACAAGCCCTGGGCCTCCAGAAATGTATCTAAGACTGTGATGACACAGGTCCCATTGGTTGCAAGACAAAGGGGGACACTCTGGTTTCTCCAGAGTTGTGAGGTCCCTGACCACTTTGAGAGCATCAGTCGCCTTTGTATGAAGGAGGGGGCTACATGGAAGAACACATGTTTCAGGTAAGGTCTGGCAAGTGAAAGATTTTGTGGCACTTTCATTTTGAAAAATGCTATTTGGTTTATATTCAGAACACCAAACTTCTAGTTGAAATGCCATTTCCTTTTCTTCTCCCATTTTTAGCGAGGTTGACTTTGTACCATTGTATCTCAATCCTGCCTGTGTTGTGCCCCCTGGGGCCTCTTAGGAAAGCCAGCTGCTCGTTCTCCCAAAGGAACAAGCATTGCGCGTGAAAGATGCTCCTGGTGTAAAAGCCACAGAAGCTGACACTGTTCGGAGGATCAGAGAGCTTGCGCAGCCTCAGCACATTGGCCTGAAAAGCAGAGAACCAGCTCGCCTCTCTATAAAGACCACGATCCAGGGTCACCTGAGGCAAGGCAGCCTCTAACAGGGCTCCTGCTGGCCTTAGTCACCGAATGCCCCTGAGGCCACTTTCCACCGGGTTGTCACCTGCAGCGAGGATGCAGGGCACAACAGATTTCCACTGCTGCCAAAAGCACACAAGCCTTTTGCTATTTTCTCCTGGCACTTCTACAATGCATATTTAGTAGACAACTCCCTATGTGTCTTTCCACATATAATTTTTTTTTTTAAACTGTAAGAATTTTCTATAAAAGGTTCCACTTTAGTTAAGGTTACATCCAATTTTGCATTCTACAGTATATAGTTTTTCTGGATGTTTTTGTACCTCCCTCTTCTCCCCAAGTTAACATCTTATTTTATATTTGCAGGACAGACTGAACATTATTTTTACCCAATCTGCTGTTGATGGACATTTAGGTCATTCCTAATCTTTTAATCCTGCCCTGGATGTCTTTGTTCATTCATGTGATAAATCAAGATAAAAGTGTGTGTACTGCATTGGGCTTTGTATTTTTCAAAGCACTTTTAAATACGGTGAAATACGATACAGAAAACCACATGCGACACATACACATTTCACAAGTATCTGTGAGGCAAGCATGAGTGAAGTATTACCAACACTCCTCAAATCCTTCACCAGCTTCCCTTCGATCCTCACTGTCCCTCTAAAAGCCATTACTATCTTATTTTCTGAGAATCACATATAATTATCATGAAAAAAAACGCATTGTGAAAAATTGTAAGCCAGAGTGGGGGGAAAAAAAGTAAAGATGGGACTTAAAAACACGTCGAGTTTAACTGAAGAATCCTCTTAAAGCTACTGGCCCTCACCCAGTGTCCTGCCTTTCCACTCTGCTCCTGCCTGCTGCTTACGCGGGGCGACAGAGAAGCAGCACTCGAAACAGGACGAGGAGGAGGCACAACTGTACTCACCACAGGGCAAGTCGTTGCTCAATTTCCTTGAGAAAATTGGTATGAAATTTGTGCAAAGGTTCAAAATTCAGGAATATCAGACTTTTCAATGTTTCGGGCATGGCGTCCTCTTTGCTCACTGTGCTCTGAAACCACTGGGAAGGAACAAAGAGAAATCAGAGGGGTCGGGATGAATGACGGATGTTGGTGGCATTCCAGGAGCCTGGCACGAAGGAGTGTTTAAGCTTCTGGAACAGAAGAGCACCAGGCCTCGCTACCACCCTTACTCCCTCCCCTAGGGGCTGAGCGGCCCTCGCTACTGCTTACTCAGTTGCCCCCGGGTTGTCAGGCCAGGAGGACTTCCTCACACTGGCTACTACTTGGATCCCAGCCTCCTTTCTGGCCAACATGCTGGACGCCACCCTCTTGCTTCGGTGCTTTGGGAACTGCCACCGCTGCTCCTTTGTTAAACGAAAGAGGCCAATCCAGGGGACAGAGCGGCCACCTGGACACAGTCCTTAGGTCATCGAGTTGAGTGGGAATGGGGGACCCACAGTGTTCACAGGACTGAGCACAAGGCCCATCACAGGGAGGACAGAAATTCAGTGTTCCAATGTACCTTCCAACCAGCTAGTTCTCTCCCACAATGCAGGGGTCAGGAAGCCACCCAGAATGCCTTGATTTTGCTCCCAAGACTGAACAGGATTGATTACAATAATAAAAGGCAGTCTTCTGGTAGATTTTGCTGACATGGCTCAACTTATCGGCAAAGACAAAATGAGGTTCCTGTTCATTCTGAGACCTCCCCGGAGCAAAAGTAAGCAGTTTACATTTGACAATGGGCAGAACACAAAATGTTCTGGATTGGTTTGTTCAGACAGTAAAACCTTTGATTTTAATTTTCTCTAAGAACTTCCTTCCTTTGCACTTAAAACTACAATAAAATCTTCAGAGTATATTTCAAATTAGATCTGCGATTAGCATTTAATTTCCATAACCCAGGACCAAAATCCTTTCAACTGAAGTCCGAGAACCTAATGCTTAATTAGCTCCAGCTTCTCTCCTGAAGCTGAGTATTAGTTTAGCTAAATTGAGTAATTCTTTAAAGGAAATACTGCACATACCGAAGTGACGACCTCAAGGTCCTTCAGATACGTCCGCTCCGTGGTGGACACTTCTTTAGCAATGTGGTATGCCTTGTCGGCTGGAAATCTCTGCAAAACCCATCAGAGAAAACGAGACACAACAATCACTTTTCATGTCAGTCTCTGAGAATGTCCAGATTATAAGAAAGCCCCGATTCTAGTGATGGATTACTAACTTCACGATCTTTTGCCAGCCAGCAAATAAGCTCTTATTTATTCTCCTTTCTGTGTTAGGGGAACGAGGATAAAAGAATGAATATCTGTGGTGAGAATATTGTCTAAGAATGTTTGCTTCCACGTAAATATTACATCAGCTCCAGGATACGAATTAGTAAAGGAACAATTATGAAGTAAGTCTTCAAGGAGACACAGCAAGGAGAAACTAGGGTTCTTTGTCCTGGAGCCAGGGCTGGTGGTGTGGGTGTTGAAGAAATCTTGTAAAACGGAAGTTACGGAGTTTGTGGGGATACCAAGGGTCGCTAGATGGGAAGCAAGCGACAGGGTGCAATCAGCTGGTGATGCCATGGGGACTGGGTCCTCTGAGCCTATCATGCAGGCGGACAGCGGGACCTGAGGGCAGACCCGCCACCAGGTTTCGCTTTCTCTTTGAACTGTAGCAAAGACGAGGTCCCTTGCTCCCTGCCGTTCTGCTCACTGCCCACCAGAATCCACCTGATTGTACCCTGGGTATAGACACAGAAGACTGAAAGCCAAGGCTCACGAAGTACGTGGACACCCGTGTTCAGAGCAGCATTATTCACAACAGCGATGTGGGACAACCCGACCGCCCACGGGCTGGCCAGCATGGGGAATTATTCTTCAATGGGAACAGTTTTTGTTGGGGAAGATGAAAAAGACTTGAAGATGGATAGGGATGATGGTTTGGGGACATGAGAAAGTACTAATGGTACTGAACTGTACCCTTTAAAGTAGTACATTTATAGTATGCTTATCTTGCTTTCCCTTCTCATCCCATTTAGTAAGTGCCTACACATGCATGTGTGAACACACATGCACACATGCGCGCGCGCACACATGGAAGTTCACCCAGCACCTTCCTCCGGCCCTCCTCCTCGTCGTCAGTCCTCGGGCACACCTGGTCGCTCAGCAGCGGGCTGATCAAGGGTGAGGCCTGCTTGGTGTCAGGACTCAGGTTGGGAGACAGGGTGGCAGTGGCAGGGACAGCTCCTCCCTGTGAGTTGATGGACAGCTCTGAAAGGTGAGGGCTACCAGTCAGGGAGCCTGTTTGGGGATGAGAAGTTTTAAAGAAAAAAAAAAGTAATTCCTTCTAGGATTTGATTTCTATTCACAACTTCCACCTTTTCTAATCTTTAGAACCTTGGCTACCAACCATATGGCAAATTTAATGTACTCATTATTTTCTAGGTTTTTTGCCCCCTAAGTTGCAGCTGTCTTAATGGTAAAAATACCCAAGTATGCATAATTCAATGGAGGCCCAGTTACATAACTAAGGGTAAGACAGAAAATTCTGCACGGGTAACAATTAAAATGGCTTCAGAGCATAGTACAGCCCACAACCATATTTTCACCTCTTAACTATTGCCTTTGCTTCTAAGAATTACTCAAGAAAGACACAGCATCTATAAAACAAGGAGACACGGAGAAATGAGTAGAAAACAGAACTAAACTAACAGGCAACTAAGGACTGGCGTACTTAGGACAAACTACGTCTTGTAACAATGGGTCACAGCTAACGGAAAGGTCAAGCAACTAACTCCCCACTCTACAAAGAACAGAAGCAAGCTTGTTATACCTGGTGATGTCACTCCATGTCTGTCACTGTTTGGGACAGAAACACTAGTATCACATTACATGTCATGGTGGTCATTTAAAATGCAAGCTGAAGGCTGTTACATTATCATGGTTCCTCCTTGCAACAGGTAGTCAGTTGGTGCTCAAAAAAGGATACTATATTCCATAATGTGAAAATATATATACATATTACCCACTATAGTCAGCCAAGGGAGGTGACAGATGACAGGATGCTCTTAGCCAATATACATATGCAAATTATACCTCAGCCCACTGAAGCTACATGGAGTGTTTCAAAATGTACTTCTCATCTGTTTGTTTTGACCTAACCTTTAGGTCCATAATTCCGATGCAGACTGGCTAGCGCTAATGTTAGGTAAACAAAGTTACCATGGTAGGGAAAGAAGGTCAAGGATCGTTCAGATTTCAGTACAGAGTTTCAGGCTCACTGCTACTCAGCACACTGTGAAGGATTCCGAGCAAAGGGGAAGCAGGAAAGTTATCAGGGAGCGGCCCCCTTTTCCTGACATCTGTCCCCTCTGCCTCCGGAGTCATTAGAGACACTGTGAGATTCCAAGATACAGCGGCTGACAGTGGAGCTGACCAAGGCAAGGCAGTGAATTTGTTCCCCTAAGACTGAGCCAGGGGAAAACAGCGGCCTCCACCCTGCTCCCAGACTCATGGTTAGTTAGCAGCGGCAGCCACCAAACCAGGAAAATGACCAAGAGCAGACGCCCAGCCCCCTGGCAATTGATCAGTACAATGATCCTTGAATAACAAGACTAGAAAAAGTGAGGAAAAGGCAGATTTATAAAGTTTGCATTTAAAAAACTCCCCATGCTTTTTAACAAACCTCGCTGAAATGAAGGGCTGGTGTCAGAGACCCGTCACCCCACACACCACCAAACCCAGAAACCCCGGAGAAAAAGGCCAGAAATCGCTTCACAAATGTCAATTTTATTGACACTAGTGCACAAGTGAGTACAATAACTGTGAAAGAATCGGAACTTGCAGATAGAAATAGTGACAACATATTAGAACTGCAATTGTTTCAAGGTACTACACTATTCTCTTTAAAAAAAAAATCACAAAAAGAAAAATGTTATCACTCCAAATAGGAATTAGAAAAGAGAAATTCTGGCATTCCATGCATTTGTGAGTTGCGGTTTGAGAGTCACTTTTTAATGTGTCCACCAAGGATCCAGCAAAACACGGGGGGCTTCCTGGGGGCGCTCACTCCATGTGGGGGTCAGGAGAGGCAGACAGAAGTGACAGCATGCTGGGCCCCACGTCGGCTGTGACGTGGGCAGAAAAAGCATTCAACTCGCCAGTGAGAGTCGGAACCAAGAATAAAAAGGCTTGAGGGGGACTGGGCAGTGAGGAGACAGGAACGGTGAGACAGGAAATACAATGCCTCTCAGCAAGGGAGATATAGGTGTGCACATTCAAATACAACCGGTCCCACCCTCCGAGGGTCTGAGGCTAAAGCCCTTGCTGACATCCACCCGGGCACATTCGTAGGAAAGCATAAGGCAATAGACTGGTTCTAGGAAAGGTGCCACCTGCCAAGAGGCGTGGTACAATCCAAAGAAGAGAGGCGGTTAGATTCAGAGATATCCCCGTGGACTGCACTCGAGCTGGAAACTGGAAGACTGAACGTGAACATCCTGCTCGCCCGTGTACCTCAGTGGCAATGTAGCGGACAGCTCAGGGTCAGCTCGAGGGTTGCCGGGTGGAAGTTTGCTACATTTCACTCCTGCAGTCCAGTCTAAAGATGTGTGCGAACACCTACTTTATGCGTCACGATGGACACGCAGGGAATGACCAAGCTAAAGCGGCCAATGTCCTTTTCATGAGAGGGGTCTGTATCGATTCATAGGGCCTAAGAAAGGAAAGGCCAGGGGTTTAGTAAAGTGTAAGACCAATCAGTCGATAAACACCAAACAGTCTGATCTAGAAAACTATCAGCAGATCTAGGAAAGGCAAAGGTCCAAATCACCGAAGTTCAGTTTTGTAAATGTGAGCTGGGTCCATGGAGGACAGGCCCCCTTTTCTCTTTGCAAGAGAAACCACAGGAAGCTTTGAGGTTTTAGAGGTGACATAGTGCCCCCAGCCCTCACCCCGTGTTACTTTACCATTCAGCAATCAACGGAATATGCTGACAGGGGCAATTAATAGAATTTGGCAGCTTGGTGAGTAATTAAAATTCTGTTTTGACTTTGAGCCACAGCATTGACAATACTCTCTACAAACCTGTGTGCTCACACACAGGTGTGACAGGTGTGTCTAAAGAAAGCCAATGTCCAAGGTCAGAGTTATTAGAACTATGACATTAGAACTTCTGTCTTCACTGAAGTAGTCCATTTTACAGAAAAGCGAAAAAGTGCGGTCCTGTTCTTAGATAAGATGAACCTGATCTAACACAAGGCTATAAAGTTTCCTCAACTCACAGCCTGTCACCAGCTTTGAAGGCACAGCTAGCTCCAGGCAACAAGGAAAGAAAACTGTGACTCATGTCCCCTGCTACTCAGTGAAATTACTAATGACTCGGTATTGTTCTCATTTCTCCTTTTTAACAAATTAATGCAAAGGAGTAGTATCTTTTATCATGAAGCTCTAGGCAAATAATTTGGGGGACCCATGAGGAAGCACCTGGATATTAAGGCAACAGGTGGAAAGAAGTGTAAAGAGATTACAAAAAGATTAGCTATACTTAAGATTTCTGGAACTTTCTAAGGTTTTAATAAACATGCTTCCTACTTTCAGCAATTTCCCCTCCCTCCCAGGCACTCGGTTACATTTCAGGTTAATAACTCTCAAATCCTTCCCTCTTCCGGATGACTTCATAACCCCCACCCCCAGCTGCCATTCATCTGAAGTCTGAGGTTGTGTCAGCCCAGTGGACCGGCCACGCTTCCACTGACTCTGCTCTCAAGGGAAGCATTTCTGGTAATTGCTTTTTAAGATCCTTTTAAATATACTTTCTCATTGCACAATCATGGAATTTCAAATTAGCACTGCTATATTTATGGATTTCAATTTATCAGCTAGCCCAGAAACAGCCTTTGCTGGTCTCTCTTTTGAAAGTATCTTCATAATTCTCTCCTGGTCCCGGGGAGGCTGGGTTTCCGGCACCATCGCTTGACCTGCTCTTTCGAAAAAGCACTGCAATGTCCTAGGTGGGTGGTTCTTGCTCTGCCTGGCAACTCTATGGCTTTTGTCCTCCACAGGACTGGGCACAGTTCCACCCTGACCACCTGCCTCTTCAGCTTGTACTAAAGGCTTAAGACCTCACACAAGTCTGGGAAAAGAAAATATTTCTAATCGATTTTCCTAGTAGTAAAAATGACATTTTGAATACTTAAACTTGCCCTTTTTGTAAACCAGACAGTAAGTTGGTGATTTCTTTTTTTTTTTTTTTTTGGTACTGGGGATTGAACTCGGGTCCTTGCGCTTGCGCAGCAGGCGGCGAAACCACTGAGCTAAATCCCCAGCCCAAGTTGGTGATTTCTAACTTTTAACTAGATAAATAACTTTCCTGTAAAAGAAGGAACAAAAATATGATAATTTTTTTTTTTTTCTTTTGGTACCGGGGATCGAACTCGGGTCCCTGCACTTGCACAGGAGGTGGCGAAACCACTGAGCTAAATCCCTGGCCCCTCTGACGATAATTTTTAAAAAAGTAATCTGCAATCAGTTTGTTAAATAAGTATTTGACGGGGTTTTTTCCCCCTCGGTACTGGGGATCGAACTCAGGACCTTGCACCTGCCAGACAGGCGTGGCATCACTGAGCTACATCCCCGGCCCTTAAATGTGTATTTGAGAATGAGAATACTGGTGAAAGAGAACACAGATTACTTTCTCAATGTCTTTTTTCAAACGTCTCTCAAATAAAATAATTTCTTCTGGGAGCTTCTAGATGCTACTCCTCTGTCGTGATTCACCTCCTGTTATTTGGTTCTAAGATACAGGTAATTTTATCTATGTACCTAGAATATGTTCCAAAGGCACATGTAGGAAATACATTAGAAACAGGTTTTCATGTTTTTTAAGAGGGTCCTTTTAAACACACAATCTGTCTCTAAAAGAGAATACAACAAAATTGCTCTAGAGAGAATCTGTTTTGAAAGCCAGTTATCAGAAGATCAGTATTATGCTGAACCAGAGTGGTATCCAGAACAGCCAAGTATTTTCTGCTACCTATGTTGGGTTCCTGCCCAACTCTTCTACAAGAGAAGCTGGCAGCATTTTATTGAAATTACAGAGTCCCACATGAAAAACCAGGTCACCCGATTACCACATTAGCGGCGTTATCCTCTTCTTGATACCTCAGGTTGCTGAGGGTAATGTGTGTGCTTCTCACACCCAGTTCCTTTAAGACAAGTTTTACAAGCAGCTAAGTATCCACTTCACAGTTCATTGTCAAGCAATTCAGAAAAACAACAGTGATGCACTTGCAGAAAAATACAAAGAGAAATGTCACACTAATGGAAAATGGTGGAGAATGCACAAGCTTCATCTTACTTAGGGGGAAAAGGTAAAGGAGAATGCTCATTTGTTTGAAGATGGTGCTGGTGGTATAAGATTGGGGCTGGGGAACACTGGTCCTTCATACCAATGAGAAATAACCATTTTGTACTCAGGGCAAAACTTCAGCCATCAGTGGAAAAGAACAGTTACAATGGACAGTTTTTACAGCAAGATACCGGTTAGGACACGTAAAAGCCTCTTCGGTTTATATTCACAAGGGATATTAATACTGTGCACACACTATGGCATGAGTTTGGCCTTCCAGGCTGCAAGAGGCACCAAGCTCACATTGTTACTGGAGAAGCTAGAAATTTTCCCGGTGATAGAAACTCATGCTTTATTGAGGTAATGCATTTGTGTGCAGTGGAGAAGAGATGAAACCAGACAGCATCTGTGGTAGCCTGCATAGTTGGGTGCTCAGCAAAAGGACAGACAGCTCACTGGCCATGAGAAGACCCTGGGGCTGGGCTGGTGGGGGTCTTATCTGCCCCTCCCAACAAGACCAACACACAGCTAACTTCAGACAGATATGATCTCCATAAAGCTTCCTTTTTGTTTTTCATGGTCCTGGGGTTTGAACTCAGGACCTCACGCATACTAAGCAAGTGCTCTACCACTGGGCTACAACCCAGTCAGCCCTGTGCAAAGTTTCCTATCCCCATTTAAATGGATGCTTGCACTCAGAACACGCTGGCCCCCGCTTTGGCTCCCCAGGTGAGCTGCCAGCACAGATGCACTCTGTTTCAGGGAGAGCTCCCCTTGTACAGTGATCCTGTCACTTCCCAGGGTCCCCTCCCCATGCACTCCAGCCTTGTTAGAAGATGAAGCCAGCAAGGCCAGGTCCTCTAGTCCCCTTCTCTCCCCAACTTAGGGAAACACAACACCCTTTGCGGTGACCCCGGGGGTGCGTTCACTTGACAGTGTGCTGGTGAGTGCACAGGATCACTGTGTCCCAGAGGAAACACATACTCCAAATACAAACTGGTATTTGGCGGTATTAAGAAAAAGAGGAAATGAAAGAGAAAGAAAAGACATCAGACAGTGCTCCAACAATGCAGGAAACAGGCTACGCCATGCTTCAAGGATAAAGACAGAATGCTGCAAACAGCCTTTTCTTCCACATAGGTACATGCTGACAAAATGCTGCATACAGTGGAACAACAAAAAAATGTTTTCTGGAATTTATTAAACAAATGACAAAAATGAGAATGAAGTCCCCAGCCTTTTCTGTTTTCCAATCAATTTGGCATATTTTAGGAAATTTTAACAGAACATATTACCTATAGTGGTAAATAAATATACACACAGAAAGAACAGAAGGGAATCGGATTAATAACACAGGCCAAGGGCCAGAGATTTAGCTCAGTGGTTCTGCCGCCTGCCTCGCAAGCGCAAAGACCTGAGTTCGATCCCCGGTACCAAAAAAAAAAAAAAATATAGGCCAAGCTTGTGAGATTTAGTTAGTCAGGGGTCACAGCAGCTTTCCCAGGCAGGAAAGGGGAAGAGCGAGGGGTTTAACCATCACCATTCCGGTGCCTCTGCAGCGAGCAGACGCGTGCTCTTAACTGAGGAAGATCTATCTTTGGCCGTTTTGTAAATCCCTGCAGACAGGCTGGCAAATGCTTTGTGTCTTAAAAAAGGACTTGGAGGCCCAGAGAAAAATTGTTAGCTGGGTTTCAGGAGCCAGAAAAGCTCCTCAGTGAGTAATGACAGACAGATCGCTATGGGCTCCTAAATGACCCTTGTACTGTTTCCTACTTTGCAGCCTGAGAACCACCACACTGGGGATGAAGCAGACTCCCACTTCAAAGTTCCGCCTGCTCCCCGCCACAGGGGTCCCTCTCCCACCTCAGTGCCCTTGGCTTTTGGGCTCTGCTTTCTGCACCATGGTCTGCAATGGCTGCACCTGGCCCAGAGAAAGCCCAAGCCTCCTGCAGTACCATTTTCCATGACCACACTGGCAGGACCAGCTTTACAGTCAATCTTTCAAGCAGCTCCCAGCCTATGGGGATCAGATATCCCATGTCAACAGCTGATTCTTAATCCTCTGGCCACCCCAAGGTGTCTCAGAGTAACTGACCCAGAGCTCGAAGGCGCTGCAAAGCCGCCTTCTGCAGGAGGTTATAATCTAGTTCCAGAGGCCAGGAAGCCGCTAAGGGCTCCCTTCCCAAGCTGTCCTGTGATGCTGTCTCAGTTCATTCATGCTGCGGTTCTCCTGAACAAGTCAGTCTATCTAATTATGAAAGCTTTCAGAAAAAGAAGATTTTCTCATTCTTCCTCAGCTTCAACCAGGGTGTTCGACTGCCTTTGACTTGAGAAACGAGTTCCTTGTCCATCTATTGTTTTTGAGAGAGATGTGCTATTTATTTGTTATTATTTTTGGTGGTACTGAGGATTGAATCCAGGACCTTCACACTGAGCTACAACTCCAGCCCTTTTTGATTTTAAACAGTGTCTTGCTAAGTCATTAAAGTTGCTCAGGTAGGGCTAGAACTTGCGATTCTCCTGTTTTAGCCTTCCAGAGAGCTGGAATTATAGGCATGTACCACCAATCCTGGCTTATGCTGTTTATTTTATGAAGATCTTTTCTCAAATCAAGACCTCACCCCTCCAAACAGATAGAAATCCACACTGTCAACTTTTGTCCACAGGAGAAATGCTCAGACATTTCTCTGTAGGATACACAGGGAAACACAAGCAGACCTTTTCAAGTATGTGTCCAGATAGATGGCAACCAGGTCACTCTAAAGACGGAGGTGCTGGGGATGGGACCCAGGGCCTTTGTGCTAGACAGGCGCTCAGCTGCTGAGTTACAGCCTCAGTCCACACTTGTGAGCTCTGATGTTCTCCATCTCTAGGCCAGCTCCACGTCCAAACCATCATGGAGATTTTCCTTTGCTCATCATTGCTTTTTTTGGTTAATAAAAAGAAAACTGTTGCATTAGGTGGCATGCTAATTGGCCTAAAAGCCAGGGGTTCGTTTTAAACACCAGCAGCTGGTACTCGAGGTATGCACAAGTGTTTCCAAGAGACCCCATTTCCCTGCTTAAATTTCAGGCACTCACAAAGAAACAGATGGAATTAAACTAACAGAGAAAAAACAGTGCCAGGCAATTCTTTGATGTCATCAGCGCAAATTTCTTTAATTACTCACTGTTAGTAGAAGTTCATTCCCTAGTACCTTTCCTTCCTCTTTTTTTTTTTTTTTTTTTTTTTTTGGTACCAGGGATCAAACTCGGATCCTTGCACTTGCAAGGCAGACGGCGGAACCACTGAGCTAAATGGTCAGCCCACCTTTCCTTCTTCATGTTCTTATGGGTTTGGCCAACATGGTTGAATATAAACTCAAGAGCAACCAGCAATGGAGTATTCTGAAATGTTCACTTCTTTAAGGCTCAAAGAATCTGGCTCTATTTTAAGGAGAGCCTACAAAGACTCTTGTGCAATTTCATTTGCAAAATTTAGCAGCAACAGAACAGACTCACGTCATAAAACCCAGTGAAGAGCAACTCTAAAGTCACTCAGCTGTGACTATCGGAGTGGGGTATACATACATACAAGACAGAAAGTCCCCTCTGCCCAGAAAAAGTTCCTTTCTTGGGAATGTCACTCCCAAAGCTTTCGAAATTCTAAAGAACTGGAATAAGAAGCCCAGCCAAAACCAAGTGATTATGATAGAAGCAAACAAAGTAAAAATAAACCTGATGGTTAAGGGGGCTCTAGATTTCTCATTTTTAAGCTGAGTCTACCTGTAACTGGAGGGCTCACTGATGGGTGCGGTTCCAACAGACTCATTTGGTGCTGGAATACAGAACAATGTTTAAAGTGGGAAAAGTTGATTAAGTGAACAGGATCCCTGACTCTAGATATTAAAAAGGGGTCTTGGGCAGGGGATTTAGCTCAGTGGTTCCACCACCTGCCTCAAAAGCGCAAGGTCCTGAGTTTGATCCCCGGTACCATAAAAAAAGAGGGGGGGGAGTCTTTATGCCCATTCACAATGGCTTTACCAACACTTAAAATAATGTTTTAATAGCTAAATGTTTTCTTCCTATAGAAACTGCTAGACCACACAAGGCTAACTCACAATGCACATTCACAACAGAATGGACTTTGTACGTTCCGTGGAAATGGAGGGGCTGGTGCCATATTTTCATTTTTGCAGGGCTGGTTTTGTTTTGCTTTTTTAATCATTACTTAGTTTAAATCTTTAAAGAAGTTCTCAGGTAGACAATCACTATTACTCACATTTTAAGTGCAGGCCACACAATTTGGTGAGATAAATCTATGGGAAATTCCCAAAGATGAATCGCACGTTTAGGGAAGAATCTGGCCCACAGACTTCCTCTAATTAAATGCCTGTCTAATAAAATACTGTCGACAGTATCCAGATGACTGGTAAAGGAGCTGCCGCAATTCACTTTAAGTTCTGGCACTCATTAAATGCATTTCTTCATGCTAAAAGAATTTCTTGCCTTTTTACTTTGCCCTTAACAAGCAACAGCAAAGGCAATCACAAAAGGGTCCATAATTTACACATATGGAAATAATATCCAACAAAAGGTATTAATGTTATGAGGCCTGTGATGAGCTGAGAGTGAATTCCCAGATAGGCTTTGTATTCCTATGTGGGCTTTGTCCTTGATCCACAGCCTTACTATAGCATTATACAAGACAGCAGAGAGCCTCAAGGCCTGGATTCCTTGATGAACTGCGAGATCAGCATACTGGCTATTGTCTTACAAAGACTGGTGGACAGGTCTTAGGAAACTGTCACCAGTCTCCATCTCTGCTACCTATTCTTCACACCCAACCCTGTCTTTGGCCTTCCCATCCCCACTTTGGTTCAACTTCATGCAGGGCCAGCCTTCTTAAGCTACACTTAAGCTACTCTGGCGGCCCAGGAGAGACTGAGGGACAGGAGCCTCCCAAAGCCAGGGCATGGCAGGTGCACTGGGAAGGGGCGTTGACTTCCTGAACTCTGAACAGTGATAGCGGGGAGAACATGTCACTGCAGCAGATGGGCCCCGCCAGGCTCAAAGCATGGGTGCATTTACTCCCCCACCAATGCTGTGGAATATTTATGCATGGAGGACAAGCTTCCCCAGAGACAAGGGAATATGCTCAACACATCAGGATATATGGCCCGGGACAAACTATGCCTCCACGCTTTTAAGCATTATTAATTACAGTGGGATTGTAGCTTTCACAAACTCTGGCCAAGAAGCTGAGAAACTGAGTTGCTTAACTGGTTCAAAACCAATGAGGGAAATATGTGCGACTCTAAAAGTGGTAACTCTTGTCAATATAAAACTGAGTACATAATGACTGATCAACTGCCTTTAAAACACATTATATAAAATCACTTCTGTAGGAAAAAGCAAAACAAAACAACTGCTGGAGCATGTTTTGCCTCGGAGGCTTCTATTTGATGATTCATGTTATATTTACGAAAGTTAATAACTAGTGCTCATCCATATTTAGTTGGAAAAAGAAAATTCATTTGAAAAAAACCACTTTCACAATTAACAGGATTCTAAACTTCACTCAGCTGAACTTAAATTTGATGAAGCTTTCATACAGTGACATCTGTTGACATCTTTTTCTATGTTGACATCTTTTTCTAAATCTAAATAGAATATGCAAAAAGGGTTATAACTGCAAAAAACCCACAAAAAAGAGCACTTTTCCCCATTTATTATGGCTTGTAACTGCCTAAGTCAAGTCTATGTGATCCCTACTCTTCATGTTTGATTTTACTTATTAATTCAGAGTCTCCAAAATTAAAATGTAGATTCTAGAAGATCCAATGGCACCAAGATACCACATAGAGTAAAAAGCCAAAATCTAGTGACCAAGGTTATAGTTTCAGCTTTGTTGTGAAACAGGTATATTACTGTGTGAAGTCACATCACTTCACCAGAACAAATTTTCTCACTCATAATGAAGGTTTGCCTTAGATGATTTCTAATCTCACCTTCTGGCTTTAAAATTCTGTGATTCCATTGTATTTATCACTCTAAAGCAAGACGTAAATAGACTACTTCAATGAACAACTTTCAAAAACTATCCAATAATCAGTTTGATTCATCAACCATGCACTGAATCAAACGATTAGGAAAGTAAGACAAAAATGTCTGTATAAAAACGGCTTGATCATCAGAATCTTTAAAACCAACTTTTGACATTCATGTGGACAATCACTCACTTGTGAGCCACAAGGCGAGTGGCCACTTCTACTTGTTATGTCCTGCTGCCAAATTCTACTCAGTCTCCTAAACACGCCTCACTTTCCCTGTGATGTCGAAGTCACAGGATGAGTCTTGTAGGGCTCTGGCACGGCAGCACGTCTGGGACTGTATCATTGTTACAAGCCTTCTCAATAATTTTGTAGTTGCTTCAGATCTAAAAATTTTAATCTACAATTTATCTTTTTAAAAAAAGTATCAAAGATGGCAAAGTACAAACAAGTCATTAAAAAAAAAAGTATTTCATTTGTGACACTTTTCTTACTTTGCAAGCAAGCCACACATTCAGCTCACACTTTTGACACATTCCACTGGATTCTACCAGGCAAGCAGGTCCGGTTGGGAAGTGGCCCTGGCTGCCCGGCAGAACTATCCATGGGAGCCCAAGTTGGAACCTAGACCAACAGACCGACATCTCTAGGCTCAGCGCCAGGCATCACTAATTTTGACAATGGCTCAGGTGACTCCAATGTGCAGCTAAAACCGACACACAAACTGAGTTAAAACCAGGCTCTTTGATCTATGGTACGGGAGTGCTGGGTGAGTCAGGAGAGAGGTGAGCAAGGTTTAAAAAGATACCTATATTCTCTGTTAATGCTCAGAGAAACATTCGCATGTCGCTGTTCCCAGAGGACTCTGGTCACAAGAACGTGCACAAAGGCCACCCCAGGCCAAGGATGCTACAGAGCGGTCCTCTGCGGTGCGCGTGATCGCCAGGCAGGCGTTTAGCTGGCTGACCGACTGGTAACAACAGCGCCTATTGTAGGTGTTCATTTTCCCCTGCACTGCCACTCAATGGCACTTCCTCTCCAAGGAGATCTGAGAGCCACAACAACAGCTTCTTTAAACACAACTGACAATCTGACCCACCGAGGCAAATCCAAACCACATCAGCTGTCCCAAGTCTACTGCCATCCATGGAGACTTGATGAGCTTTATAACATTTCCCAGGAAGCCTGGAGAGCAGAAATAACCCCAGATTCTTCACATTAAAATATTCATTGCTCTTGACTAAGATTTTACCTACTCAATCTGAACTAGCAATCAACTTATATTTGGCCTTAAATCTTGTCCGCTCTTCTCTTTATGAGGCACAGAAAAGCAGCCCCCCTTTTAAAGAAGGGGCGGGAAGCCAGGGTGCCTTTCCTGTGATCTCAATGACACTTTAAACACTCAACCAATGGGAGGGAGATCCGTACACATAACTGAACATGCATAGAAATATAACACACCATACACACGACCAGATCCACCGTGAAGAATTGCTTCCTAGCCTTCAGCCAGCAAAATAAACAAGCTCCCGGTAACTTGTCCTTGGACTTGCTGTTTATCTTGTCCACTTTTTCTGGAAAGCAAACCACTTACAAGAAGTTTTGTTTCTTAGTAGTTTTAGAAGTCAGGCATGCCTCCTCCAAACATACGCCTGTCCAAAACTTCCTCTAACAAATGCTGACTGAAAATGAACGAGTCACCCGGACAGATCACCTCTACTGCAACCCTGGGCTCAGGGTCCCGGGATGCCGAGAGCTGACCACTTCCCTTTCAGCATCCTCAGGCCTCCTCTTCCTCGTTCTCCTCCCTCAAACGCAGGTCTCCCAAGGGTATCTGACTTCTTGCCACAGAAGGGGAGCCCAGCAGTTCCGGGTGACCAAAGGTGGGGAGTTGCCCTGAGGGGCTCACCACAGCAGAATCTGAATCACTGGATTCAGTGTCACTGCTGGTGGAACCCTCGGTCATTTGCAGGGGAGCCAGCTGACCTGCCATGCCGCTGGCGCACACTGACTGCCCCAGGGGCATCTTTGAGGGGGCGCAGGCCAGAGGTGCACCATTGGCTAGCACTCTACCTTCAGAAGCAGCCATGCTGGCCAGCTCCCCCTTTGCATGGTCATCTAGCCTATCCGAGGGCTCTGGGGTGGGTGCTACCTGGCTCAGGATGAGTGGGTCTGT
The DNA here is from genome assembly GCF_000247695.1 of Heterocephalus glaber. The sequence goes on from NW_004624793.1 coordinate 12,642,134, forward strand.
CTCTGACTTATTATATCTACTAGGAAGGTTTCGCAAATATGGCCTCTGCAAGATGGGGGAGTAGTTCTCATCATGGGGATCCCGGTGTGGGAGAGTGTCTTCCCCCACACTCCCCTCTCTAAGCTCATGTCCATTTTCTGAAACATAGCCTTGGGACCCTGTCCTGTCCCAACTCATATTTGGACTTGAACTTCTGCTGCTGGGGGAAAGTGGGCTGGCCAGGGGGCTGTGACCAGCTGAGGCCCTGAACATTTCATCTATCAGGGAGCTATGTCTCGGGAGTCCAGGGCTCCCGCTCCTATCAAAGGTGATGTCGGCCGAATCATCATCAAGGAACTCTCTGGAAGGAGTCCGGGAAGACTTCGCAGAGGGAGGGGAAGCCCTATGCCTAGCCTCTGCTTGCCTCTCACCCCCGGAGAGCAGGTAAACACCACTGGTCAAATCACCCTCATAATTGTCATTTGTTTGGGACCGTGACTGGGACGCTTGTTCTCTGAGAAGGTCGTATTCACTATCTACATCACTGCAGTCAATGAAAGGAATGGAAGTACTGCTGCCTCTAGCAGCCCGGGAAGCTGGACCTGTGCTTGGCTGCAGGGGCTGAGGCTTGCTGGGCTGGATCCGGTCCTTGACAGCCTCCTCCTCATCCTCTTCCTCCTGCGGCACCAGGGTGGCTCTGTCTGCCAGTGTGTTCCCCGGAGGGCTCCTCTTCAGACTGGGGCTCTGGTGGGACCCCGGCTCTTCAGCAGAAACTTTCAGTTCCTTTCCTTGCTGGCAGCTCTGGCCACCGGGCGATGAGGCGCCTTCTCCAAATGTAAGGCTGGCGCTCTTCGGAGACTGGGCAGGGAGGGAAACCAAGAGGAAAGGGAGATCGTTAGGCTAGAGTTGAAAAAGGCAGGCATAACATAATAACATCTCCTGAGGATTCCAGTGGCTGAAAGGACTGTAAGGCAAAGGTTGTCCTGCTCTCCCCGGGGCGAGAAAGACGCACTCCCACAGAAGTCAGTTTGTCACAGGTTACAAGTGAGCCGCCATCTTTGCTTCCTAAGACCTCAGTTTCAGATTGGATTTCCACAGAGTCACGGAATGAGACAGCCCTTCCAGTTTATAAGTGTTTTCCAAGCAAGGGTAGTCAGGGACAGGCTACAGCCTTCAGAGAAATGCTGACCACCTTCTCCCCTTGTACTTCTGAGGGGAGCCTAGCAGGTTAGGCGCTCTATTTGGATCTGCACAGTGAAACCTCTTTCATGTTCTCCCTCCAAAAAGCCCTTATTCTTTTTGACTGAAAACCCTGAAAATGTACCCAGAGGCCAACATGGGAACATGAGCTCCTGTCACCCTCAGAGCAAGAGTGATAATAATGTCTCTTGCTGCCAGTTGTGGCCACTGCCCCGTAACGTGAGCCCTGGAAACCCAATGCCAGCTCTGTGCTGGTGAGGGCTTCCAACATGGCAACAAGCGAGAGCTACACCCACCAGTGGCAAAGCAGGTCCCCATGGGTTTCCACAAGTACCCACTTAGCTGGCTCCAGGGGACACTTCTATCCCTGAGTTCAGGTCCAAAGAGCAAACTTCACAGGGGCTCAGAACATGGATGATCAACTGAAAATAGGCCCCACTCCAGGGCCTGCTGTGCCCACGCTGGGAGCAGAGGACAAAGCCTCTCCCAGGCTGTCAACTGTTCAGCCCCAGGTAAAGACCCAGGACAGGAAGGCAGACCGTAAAGCCCAGAGCTCAGTGGTGGAAGCTGGTGAACAGAACCGTGTATCACCACTCCTGACCTGTTTTGGCACTTCTGAATTTGGTTCTGTAGGATGTGTAGCAAGGCTCCTGATGGAATGAATCTTGCTGTGTTTCCTGGAAGAAATCATACAAGAGAACAAAAGTTAAGAGTTTTGTTTTTAAATGAAATGAAAGAGCCTCTGGCTTGTTTGTTTATTTCCTTATTTCAATAGAGGGGACTGAACCCAGGGCCTTTGCAGTGAGCTCCATCCCCAAACCTTTTTTATTCTGAGACAGGGTCTCTCTAAGTTGCCCACACTGGGCTTGAACTTTGAGATCCTCCTGGCTCAGCCTCCCAGAGTGCTGAGGTTACAGGCATGTGCCATCACATTCAGCTAAAGGGTCTCTGTTTGAAGCCTTAATAACAAAGTCATACTGAAGGATGTTTATAAATGTGACCTGGCAGGATACGCATGGTCATCCTTTTCTAACACCTGCATGGTGCAGGGGTTATGCATATCCTGGAGAAGCTCTTTGCAGTCCCTGGTTCTAGATGTGAAAGGAGCACACATGATCGAGCGGTTACTCCTAGTTGTGGGGAAGTTCATGAGGCAGAGGGGCTGCTGGGCCTTCAGAGGCCAGGAACTACAAGCTGTGGCCTAGCAATATGGAATCACTCCAGGTATCTGGGCATGGATTTTCTAGATCAGTTTTATAACACAGTGACTGCCACTCATCAGCTCACTCTTCCAAAGTGTTAAGCTCAGGGGAAAGAGGTGCCATGTAAAAGAATCTAAAGACTCAGCAGTAGAGAGAAGAGACAAACACAGCTCCTGTATCTTTTCCCCTTCTTGGTGCCCTCTCACTTTCCTGTTCCCAACGAACAGACATTAGAAACTTTTCAAATACTTAGCTCATATAGAAGTGTAAATACCAAGAGATTACATTCCAATGTCCATCAGGTTTGCTTCTCAAATTCACACAGAAAATATTCATTTTGGGAATCAGAGAGATAGCTGGCCACCTCTTATAAGGTACTCAAAGTACTAATTGCTAAGCATCCAAGCAAAGTATGGGGTCATCACTAGGTACATAAGCAAAAGCCCCCGAAAGTTGCATTTCTAGGTATAGGACATGAGAAACCATCAGAGTTTTGACTCAGGTTTGTTTCAGCAAAATCATAATGACATACTGAAATGACACGACTGTTTATCAACAGGGAGTGAGAGGAATAAAATATAACATACCATAGCACTACAGGACACTTCAAATACATGTCAAGAACAGGGTAGGGTTAAAAAAAAAAAGATGCAGAATCACGTGCAGTATGCAGGTGTTTATGTGAATTAAAAACACAGATGAAGGGCAATTCTGTGTACTCTTCTGGGATGTGTGAATGGAAACATAAATCTGACAGCTGCCTCGGAGAGGGGAGAGGGAAAGGAAGGCTGTGGTTCAGGGGGGGTTTAGCCATTTCTGTAGCCGCAATAACGACAAACAAAGGAAGAAAAAGAATGCCAGAAACAAGCCTGCCGAGATGTTAATGCAGCTCGGTTATCCTTTGTCTGGAATGCTTGGGATCAGAAGTGTTTTAGATTTTGCATTTCTTTGGATTTTGGAATATATATAATAAGATATGTAGAGTGTGGCACCCACATCTAAACACGAAATTCATTTATGTTTCGTGTACTTCTTATGCACATAGATTCCTTGTGCTACTGTGACTTTTAAATGTATTACAATGAAAAAAAGAAAGAAAGAAAGAAACCAATGCACTCAGCAATGCTGGGTCATCCTTTCCTCATTTACCCATCAACTGAGTCCCTCTTGGGTGACAGATCAGTGCCAAAGCACACTAGGTTCTGGACGCAGCTGGCCAGTAGCCACTCACCACCTAGGGGACCAGGGGCCTACTTCTGTCACCTTTGGAGCCTCAGGGTCCCCCAGGTTTCCCAAGGGAATAAAAGAACGCTGACACCATGGAGGTGGTGTAAAGACTTAAAACGATCAGGTCGTTGGCTAGCAACAATAGTAATAGTAATAAATCCTGTTTCTTTTCATCCAGAGCTTACTGAATTACAAAGTTTACAGAAGTACTTTCTAATCATGTCCCTAGATATTTAAAGACTCACGGATGAGCAGCTGTCCCTGTGCCTCAGCTAGCCTTGTGCTCTGCCACCACAGCTCCCTCCTTGTTCTTCCAGGCTTTTCCTCTCCTCTGTCTCGCTCTTGCCTCTGTGCATGCCCCAGGGTCCTCTATGCATGAAATGGTCCTGTCTCCCACACTTGCTGGAGTTGACTGTGGAGCTGGAACTCTGTCACTCAGCAGACCGTCAGCATGGGTGAAGCACCATTTACAGCAACAATGGACATTCCTGGGGTGGATGGAGCTAGCACTGAAGCCCCGCTTACCTTTCAAACTGCACTTTCTTGTGTCCTCCTTCCTTAACGTAGTCGAGAACCTGCTTCTGAGTCCGACCGCTAAAGCGAAGACCACAAAGGAAAGGAAAGGGAAAAGACACCAAGACATTCTCATTTAAACACAAATACAACACACCATCTTTACTTCCTCTCCTGCCATAACTAGGAGACATGCAGGTGTCTTCTGCTAGCCAGGAGCAAAAGCAATCCTAAGAGAACCTGTGTTTGTGTGTTTGTTCAATTTCTTGCTATTTCCCTTGTATATATTAGAAGAATGTTCAGTTCACCAAACCCACGTAAGAACTGTGATTGGTTATGAAGCAACCATTCCATGAGCCTGTGCCTTTCATGAAAGTAAGGGCAATTTGGTAAAGTTAGATTCTCAAGGCCTACCATAGTATTCAATATGTGGGAGACGCTCCGGTATTTATTGAAAAGTGAATGGAAAAACTGAACCAAGACTTGATGGGTAAATCTGTCTATCAGTCTAGGAATAAAAGCAAGTGTAAATAAGGCACTTCTGCTTCTACAGAGAAAGGAAATCCTTTCTGCATTGGAACAGAGTTAGGAGTTCCTGTGGCTGGGTAGCTTGCCAAATGACCCAGAAGGGTGATCCCAGGAGCCAGCTGAGTGACCAAGACCATGCCTCCAGCCAGCTTCCCCAGGCCAATGACTGTTTGTCTCACTGACTTCCTGTATGTCACAGCAGTTGTGATCAGTTAGGAAAAGTCTCAGAAAAAAATGCTCACATCATAAGCAAACGGGGTGGATATGCACCCTTACCTGAACCGAAATGATGAACCTCGACTGAAGAGAACAGGCTTTGGTTTTGGTTTGGGCTCTTCGAAAAGTCTAAAAAAGGCATGATGTTCAACACAGATTTTCCAGAAGGACTTGCAGAAATCCCGACTGGCCATTAGGAATTCCAAGGTATCCTGGTATGAGCTCTAAAAAGAGAAGATACTTTGATGTTTTTTCCCCTCTGCTCAGAGACATTCTGTTGAAATATGAAGAGGGATGGAAGCAAATTTGTCCAATAAAATTTCAGTTATGTATTTTATTAGAGCAAGACCATGAATGCAAAGATTTAGCAAAATATAGTTGTTCCTGATAGGTTGCAGTCACTTTTCAACCATCTTCTTCACATAATGCCTCACAGAAATGGAAACCAGTGGTACAGACTGAGTGGAAGTGATACCACTTGACAGAACAGTCATAAACAAATTATGTCTCCTTGGCTTACACTTCCTTCATAAGAAAAAAACCCAAGTATTAAAATATTTTTTCCTGCCTCTTTAAAATAGCAGAAATACATTTCTTCTTTCTGTTTTCTTCCTCATGGTCCTAGTCAACACTGGCCTTTCTCAGCATTTCTCTGTAACACAGCACACGCCTCAAGCCTCCAAGTGGCCCCAGAAACTATACAGAAAATGAAACTTATTTTCTGGAGAACAAAAGTATTACCATCAGCTGAAAATTTCGTGTCGTTTGTTTCCGGAAAGAGAATATGATAATTTTCTACTCCCACACGGAACTCTGCCAATTTCAGTGGCCACATTACATAAACAGAAGTTACCATAGTACTTCACATTCCCGGCGTTTCCCAACTATTTTAGGGGATGGATTTCACAGTTCTGGGCAGACCAAACTTACAGACATGTGCTGTGGCTCTATCTCTACAAGTCAGCTTTCTGGACTCAAAATGCATTTATAATGGTGTCGGCTTCCCAGTCAGGCCATGGAGGCCTACCTGAACCTTGTTGTAGCTAAGCTATAACCTAGACTGCTGTTGGTCACTTTTTTTGGTGGAGACAGACACCATCTCCTCCAAGGCCGTTCAGACAAAGAAGATGCTATCCTCTCTTTCCAACCCTGTCCCTGCAGAGAGGCCAACACGGTTAGGTGTTCTGTGGGAAATGGGGAGCACCTAGAGAGTCCGTGAGAATGAGCTGTCTGTGATGTGGGCCCAACAGCAGGGACGAGAGAGGTGGGGACTCTTCTGGTGGGCAGGTGGAATGTGGGCTGGGTTTCGAAGTCGGGTCAAGGGGACAGCAACGGCTCAGTTTGTTATTTCCTTCTGTGCAGGTAAAAGACCCTGTCCCCAGATACACATCTGTGCATACTCCTGACCCCTCTGGGTACCATGGCCAACATCGGTGCAGCCAAGCATTTGGACACAGTTATCTACACAGATGCCAGAGCTCAGCTTTATCCACACACCTGGCCTGGGTAGTAGCTGGCCACAGCTTCTGGGTAAGCCCTGCTGAGCACAGTGCTCAACCCCTGCACTGTGAATCGAGCCACAGCTCAGCTGGTCCCCTCTAGCCCCTGAGCCACTTACGTTCACATCGGGGCGGAGCTTGATGAGAAAGCGCTTTCTCTTGAAGCTCAGCTTCCGCACCTTAGCCCAGTTGAAGGCGTTGATCTTGGTGAAACCCTAAGAAGAAAGAGCAGCCGGTGAGCCAGGTTGTGCGTAACAAGCAACCCAGGGAAAAAGGCAGATGGCTGGCCCTTGACTGCTCGGTAAAGGTGCCATCGGCTGGGGCACTGACAGATCTGTGTCTATCGGGGTATCCACATTCCTCTATCATTATTTCTCACTAATTACATGACCTGGAATTCAAACTAAGTCTACTTCCAGAAGAGAAGGAGCTGATCAAGGCAATGATAAAAAGAAAGGCAAATAAAAGTAAAGCCATGACAACCACCTCAATAATTAGCAGCCATCCCTTTTGGAGTAGCAGGCACTATCCTAAGGGCTTTATATTCCTTATCTTATCAAACCTCACAGAAAACCCAGTGACAGAAACTGCAACATGGATGTACTTTCTTTTGCCTCACTGTTAATGTGGCAGGGAGAGGTTTCCACTTGCAGCCTTAACTAGCAGCTATTGTTAACGTACAGTGTGAAAAACCGGGCCACTTGTCCATGGTGGTCACACTCCTGTGTACGGCAAGTTTCCCACAGAATCACAGGGCCGAGGAAGAAGGCCAGGGCCACCACAGCCTCTTCGAGGGACGCACACAGCCTAAGTGGCTCCAGACAGGTGGGATGTGTGGAGGGCCAAGGGGGCCTCATCAGACATGAATCACACCCACCCTGACTGCACCGAAATTAAGATTCCCCTGCGGCCCTGTGAACACTGGGCCCATTTATTCCACATGGTAGGAACGAAGCAACTTGGCACTGGCAGAAGACGAACTCAAAGACGCAGCCTCTGCACATGACTGAAAGGCTGAATCACCATGACTGAATCACCCAACAATGCTCAATATTTAGACTGTATTAAACAAAAGCAAATTAATTCCGTTATGAGATACTTTTTCCTTCCTTCTGTGAAATGTTTCAGAAATGTTTCAAGGTTGTGTTTTTGAAATTTAATAGTGGTAATGAAACTACATTTGGTTTTCTTCCAGTTTTTCTTATCAGGTGCTCCTGGATTATTTATGCAGGTCACCTCAAATACCACCCTGCTCTCAGAATGTCATTTCTGACATGAAACCCATCTCCAACTCTTCTTGGGATGTGATTCCAAGGTGTAATAATTAGCATCTGTCACAAATATCTGATGTGTGAGCCCAGAACTCCTGCAACTCTTAATAAAATATGGAGAACAGAACGTAAGCACAGCTAGCAGAGCTCACGAAGGGCTTTAGGGCAGGCATATTTTACAACTTCAAAACCGGGTGAAATTTGATCCTTTTCATAAGAATGGCAAATGTTTCCTAAGTAGCCATTTGAAATGAAAGCACAAGTTACCTGCTTGTGTTTAAAAGAAAGGTGTTATGGAAACATTTTGGGGAGGTTGCTGTGGTTTAAGTGTGTTCCCTAAAGGTTTATGCACCAGAGGCCTGGTTGCTAGTGGGGTGATATTAGGAGGTAGTGGGGTCTTTGAGAGATGGGCCTAGTGGGAGGTCCTCAGGATGGGCCCTGGAAGGATTAGTGGCATTCTCTGGAGACCCCAGTCAGTCTTTGGCTTCCTGACTGGTGATGTGATCACTTGTTTTCCCATGAGTTCTTGCCACTGCATTATCCACCATGAGGGGACACAGCCAGAGGGCCCTGCTCAGAACTCCTGCCATGCTATTCAGATTTTTAGACTCCAAAATTGTGAGCTAAATAAACCTCTTTTTCTTTGTGTTATCCAGCCTCAGATATTTCATACAACAGAAAAGGGATTATTAATACAAGGGTGGTGCATGTATTCATTATCTTGATCTCACTGATGGTTTCAGAAGAACCTATCAAACTGAACAGTGTAGACATATGCAAGTATGTCACTTTAATGAAGCTATTAAGAGAAGAGCATTGATAAATAAAAAATGGTCCAACAGGCAGATGATTAAGAGAGCACACATTTTATTTTTTTGGCACTGGGGATTGAATTCAGGTCCCTGCACTTGCGCAGCAGGTGGCGAAACCACTGAGCGAAATCCCCGGCCCCTAGAGCACACATTTTTGAGAGTGGGGTATCATTATGCCCTTGGGTAAATAAAATACAGGTAAGAATTCAAGTACAGTGTTTGTTTCTTCTCTAAAATTATTATAGTGCAAGGGTACAGCTTTTATGAATGTATAAAACTGCTCTATCTCAAAAGTATGAATCATGCATTATAAATTAGACGTAAAGTCCAAGGAAGCTGGCTCAACCCAAATTAGATTTTAAAAAGGATCACATTACAGCAAAATGCCATCTTCCAGTATGAAAAGGTGTTTATTCTGGGGTCTGAAATCTTGATTCCATTACAGCATGTTCTAAGCATGGGTCCACTGAGAAATACAGGCTTCTGTGGACCTACAAAGTCAATAAACCCAAACGATTCTATAATATAGATTCCCCAATCAGCGCAAGAGCGAACAAAAAAGAATCTGGAAGCCAAGAGTCTGGAAAACAGAAACCTGAGATGTGGTTACGTGTTCCTGTTCACTCAAAAACAGCAATGAGGTCTTAGCTTGGCCACCCACGTACATCAGGGGGAAGGGTCCACTCCCTCCTTCCCTCCCTCACCAGCGCTCTCACCTGAAACACTAGGATCCCAGTGTTGGCCACGGCCAAGTTGATCTTAGTGCCTTCCCTGTCCTTGGCTGGGTGCAAGCGGATTCCGTACATCTCCAGCCGTCGGGCCACCTCCAGGAGCTGGAAATCTGACTCTGCTGGAGTTTGTCCACTGACAAAGAAAAAGTCAAGAGAAAGGCCAGAGGATTTGAATTCCCCGTGTGTATTTGAGATTCAGTAACTTCTCTTGGGAAATAAAAGGCACTTCATTGCAAACAGTGGGGCTCCCAGATCAGATGACACCAAGCCTCCCTTTGGGTAAACCCAGAGCCTAGCAGCTAGGACAAAAGCGCTATTGGTTGGGTAACACAAAACCCCAAAAGTCCATCTCAAACTCAGCCAGATTTTTGGAATCTCAGAGTTTCTTCTAAGGTCACCTAAAAGCAAAACATTGCTGTATTAAACAATGTTCAGTCACAATAACCTAAACCTGCAGACCAAGTTCAAGGCACAATTTCTTTCCTACTCTTGCCAGGCCTCACAGCAACAAGAAGCTCAGAGAATCCTTTGAAAATCTCCTAATCAAAGCACAAACCCAAAAGCAACAACAAAAGTGAGATACCACAAGAATTCTAGATTTTTACCATATCCTTTTGCTGTGCTTAGTTCACCATTTCCCTCCCCCATAGCCTGTTAAGCCAATAATTGGATAGTCCTTGGGTCTTACACTCTCCCTTCTATTCCAAAGCCTCTGTGCCCTAATATTCTAGGCTCATAGGTCTCACAGGAGGCACACCAGGCCCTGGGTCCTTATGGATGAGTCACAACATCCCAGGGAGCCTCTATGCTTTTCTCCCCCTGGCTCTGTGTATTTCATCATGGTTATGGGTGTGAGGTGTGTGTGCACGGGCACGTGTGTATACACATGTGTACACACCCATGTACCCTGGGAGGCAGAGAGTAACACAGCTCAAAGGCAGTATGAGGCCATGCAAGAAACTTACATGTGGTTATGGTGAAATTCCATGATTTTGTCTTCTAGTGCATCTTGCTGAGGTATGTACTTATTTTTCGCTAAGTGCTCTCTGTCCAATGCTTCATCAAAATCCCCAATCTCAGCTACAAAGAAGGAGAAAAAGAAAAATAGGTCAAGTAGGATGAAGTCTTCACAGTTTGCTATATTGCCCAGCTAGCAAGCTAGGAATTAGCAGCCAATATCAGATGAGCCCAGTTTGGGGGACTACCATAAAGGCTCAAGGTCAAAGAAGGGGATACAAGGGGACAGTTAACATAAAAAGACTCCCGCTCCTCAATGCTAACAGTTGGAAAGAAAATTTCACAGTCATCTATCTTCAGCCATACATGTTCTTGGTATCAATCTTTATTTTAATATACATGTTGCAATTGACACATATTATTTGCATATATTTAATGGGTACAGTTCAGCCTTTCAATACATGTATACAATGTATAATGATTAGATCAAAGTCATCAGCATATTAATCACCTCAACATATACCATTTCTTTGGATTGAGAACATTCAAATTCCTCTCCACTCACCATTCAGAAATATTCAATCATTGCTGTCAACCACAGTGATCCTACCACAGAATTCAGAAGTTCTTCCTCCTTTCTTTCCTCCCCACTCACTTAGGGGTGCACTTTCCTTCTTGGCAGTAAGATGAAGCATGTGAGTGATCACTTTATAACTTCCAAACAGACCCTGGAGTTGTAGGACTTCACAAAATCACCCCCTGAAACTCTTATATATAACAGTGCGGAACCCAAACCCTCAAAGTCTTTATCGTGGAGAGTAAAGAGAACTGTAATTGGGTGTAAATGTAGATAATGTTTTCTCAAAAGTTGAAAGGGACTTTATTAGTTTTATATTCCTGTTGTCAGAAATAGTGAGTCAGCCTGTAAAGTCTTATTCATTTCTATCCGTAACAAATACAATGCACTTGCTCATGTAACCTCAACACAGGCCTCAACATTGCTGTAATGTGGAAATTTAAAGCATAGAACTTTAAAAGAATAATTGTACTTTGGCTTAACAACACAGATTCACAATTTCCATAAGTTCAGGTGACAACTTCCACAAGGGCCCTGAGACACGGTTTTCACTTGGTATCCTACAGTCAGTATAACAAGCGGAATAAAAAGTAATGACCAGAGCCCAGGCTGTTTTGATGAAAAGCAAGTGAGCGGTTGCTTTTGTTTTGTTCTATGGAGCAGCGTGTCTGTCACACTTTGGGCAGTCACTCCAGTCCTATGCTGCGTAATGCCATAAATCACAGCCACGGAGGCTTGCTCTGCACAAAACAGCACCAACTCATCTGCAGCAGCTGGGCCGCCGGAGGAATCCCTCACTCGCTAGCTTCCTCCTGCTAAGAGCAGGCACACGCTTGCCTAATTCAAGTCAAGCTGCTGCTCTCCATCACAGAAAACAGCACAGAAGTGAGGGACATCCCGGGCACACTGCCATCATTATCTATGGTACCTAGACAATGGTGACTTGATTTTTCTGCATTTCTCTCTCTGATCTCAAGAAAATACAGGTAGTTATGATTTTATAAAGTCACCGTGAACACTGAATTAGTGACTACTGAACCTCCACTCCTAGGGGAAATTCAGGGTTAGGCTCCTGCAAAACTCCTGAAACAACAATTTCATCAGCTGACTTTTTTATGTGTGTTTCTGCTGAAAGACGTCTTGTTTAATATACATCGTTGATTCTTTCACACTGAACTCACGGCCAATGCTTGAATGAGACTCATCTAACACACTTAATTTCTTCCTGAGGCACATCACGCTGCATGTGGGGACACTAAACAGCCCTTCAGCACATGCCGTGGGGCCAATTTAACTGCTGAAGTCACTAACAATAGCACAAAAATTGCAGAAGCGTGGCATTAAACAGACCACGGAAGAGGATGCTTGTTAACATCTGAGAGCTGAGGGGCCGGGGATTTAGCTCAGTGGTTCTGGTGCCTGCCACACAAGCGCAAGGTCCCAAGTTTGATCCCCAGTACCAAAAAGACAAAAAACAAAACAAACATCTGAGAGCTGAAATGTGGTGGCAGAGCCCAGCCTTGTCCCACTCAGCTGGGAATGGGTGTGTCAGGCAGCTCCATTTCTCACCATCTGCAAGTGATGGTCAGGTCAAAGTACCCAAGTACTATTAGTAAATGGGTGAATTTGCAATTACAAAACTTCAGTGCCGTGAGGACTGAGTGAGTAGGGGGAATCAACTTAATTCTAAATTTCTTGAGCACTTTTATTTTAGGCTTTTTATCACCTATGGATTTGGTGACACACCTTCCCATCATTCAGTATAAATGGGTGAAGCATTCTGGCTTTTCCTTTGGCACCAGGACAACACATCTATGACTCTTTCCTTTTGAATCAGTTTTTCAGTGTGCCCTCCTCAAAGGCAATGGGATCTATGACTATGAAACTCACTTGCTCCCCTAAGCATTCTTCTCCTCTGTGAAATAACTCCAGAGAGAAGCGACGGTGATGGCAGTTTTGTGTCTGAAGGGTAATGTGCCATATTTCTAACAAATATTAAGTCCACGGGCAGGAAGAGCAAGTTTGGCCTATCTGGCCACCATCCATCCAAGTTTCTCTTTTGAGACAAATGAGATATCAGTGCATACTCATGCTTCAGTAAAAGAGATGAACACCAGAACCCCGAACACATAATGTTAACATTTGCCAGAGTGCTATTTTTTCCTCCACCTCAGGCATTCATGCTTACGGCAAAGACAATGCGTTCTTACGGCTGTTTTTGTGTGTCTGTGTGTGCATGTGAGTTTTTTTCTTCTAACAATCAGATCACTGTGCCGTTTCCAATATCCAAGGAAGCTGACGGAACTTACATTGTACAATGTGTGAGATCAACAGCGCGGCGCTGGTGTCATTACACATCAACCTGCCATGAGCCAGGTCCTGCTTCACCTGCAGAGCAAACAGGTACCTGCGAAGGCCAACAGAGATGGGCGTCACACAAGGGAGCAGAGGGTCACGTCAGAGGTGGGTTCGATCCTGCAGCCTGTGCACATCACGAGAAACTAAAGACAGGTGCACGAACCAAGTGCCAAGAAGGGCTGCGAGTGCCAGAAGGTGCTGGTCACTCTGGTGTCATACTCAGCGCCCTAGAACAGTAGAGAACAGGCAGGCATATGCTGTGATCTTTTCACATAATGGCCAACATGTTTCATTCTATAGAGGGAGTCACAAAAGTGTAAAACTAATAACCTACAACCGTGTGTGTGTGTGTAACATTTAAAACTTTTTCACAGGATCAGCCAACATACTCTAAAGTGGCTTCATGGCTCAGATAATAATAGCAGTCTATTGTTGGTGGCACGAGCTTTGCAAGTGACTCAGGAAGACAAAAATGCCTTTTTGGTAATGTAATATTCACTTTAGCTACTTCCATAAGCCTTACTTACCAGCCCTGTAAAACACAATTTAAGTCATTTTTAAATTCTTTTCTTTATATTGTTGGGTAAAGCAAGTCAGCATTTTTGGTATAAGACAGTGATGGTGAACCTTTTAGAGTTTTCAATGATGCAAACAGCCCACTGTGGCTCACATGCCATGGGTTCGCCAACACTGCTATAAGAGAAAAGAAATGTTTATACATCAAAGAAATGAAGTAAAAATCTATGCAAGGTTAAAATAGGTTTGAAAATATCCACATAAACTCATATATTTTTAGAAGGGTACTGACTAGTTTTGCCCAGTGCCTGGAAACTGTGTCTCCTCCCATAGCAACCCTTAGCACCCAGATTCTGTCCCTCGTGCAGTACCCAGTGGAAGGACACAGGTAGGTCCCTGGAATTTCTACAGACACTGGGAAGCAAGGCAGCTTTTGAAAATAAGTAAGTTATATCAGAAGGGCAAAAGAAGTATCTTAAAGTGGCCTCCAAAGGTTATGACCACCTGAACAGCAGTAAGAATGATTAAAGTGAATCAAAACTTGCTGAATTAGTGAAAATCTATAATAATTATGAGAGAAAATTGAATCTATTACCATAGAATAGTTAAAACAATTTTATAATCAAAAATGGTCACCAAATGTGAAAAACTGAGCTTGCAGCCTGCTTTTCCAGCGGGAGGCATCTTGGGATTGTCAAAGAGCCCACAGGGATGAAGTAAGGCTTTACTTCACAGAAGAATGCCAACTTACAAATGGCAGGAATGATGAGATTAGAAAATCTTTGTTCCGTAACCTCTAAAGAAATCACTGACTGTAGCAAAGATTACCAAGCAGTAATAATATCACTTAGGAAACTGTAGAGTCACATGGGGATGAAGGAACGGAACTTTACAATGGAAAGATCAGAATGTCACCACTTTAAACCACTGAGCAATCTTAGCATCACCAATGAGATGTGGAGTATGTAAAACCACTTAGGATGGACTCCGGCCAAAAATGATTAACTGCATCCAACAAGCCTTTAGAACAAACCTCCAGTTTACAGGAAAATACAGAAGTTTGAAGAATAAACTAAATAGCACTATAAGGACCCAGACAAATTCAGGAGGTAGGATATCATGAAGGGGAAAATATGAGAGACTATCCTCGATTTAAAAGGCCCAGAGGAAATAACAAGTAGCTATAATATGTGGTCACACAGTGAACCTTACTTCAGAACAAACAGATGTAAATGACAGCTGGGGGAAAAGTAGTGAATTTTAAGTATGGCCAAGGTGTTGGATGAGATGGAAAAAGACTACGAAAAACCAGAGAGGATATCATACTAACATGATATGCAACATGATGTAAGTAAAAATACCAAAATATTTCTTAGTCTTTTATACTCTTTCTATGCTGTATAGTTACTATCTTTGTAATAACAATTATTTTTCATTTTACGTTTTTGCAATGCTGGGGATGGAACCTAGGGCCTTGTGGGTGTTTGGCAGGCTCTACCACTGAGCCTCACCCGCAGCTCCATTTTTAATTCTAAAAAAAGACCTTTCATGATATCAACAACTGAAGTTCCCATAAGCATTAAGTGAGATAACATGTGGAGAACACAGAGACTAGAACAAAACATTCAGTAATAAGAGAGTCACTAATCCTCTAAGTCATTTGGGATGTTCCATTATTAAGAACTGAAAAACACAGAAGCAACTGTATAACCAGCAAATAAAAACAAAACCAAACCAAAAACCACTGTGATCTACCGGCTGACAAGGGTGACCTTTATCCAACCTCCCTAAGCTTGTTCTCCTTCTTTCCCCCCATCCACCTCATCTGTCTCTGAAAAGTCAGGGGGAAGCAAAGTGGAGAATATGAACCAACTCAGTCATCCACTCCAGATCCCAATGGGATCTCCCAATGGGATCTCCCAATGGGATCTCCTTCTGGATTAGACAGAGCCCAACACTTTGCTGACCTACATGCTTTAATTCTAACATGTGGTTAGTTTTTCAAATAAGTAGGAGGGCTTTGTGTTTTAAAAGCATGACAGTTTGAATATTTTCCAACTCAACAGTTCCAACACAGAGCCCTACGTTTACACAGGAGCACACAGGGACAGTCACTGACCTAGTCTGGCTTCGGGGACCTTTGAGTGCCAGTCTCCTGGGGGCTGCGTGGCAGCAGTGGGCTCTGGCTGTGCACACAGGGATGAGGAGGGCACATCCTTTCTAAAGACTCAAGGAAGAGAGTGTCACCCTGATTGTGCTGACTGTCCCTGCTCCGAGGCCCAGGTAACATGAGAAATGCCTTCCTGTACTGTCTGTCACCCCTCTTAGCGCCACAGGCTGTAAGCTGAGCGCACTGGCTGCGATGCCAACTTCAGACTCAGAGAGACCTCTGCCACTCTAAATGGAAGCCAGTCCAATCGGATGCACAGGTGCGGAAGCTGACTTTAATCTGCTAAATAAAATGAAACCAAGGAACACGCTGAAAACCAAGTGCTCACAGTGGAATTGACTCTCCCTGGAGAAGGCAGGCCCAGGACTAATGAGAGGGTGTCACTCAATGGAAATGGCAAGTAGCACATCACAGCCATCCCGGGCCTAATGTGCAACCCATCTATTCTCATTTACCTCACCTGGGAGCTCTTAATCTCTCTTCTTTGCTCATTAAATGAAGTGATTTAGTTTCCTTGCTAGTCTAGGGGAATGTCAGCCAGTGTTCCAGAGCAGCAAATCCAGCACGATGAGTGACTTAGGACAAGAACCCAGCCAGATGGAACAGGCCAGGCCTTGGAAAGAGCCGAGGCTTGAGTGTTGGCACAGGAACACTGACTCCGAGCTCTGCAGTGAGCTAAGCTTCTTTCCCGGGGACCCCTGCTTGCTGTTTTCACCCTGCTCCTCAGTTGGCGCATTTCTCCTTCCAGAACCCTGGGTGCTGCTTAGAGTCCACTGAATGTGTAGTTCAATAAATAGAAAGGAATTCAGCTTCCTGTTGAAGAGTGAGGTGCAATTTAATCTCTAGCTATATAAACGGGAAGCAGAAAGCTATTCCTGGAAGCCAAATAACCAACTGCAAAGCTACAGTCACACAGGCCCTGCTACCTGCAGCAGACCAGACTTGCTGCCTCCCTGTCTCCTCTGCAAAGCACCAATGACACGGGGCTTCTCCCAACCTCTGAGAGCCACCAGAGAAAAGTGCCTGACATCCTCATGGTCTTGTCCTGAAGGCGCATCTCCTACAGGAATCTGAGTGTGGCAGCCTCAACACAGTGGAGTGCATGTGGCACTTTGTGCCACTGTGGGTGGTGATGGGAGGGGAGGAATACAGTAGAAATCTCAGATCAATTTTATTCAACATTGAACCAAACGAATTTTCTTCTTGGAAAGGGTTTCTAAAATATCAATTTGCACAGGAGGCAGAAAATGAAAACAACCCAAACCAAAACCTGCCTGTTGAGTGATGCTTGTGTAGCCAGGAATTTACCAGTGTTGACAGAGGAGCTGGCAAGGGCTCAGGCACTTTGGTTTCAAGGGAAAAAGTTGCACAGAGCTTTAGAACAAGATCAGAATGGTAGAAAAGTTGATTCGCAAAAATGAAAAAGGTGCAAAATAATTTGCAAAGTAGAATTTTCAGTGGAAAAATGGAAGAGGGCTTCATGCCTGTAACTTCCTAAGCAGGTGACTGGCAGGAAGAAAAGCACCAGCTGACCACCAACTGGACTCGTCCTAGATTTATTTCAGGGCACTGAGCTTACAGCAATCATGTTCCAACACAAGAAAAGCAGCCCCAGAAATTGCTAGAGCAGCCCCAGGGAAGACCTGGGTCGAAGGTCTAAGGCCTCTGCAGCTCAGCTGCCCCTCCTCCACACTAAGGTCTATTAAACTGCAACTATTTCCCAGAAGGCTGATGGCTTTGGCCAACCCCTGGCTGCCTTCAGCTCCTTCTCTGGTTTGCAGGTTATGAGTGGAGGCAGACAATCAATGGCGACTCAGGCAGAAAACGAAGCAGTAGGATGTCTTCATGCAACCCCACTCCTTTCCTGATCACCTTCATGAGATAGCTGTGCGAAGGCAGATAGGTCTATTAAACATAACTGGCTAGACTCAACTCTGCCTCTGTTCTTCCCAGTCCTCTACTTCAACCTTCCCCACTGTAGTAATGGCCACCACCACCCACCCTATTGCTCAAGTCTAAGATCTGAGGGTCCCCTCTGTCTTGGCCTGGACTACTGCAAGGCCGCCTCACTGGGCTCCTTGTGATTTGCACTCTCCCCTCCAGCACCTTCAAGACATCTAGCCTTTCAACACTCACGTACCATCAGGCCTCTCTCACACATCCCTGCACAGTGTCCTCACTGTTCCTGCCTCAGGGGCCCTTTCCAAAGAATCTGAATGTATGGCGCTTGACCCTGCCGTGGGCACTTACTGCCCGGTCTGTCTCTCTGGAAAGCTCTTCCTCAGAAAATGCCTCATGGTCCTCATCATCAGGCCTGGCACCTAACGTCATCACCCAGTCATTTCTATCACTTCATCCTACTTCGATTACCTCCAGACCTCTTATCGTGATCTGACATTTTCCTGACTTAGTCATTTTCTGTTTCCACAAGAGTCAAGGCTTCTCTTTTCACCACTACCTTCCCAAGGCCGAGACCAGTGCTTGCCCAGGGTGCATACTTAATAAGTACTGGTGACTGGAGGACGGTCTTCACTCCTTTGAGAAGTGAAGGTCAGCGACCCAAGATCCTGTGTTCTGTACTGAGACTGATGAGAGAGATCCAATGGTCTTGGTCTTGCATGGAAGGCACATGTGACAAGAATTTGGCTGGTCACAGTGGTGCACTCGGAAAGGAGCTCCCACAATGGAGGCTTAATCTTCATGAGTTCCTGCCCAGCTGCTCTCTCCTGGAACCCACTGTGCTGTCTCACATTGTAAAATGAGGAGTGGCAGTGAGGAAGATGGCGATGGGAATGCTGGTGACACAGGAACAACAGTGACAATGACTGTGGCGATGGTGATCTGCGTGATGGTGGTAATAACTGGCATTTACAGTGTTCCTACTTGGCTCCTAGTCATGCCCTGTGCTTATCCTGAAAACAACTAGTCGAGTATGCATTGCTAGAGGTGAAATAACAGTGGCACAGAGGACACAAGTAACTGGCCGGTCACGAGGCCAGGAGGTAGCAGGACTGATGGCTGAAGCCATGCCTGACCCAACAACATGCCTGCTTCTCCCACCTGTCTGCACTGTCCAAGAATCTGACCCATGGTTCACGTCAAATCCACCCATCCACACCGGCACCAAAGGTAAACCTTGAACTGATTCCTGGATTCCCAGAAGGGACTCATCTCCCAAAACTACCTCAGGATGTGACAGATATAGGATGAAAAATAGGACATGAACAGGTTGCAAACGCAGTTCACCTCCTGGTCCCATTCTTAAAGAAACCAGGCACAGGGAAAACCTGGAACTGTCTTTCCCCTCATTGTTGTAGGCAGAAGAAGAGAGGAAGGTGAAACTGTGGAGCACAGAACAGATGCTGGTTCAATAAGTGTTGTGAAAATGCTTAATCAATTCAGAACATTAATGTTCTCTTTTCCTCTGTACACTGTAGAAAAAAGAAACCAACCAACAAACAAAAACAGCCAGTTTCCAAACCACTAACCTTGTGAGTTCTTCTTGGAGTTGTGTGTGGTCAGGTGGAAAAAATTTCACCACAAACTTAACAACAACATGCTTTGGCCCTAAGGAAGAAGAACAACACAAGTTCAGTACAGCAATTATTGATCAGTGTTTCAAATGGCACTAATAAAACGACTTTATAAGGTACATTATACACCAAATGACATATCTCCCTTCCAACCTCCCCAGAGTATGTCTGCTCCCTGCAAGCCACTGAAGAACCAGCCAAGTTCTGTGACTCACAGCATGGGAAAACAGGTATCTGCTTTTCGAAAAACTGTGACAACAGTACTACACTGAATGATTAAACTTTCCTTCTGGGGACTTCAATTATACTCACTCTTAAAAAAAGCCATTTGTTGCCAGCAATGTATTGCATTGGCCACTTTTAGCCAAATACAGGCTTTGGATAATTTAAGGAGGAGGTAATGCATACATGTAAGCCGGTTATGCAGTTTATTCGATTTCACTGTCTGTAAGGAACACTTGCTATTGTGCTCATCAGAGATGTTTTAGGGCCCTGGGGTCCCCCTGAGCTCTGGAAACACAAAGGAGAGGGGGCCCTGCCTGTGTCGCAGCCCACCAAAGCCTTCATGAGTGTCTCAGCCGTCTTTCCAATGACAAAAATCAGGAAGCAGATGGTGGGATGGGGAGTTGGAGGGACAGACTAAGAATAAGATGGATAACTTTTCAGAATTAAAAGACAACATCAATTAGATTACAAGATAATAACTGGAGGTGTGAGTCAGGCTTCCGTGTGCTGGTGTATAAGCCACAGTAAAAGAATAGCCTATAGGTTCTGCATTTGGAATGACAGCAGTGAAGTACTGTTGCATGAAATATAAGGCACAACAATGAAGTCCTCTCATTATTATCACTGGCATTGCTGGGGCTGGGGCCCAGAGCTTCACACATGCCAGGTAAGTGAGCTACATCCTAGGTCTATGAAATCCAAATTTTAACATTAGCTTTTATTATGAAAGAAAAAATCCTTTTCCTCTACTTCTTGTGGTCAGACACAAAACATCAACTATATATTTTTGTGATTACACATTAAAATGTAGAAAAACCCCCCAAAACTGATGTATCACAAGGTGAAGATGTTGGCAATCTACACAAAATTGGGAGAAAAGGGCAAAGCACAGGAATGCTGAAGCCAAGAGAGGCAAAGCTGCTTTTCCCAAAGAACCCTAAAATGAGCAGCACCCACGTGTCTGGCCCGGAGCACAGAGCAACAGCAGTGAGATGAGGAAGACGGGAGGGAGGCTACACTGTCGCCGCTCAGCCATTTCACAGAGAGGGACTGCAAAGAGCCCACTCAGGTCCACGCAGACCCTGAAGCTAAGAGGGGCCAGCACTCAGCGCAAAGTGACAGCTTTGTCACACTGGGCCGGTCACAGCACATGGAGAAGACAAACAGGTATCACCCTGCTCTGGTTCCCACCTAACAACCTGCTGAACAAACACCTCCCACCACGAGTGGTGACCCCCTTACAAATCACCGCAGGGCCAGACAGCAGTCTGCAGGCTCTGGCCACCTCTACCCCCAGGCCTGGGCACTGCTCACAGCGATGTGACCCCCACTCACATTTAGTCACTGCCAGCCGGACCCAGCTCCCCCGATGACACCCAGTAAGCATCCAATAAAGGACACTCTTTCATTCTCAGCATCAATAATTGCTTAATTGAAATGACAGAGGACCAACATCACTTTCAGTCGCAGGAGGTCATACAGACACTGTGTTGCACGGTTATTACGTCCACATAAACTGCTGCAAGTGGCTCAGTGGGGTTTCTCAGAAAAATGATCCCTCAGCTACTGTGAGCTTCAAGCTGAACTAAAAGCTTGCAGCTTTGAAGCCAGTCTGGGCTAGGTCCTGGCTGCAGGAAGTGGCCATTTGGGAACAGAGCTTTCAGCCCAAAGCAGAAGGAAGGATGAGCCAGAGCGAAGGGTGGTGGAAAGGAAGAGAAAGAGCGAGTGTTCTTTCCTCCTCCTCTGCTAGGCCCTCTTTAATCTTGTCTTTTCATCTCATCCTCAACACGCAGTCCAGGCTCCCTTGGGAGCCACGCCTGCCAATCAGAAGCACAAAATCGAGACACATGCACGCTTTTGAGCACCTCTCCCCCCAACCGCACTATTCTGGTTTACAGCCTTTGCAAAAGTGACAGTAAAAACAGAGGCACAGACAGATAAGCTCAATTACTCTGGGACTTCCTAACAGTTTTAAGTTGTTAATAAGAATGATACTTGGTTTTCCAAGCAGAGTTTTCATGATCAACCGATAAGACATGAAAATTGCAGAAGAAACATTTTTACAGTATGTGGGTAAATGGATGATGGCAAACACTCAGGGGGTAAAAAAGGAATCTGTGGCACTGGTGCTTTACAACAAAAGGTGTCTCGAAAATAAACACATCTGGCTTTGTATTTATCACCACTGTTAAACACATGGGTATACTTACTTCGAATCTGTTTCACAATAGGTTTTAAGAGATCCAGCCACACCTACAAGGAAAAAGAGAACAGACTGAGACAAAACTTCTCAATGAAAGACTGCAAGTATTTTGACACTGTATTTGACGCTATTTTGAATCAAAACATCTTGGAGTATTTGAAGTCGTCTGTTGTTTTTTTCTTCAGAATGTCATATCTTATTTGTCTACCACTTTTATAGAATGGATCCTGATTTGCTGACTGTTGGGGTTCAGATCTAGGATGTCTCCCCAAAGCCTCCTGTGTTCTGAGGTTGGGCTTTGGGAAGGAGATCGGATCATGGGGTACTGCAGGAAAGGCCAGGAGAGGCCGGGCACTGGGGTGAGATCTGGAAGGTGCGCCTCCCTCTTGCTGCTTCCTAGCTCCTGCGACTAGAACAGCTTTCTGATGCTGGGCCAACCACCGTGCCCTTTCTGCCTTGGAGCCAGCTGACTTGGACTAAATCCTACCAAATCTATGAGGCTAAATAAATTCCTCCTCCATTAGTGAAGCTGTAGGTGTGGGGTATTGTGTCTCAGTGACAGGAAAGTGAATAAGAAACTAATACCCTCCCTAAGCTTTAAAGTTAAATTATATCCTGGGCTCAGAGGAATAGTTAAGAGTTAGGAGTTGAGGATACAGCTCAGCAAGAGAGTGACTGCTTAACATGCATAAAGTCCTGGATGCTATCCTCAGGACTGCAAAAAAAAAGTTAACAATTAACTAAGAATTTTTCTATATTCATTTGTACTTTTATCAGATTTACCTATTCAGAAAATATGTGAATGACTGTATACTTGACTACTGATTGAATGAAATACACATGTTCCGTACTGAAATAAAATACATATATTCAATGAGGGTCTGTCTCAAAAAAAAAAGGCCTGAATGGCTAGGACTAGGCCTGAATGGCTATCTCAATGTGAAGGCCCTGGGTTCAATCCCTGGTGCTGCAGAAACAAAACAAAATAAACAAGCAAACCAATACTGTGTATGTGTGAATATACACACAGAGCACATCTGAGGCCTATAGGAAGGGAATAAATATGGCCAATCATGTCTAAACCACATTTCCTTACAGCTACTGACCTCTCTAGGCAACCCAGAGGAAGACCTACTACCCAGGACAGTAGCCTGAGACTTCCACCGAATTCGTCCCAAGTCCTTCAGTTACAGAGAGTGACAGGGTAGGGACAATATCAAGTTCACCCACACTCCAAGCCCATACTCTTTCACATGCGTGCTTCCTACACACTGTTTGAGTGGCAAAATTATCAAATAAGAGAGAAATGAGCTGTTCTTAAGTTTACCACATTATTCCATTTCATATGTTCTTTTTTAAAAGTTGCTCTTGAACTTCTGGTCATTTGAAAAGGGTACTATCATTGATGCTCATATTTGTATATATGAGAAAAATTGAGTTATTATGCTTACTATAAAGAAGGTTTTACAAATAAATAGGAAAGAGAAGCAGCCCTGTGGAAAACTATGCAAAGAACTACAAGTAATGCACAAAGCAAACACACGGGGCCAAGAGGAAAATGCTGATGTTTGGGAATAATTTTCACTGGAAGTGAAATTAAAACAATGAAATAACATTTCTACCTATTAAGTATGTATCTACATGTGTAGACATACACGTGTTTTATATTTTATAGTCTCCAAAGATGGCCAGGACACAAGAAAGCAGGCTCTACCTCACTGTACTGATGGATGTGTGAACTGGTATAGGTTTTCTATAGATTTATTAAGCAGTAATGACCTGAGGCCTAGAAAGTATTTCTATACACTTTCTTTCATCCAGCCATATAAATGATACATTCATGCACACAAAGATTTATACACAAGGAATGCTAATCTTAACATTTCTATCACAGTGAAACTTCTCACAATAACCTAAATAAAATAATATACATCCACAGGACACATTGCCAGGCAGGAATATGCTCTTGATGAATATTCACAAATATGAAAAAACATGCCAGGGAGGTTGAAGCTTCATGATTTCTTCTTTTCTGTCTTTCTTTGTTATCCAAATTATTTTTAACTAGCACTCAATTCCCACAATGAAAAAATTCATAATTTAAAATGTCTCCTTATTCAGTTTAACTTCTCCCATCACCTTTTCAAATAAGTACGACTCTGTAACAATGAAACCCTCATTTCTATGCTCTCCATCCCATATTGCTCTTTTATAAGAGAAAAGATGGCACTAATAAGCCATCACCATTGTGGGCTTCTAAGCCTCAATTTTCAAATGGGAAAGAGCAATAAGCATTGCTTATAAGATATATTACTTTCCTCCAAGGAACCCTAGGAAATGGAAAGGGTATGAAAGAATCTCCACTCGGGACTGATAAGAAAACTGAGATTCAGAGAGCAGCTGTCTCAAGTTAGAACTCAGGCTCTGTTCTTCACACTTATTTATTCAATCTACCAAAAAAAAAAAAAAAACCCCTGTGTCCCTCTGCTAAGCTCTGGGGAGCACAATGCTGAGAAGTAACCAGGGACCCTCCTTCATCTAGCTTACAGTCTAGTGAAGAAGACCTTGTCAAGAGACCTTCCTAACAAAGGGAGAAAAGGACCAGAGACAAAAGCAAGCGAGGGGAGTCCAGAGTGGTGGGAGCTTGGGTGTCCAGTGGAGGGACCACTGGCACATGGTATTCGGTGTGCTCTCAGGGGACAGTCACTCAGACACAGCCACCAAAGGAAAGGGAGCAGTCCCAGGAAGGCAGGGGCATCATCCTCCCAGGTCCTAGGGACATGGGACATGGGACACCAAGTAGACCACTGAGGAAGCACCAGGGTGGTCAGGAGGCAGACGGGGCGCAAGCCATGGGAGCACCAAGGCCACGCCGCTATGGGGATTTGTGGGGAGAGGCTGGACAGGGCTGGGGACAGTGTAGGACTGGCTAACCTGAATAATCCCAGCAGGCTCTACGGCATCACAGTGGTCCCTAGGTGCCTGCACCTGGCTCTGTGCAGATTCAGGCAGGGGACTCTTGCATCCTGGGTGGACAGGCCAGGGGGAGGGGAGGGGGTCTGGCTATACAATGGGGTATTGTGCATGTATTTCACAGACACTCTCAGTGTGGCTCTTGCTATTTCTAAGAATGGCCTAGCTCTCTCTGTCTCCAGCCACAATAGTTTTTAAGATGTCAGAATCCGGGCCGGGGATTTAGCTCAGTGGTTTTGCTGCCTGCTGTGCAAGCATAAGGACCCGAGTTCAATCCCAAATAAATAAATAAATAAATAAATAAATAAATAAATAAATAAATAAATAAGATGTCAGAATCCCATACTATTCAGACACTAAACACACATACTGCACACACGGGAGGAGTGGCGGTAGGGGTGAGCCCCCCTGAAGGGCACTGCGCTGAGACCAGAGGAGGAAAGCAAGAAGCCCACATGGAGACCAGCAGGGCAGGACCACCATGGCTGCTCCACTGTGACAGTATTAGCAGGTGGGGCCTTTGACAGGAGGGTGGCTGGAGGGCAGAGCTTTTTTTAATGCCACCATCCGAGGAGGACTGCATTATTGAAGGGTGAGCCTGGCCCCCTCTTCAGTTAGTCTCTCCTTTTCTCCCACTCTGTCTCACCTCCCGCCATGTGATACTCACGCAACAAGAAAGCACGCGCCACATGCCAGCCACCTGATGTTGGCCTTTCTACCCCCACAGCAATGATCCAATACCTTTCTGTTCACTGTAAGTGACCCAGTCTCAGGCATCCTCTTACAGCCCTGTAAAAGGTACTAAGAAAATGAACACAGCTGCACAGCAAGCTGGTGGTCAGGAAGGGGCCAGACCCTGCCTGGCCACGTTAAGATGCGTTGTCCTTGTCCCATGAGCTATGGGAAGGATTTTACACATATGGCTGACACGAATGAGCTACGGGAAGGATTTTACACACAGGGCCATGTTAGGATGCACTGTCCCTGTCCTATGAGCTATGAGAAGGATTTTATACACATGGCTGACACGAGTAGAGTATTTTAAAAAGAGCTTGTTGGGCACTGTGAAAACCTATTCCAGGGACCAAGATCTAATGATGTTTTGGCCCCGGAGGACAGAAATAGAGTTGGGAACAATGAGTGCATTCAAGAAGACCTAGGAGGTACAAAACCAATGGAATTTACTGATGGACAGGGTATGACGGTGGAAGGAGGGGACCATGCTCAGAATGGCAGGGGATTTCTACCACACCATGTAGAAGGAAGCAGTGCTGTTCCCACAGACGAGCCCTGGAGGAGGTCCAAGGCTAGAAGGTTCTGGCCAGGCTGGTTTTCAGGGTGCCAGGCATCATGCAGGAAAGGACAGCATGGACACAGTGGGGTACATTTTGTGTGGAGGTCAGAGGAGGAGCCGGGCGGGAGAGCTCATGTTTAGAATTTGCCACCAGCTCAACTCTACGGAAGGTGAAACATCCTGCACGGCGTGCAGAGGACATTCAGGAGCAGTGCTCAAAGGCTT
Organism: Heterocephalus glaber; assembly: GCF_000247695.1. Next base: position 12,668,343 of record NW_004624793.1, read on the forward strand.
CACTGGTGCTGCCATGGAATTCCTCAGATGGGGCTTGCATGCAACATACAGTGATGGCCCCCAATTCTAGAGGCCTGGAAGTCCAAGATGAAGGTGCTGGCAAACTGGAAGTCTGGTGAGACCTGCTCCCTGGTTCACAGGCAATGCCTTCCGACCGTGTCCTCATGGGGTGCCAGGGGTAAAAGTGCTCCTCTGGCCTCCTTCATAACGGCACTGAGCCCATTCACCAGGGCTCCACCCTCAGGACCTAATCAGCACCCAGACCTCCTGTCTCCTATGACTATCATCTTGGGGTTTAGGATTTCAATGTGTGAATCCAGCAGAGATGAAAACCTTCAGACCATATTCCATGATAGAATGGCCACCAGCTGGGAGCAGAAGAGGGCACAGAAGAACGCAGCTGGGAGCAGACGAAAGAAAATGAGGAGAGAACCATGTTGTGGAAGCCATGGCAAGAAAGATTTTCTGAAAGAAAAAACAGGCAGGCTGCATATCTCCCGTAGTGGTGGGCCTGGGTATCCAGTGGCAGGGAGGTGGCCGCACGGCTTTACTGAGAAGCTTCTCCCCAAAGTAAGAGGCAACAGAATGGAGGTAGAGGGGCTGAGGAGTCAGTATGAGTTTTGTCCATTTGCAAATGGCCAACGTGCATAGAAGGAGGGGAAGAGTTTAGCATATGAGCAAGAGGAGACAAGTGGGATCTGCGGTGAAGTAAAGAGACAAAGCCCCAGCCTGGGGACAGAAAGAACAGCTCTACTGTGGTGGCCGGGAATAGCAGGCTGATGGCAGATGCATCCTCTGTGATGCCCTCTGCTTACCCCAGAAAGTCAGCCTGGACAGCAAAGTGGAGAAGGTTTGTGTGGGAGTCCGAGCTGAGCTGAAACTTCTCCGGGCTGCTTGGGCTGCTAAGAGCCCGCTGAAGCCCAGACCCTCTGCTCTTTCTGCCTCCAAAGCTGGCAATGGGGACTGTCCCTGTGGTATCTCACTGCTTCCCAAATCCTGCCTAAACTTCTCCAGGACAGATCCATGGCACGCTGGCAATGCATTTGCCAATTTTATGGATTGTTTTTAAACATTCCTACTCTGTTTTTGGCATTTGTGTGGAAAGCATCAAATACAAGCACCAGCTTGAGCCAAGTGAGCATGTGGTTTCATAGCGTGCAGGTCTGGGAACATAAGATTGGCGTGAGCTCGTCAGCCTGGCAGCAGCAGAGCTACACAACACTGACACTCCGAGGCGTCAATCACCCCATGGCTGGAGCAGCCTGGGAGACAGGACCCCGGGCCTGGGCAGACCTCACTGTGGCCCACCAGACTGGCATCTGCAGAGCTGAGGGAGAAGGCTCCCCCACGTGGCACTTAGCCACAACACATGCATGAGCCAGGAGGGGCAGGAGGGAAAAGCAGGCTGCTTGGATCGAGGATGACCACGCTGACCACACCGTTGACTTCACACGCTGAGACCTGCAGCCGATCACCTTTGTCTGCCCAGGCTGCCATAACAAATTGCCACCAACCAGGGGACTCACACGACAGACATTCATTTCCTCCCAGCACCAGGGGCTGAGGGGTCAGCTGGGATGGCTCCTCATGAGGCCTCTCTCCTTGGCTTTGGTGGCTGCCACCTTGCTGTGTTCTCACACGGCCCATCCTGGACAGCCCTGTGGTCGCTCTGTGTCCCAGGTGGACACCAGTCACGAGGGGTCAGGGCCACCCTAACGGCCTCATTGTGATTTAATCAGCATTTGAAGGACTGTTTCCCAGTGTACTCACACTCCAAGGTGCTGGGCATTGCAACTTCAATATATGAGTTCTGGGGTGCACACCATTCAGCCCAGTGCAGCCACCTTCTTTGATTTAGTTTCAGAACTGCCTTCCAGCCCATCTCTCCCAGCTCACCTACACTTCAGGCCCCTGATCCTACCTCTTCACCAATCTGTCATTCATGTTACTTTTCCCTTCCAAAATACGCGCTCTGTGCTGAATACTTAGGGACAAGAAGAAATGCTTTCACGATGATGTATCCAAGGCAAGGCGAGGTAAGTCACTGTCCCCAAAGCTGTTCTCTCTCTAGACATCTTTTCTCCTCTATTATTTTGGTGGATGGTATTTTAGGTGGATTCTGCAGAAAACTGGAACATGTGAGGTATTTTGCAAAGGGTCTTTTTAAAAAAGAGTTGGTTGCAGGACATCAGACAGGAGGCAGGCAGGGAGGGGCCCAGCATTTCTTGAGCACCTATCTTGTGCCAAGCACTGATAGGTGCTTTCCACATTCTCATATAATGGGCGCAGCAACACTGGCATAGGAAGTAAGGCAAACACAGGAAGTTTATTTTAGTGGTCCAAGGTCACACAGCTGGAACTTGACATCAAGTCGAGGTGACCCCAAGCCTCTGCTTTTTCTGTAACATAAGATGCTTCCCTCTGAAGCTAAAGGACTCAACAAAAGTTTAGCTCTCCTTGTTTAGTACTCTTACTTAAAATTAAAGACATTTTCTTATTTTTGTAAAAAGCTGGTATCTTCCTAAAAACAGTTACAGATATTATATTACAGTGGTATACACATACCCATGTTTTCAGCAGCACAATTCACAACAGGTAAATCTTGGAAACAGCCCATATGTCCATCAGCAGATGAATGGATAAGAAAGTGTGGTATTTACACACAATGGAGTACTACTCTGCCATAAAGAAAGATAAAGTCATTCGTAGGAAAATGGATGTACCTCGAGACCATTAATTTCAAGTAAAATAAATCAGAAGCACAAGGTTAAATATCACATGGTTTTTCTTATCTGAGAAACCCAAAATATCAATAAAGAGCAAAGTAAAAGATAGGAAACGGGGAGACAGATCTTTTGCAAACGAGAAGGGAATCAAGAGGTGGAGGGAGGGGGAGGGAGGGGGGAAAGAGGATGAAAAAGGAATGAAGGGGCGTTGTGTGCAGTTACCAGCTCCCCCAGGGACTGGGATCCTCAGATACTGTAAACATGCACTAATCAAAATTTAAAAATTTTTTTTAAAGCTGTCTTATTATTTAAAACTCTGGTTTAAAAATCAAAACTGCATATAACCAAAAAAAATGCCAAGGTCAACTATAATATATATAGGAACCATATAAAATATTTATTATAGAAAAATGATACTGTGCCTAGATTTCTTTTTTTTTTTTTTGGTACTAGGGATCGAACTCGGGTCCTTGTGCTTGCTCACCAAGTGGCAAAACCACTGAGCTAAATCCCCGGCCCTGTGCCTGGATTTCATTCAACAATCTAGTGTTTCTTCAGCCTGGGCCTTAGAAGAAATGACTTGACTTTGAAATTTTTATTTGTAGTAATATGCTGAATGTAATTTTTTATAGTAATTCATTTTATTAATTTTACTTTTGGTTATATTTTTAAAATATGTTAAATGAGACTTCAAAAATCTGTTACTTTATAGAGTATTACTTTTGGTCACAATGGAGTGATAGGGCTGTTCTAAATGAAACAGTTGGGGGGGGGCAGGAGAAAACATTTAACACAACAGACACCAAGCAATGAGAATAGTGGAAAATAAAACATGATTCCTACCACTGCCCCCTTCTGCTGCCTTGAGCCGTTTCCAAGCCGTGGGGTGGGGAAGATGAACCCAGGCAGGACCTGCCAGCTCCATGAGTTAATGAGCTGAGAATTCACAGGACGGAAAACAGAGAAGTGGCTGCATAGAGAAGTTAGGACAGCTGCACAGGGCTGCCCTTGAGTGTGTGGAAAAAACCCCCAGGAAAGTATAAGAAGTAGCAGTGTCTGGGGCTCCCGAGGGCCCGGAATGCCATCTAGACAGGAAAACCTGAGACCCGTGGGGCCTCGGCAAGATACTCAAGAGTCCTGTTGTAGCAGCCAGGAGTAGTCACAGCGCTCTAATGTCTTAAAAGTTAAATATAAAAGAACCAAATTGTTTCCAAATAACTCCACCGCAGAGCAAACTCAATAAAATTTTTTGGCATACAAAAGTATCCAGCATCCAACAAGGTAAAGCTCACAATATCTAGCATCCAATAAAAAAAAATTACCTGATATAAGAAGCAGGATAATATGACCCATGTAGAGGCCAAAAAATCCCCCACAAAACAAAACAAAAAAAATCAAAACTAATCCAGAACTCACAAAGATGACAGAATCAGCCAAGAAGGACATCAAAATGATGACTGTAACTGCATTTCATTTGAGGTACAAAAGCTATAAAAAAGACCGAAACTAAACTTCCCGAGTGAAAACTAGATTATGTGAGGTAAAAAACACACTGGATGAGATAATAGCGGATCAGACATTGGAGAAGAAACCAAACCTCAAGTTCAAAATGAAACAGCATCAGAGAACTATAGAACAGCTTTAAGCACCAGACCCCATTCTGTAGTTGCAGCTTCCCAAAGGAGAGGAGATGAGAAAAGGAGGGGAAAGTATTAGAAGGAATAATAGCTAAACTTTTTCCAACCTCGATTAAAACTATACACCCACAGACCCAGGGAGCTCAGCAAGCCGCAAGCGTAAGAAACATCACAGATGCATGCCATACTCAAACTGCTCACAATGGTCATCAAGAGACACTCTTAGGGCCAGGGATTTAACCCAGAGGTTCCGTCACCTGCCTCGCAAGTGCAAGGACCCGAGTTCGATCCTGGTACCAAAAAAAAAAAAAAAAGAGAGAGAGACACTCTTAAAAGCAGCCAGAGAAAAAAGACACTTTATGCACAAAGAAAGAAAGATAAGAATGATAGCAGATTTTAATATCTAATCTCAATAACTGACAGAACTAGTACCAGAAACTCAGAAAGGATACAGAAGATCTGAACAACACTGTAGACCAATGTGATCTTACTGACATACGTATGTGGAATATGAGACCCGGCTCAGCAGAATACACAGCCAGGGAAGGGCAGGTGAACATCACGGTGGACCCGAACTAGATGGTCCAGGTCAATCACTCCATGTGACCGCTCAATGCAAGCAAGAGATGCAGGAAACGCAAGATGCATGTGGCTGCTGCCGTTGTGTCGGTGTAAAACGCATGCTGTTGTCCAGTAAACTTGTTTTGCTACAAGTAGAAGTTCACTCTGAAGTAATGATTAAATACTGTGCAGCAAATACATACCCAGTAGCGAAGTCATTTATTCTTACCAAGTACCAGGGCCGGACAGAAGTTGGATGTGCCAGATACACTTTTCCCAACTATGAGTGCAGGAGCTTTGTTTACACCAGCAACAGCACACTCGCGGGAGGAAAGCACTGTGCATTCTGACTGACAGGTCACCACACTGCTGGAATCTTTCAGCCCATTATTATCTTGCGGGACCACTGGCACCTAACAGTCCACTATCGACTGAACTGTTGTTAAGCATCCCAAGCCTACCTTTTTCCCGGTGTGTATAAACTACTTATCAAAATAGGTCATAATCTGGGGAATAACAAGAACCAGTAAATTATTTAAGAAGCTTTATATCATACAAATTACATTCTCTGACCATCATGGAATCAAAAACTAACAAAGATGGGCATGGTGGTGCCTATGTTTAATCCCAGCACTCTAGGAGGCAGGAGGATCACAAGTTCAAATCCAGCCTGAGCAATTTAGCAATGTAAGCAGGCCTTGGCTCAAAATACCAAGAAAAAAAGGCTGGAGACATTATGTAGCTCAGTGCAGGGGTCTGTGTTCAACTCCCAGTACTGCCAAAACATAAAAAATAAAAATAAAAGCTAACAATAGAAAGATTTGTAGAGAAGGGAAGTCTCATATATTTAGAAATGAAACAACCCCCTTCTAGGCGAAAGTGAAATGGAAAGTATTTTAAACTAAACACAAATGAAACCACAACAAATCCAAATTTGTGGAATGCTAGGAAAAACGTATTTAAAAATAATCTTCTCTGAGTATAGAATTTACATAGCCCTCTGTTAATGCCTTAGTGAAGTGGTTTCAAAGTTGAGCATGTTTCCAGACCCCTAAGGGCCAGTTAAGACACTTGCAGGGCGGCTCTAAGACCCCCATCCCCACTCCAGAGCCTGAGAATGCGCGTGGCCACCAGTTCCTGGGTGATGCGGTTCCAGTCCAGGGGCCACGCTTCAGGAACCTGCCTCGCCGTACACTTTCCAGACTTCTTATTCGGCATGATGTGTGGAGGGATAAACATGCAGACACTTTTCAAAAACCAAAAACTAGGAAGCTGGGCATGGTGGCACATGCCTTTAATCCTAGTATTATAGAAGGCCGAGACAGGAGGGATCACAAGCTCAAAGCCAGCTTGGGCAACTGAGCAACTTAGTGAGACCTGTCTTTTAAAAAGGGGGTAGGGATGGGCCAGAGATTTAGCTCAGTGGTGCTGTGCCTGCCTCGCAAGCACCAGGTCCTAAGTTCAATCCCCAGTGTGGGGTGTGGGGTACAATGTAGTGTGAAGGGCCTGGGCCCAACCCCCAGTATCACAAAGATAAAAATAGGATCATAATGTTTTATAACCTTTCCCCTCAATAATTTTTTACCTTTCCATTCTATAAACCTTACTTACATCCAATGCTCAGAGTGTATCCAGATTCCTCCATTAGTAAAGAACGTCCTTGTTGACAGTGTGTTACACACGTGTGGACCCAGGATCACGCTTGCTACCTGGTTATACTCACTAGTCTCCTGTTATACTCATTAGTACCCTGCCTCCACCCAACAGCACTAGCACGTTAAGGAAATCTGTGAATAAAACGTGGACTCAAAACCATAGGTTGTGTTTTCATTTATTTACAAGGAAAACTTTAAATACAAAACTGAAGACAGATCGGTAAGCCAAAGTGCAAAATCAAATGTGGTACAGGTTATCCCAAGGCAGGATCGTGTGTCCCGGATATAACCAAAGGAAGGTTTTAGAGGAGAACTAAAGTCATATGACACAGCTATCACCTGTAGGGAAACTTGAACCTTAGGGCCTCTCCTTTCCAAGAAGAGCTCAGCGTAGATCTCGGCATGGTGAAAGAGCAGCCACTCTGTTTCACCTGCTTTAAGATCATTTGCTGAATTCCCATTACCTTTGAAAAATCCATTTCAAAGGATGTCACTTGGGTATTGTGGCTACTTAGTTGGATTTTTTAAGTCCTAAGACTTAACCTCTTGGCAAATTTTTAAGGGTGTCATACTGGACTTAAGAGAGTTGGGCCTCTGTGGGACCCGTGCCATCAACACATGCCACACTGTCACACGGTGCCGCTCTGCGTTGTGACCAAGACACCCTGCGCCCCACCCTGTGCTGGCTTCCCAAGTGTTCTGGCTGTCCTCAGGCCTGTGACAGTCATCATCCTTTACACCTGCCCTGTTCCTCCCAGAGCCCCTCAGGGCCTCCAATGCACTCAGTTAGACCCTGGGAAGGAGGTCACAGGTCGTGACTGCATAAACAAAAGAGGACCTGCCAGGGACACCTGTCACACCCAATAGCTGCATTCTATGACCTCATGCCCCTCCAAAGCATGCCTGCTGCCTGCCGTGGGCATAACTCTCCTAAGAGCAGACAGAAAACTGAGTGACAAAGACCCACCCTTCCTCCAGAGCCGGACCCAAGTTCATGCATAAGAAAGTACAATTGTGTCATCAGTGCTTCAGTTAAGGGCTGGTGGGCTTCTGGGTTAGGCTGAAGAATGGAGCAAGAGATACTGAGCACCCACTACAGGCCTAGGCCCTGCTGGGATGCCAGGACATTATCACAAAGCATCTGAATGAATGCTCACTCACGACAACCTTGTAGAACAGTCAGTTTTGACTCCCACTTTTCAGAGAAAGCACAAAGTCAAGGAAGTTAGGAATCTACCCAGCTGCCAAACGACAGAGTGAAATGTTTAAACAGATTCAAAGGCCATAATACAGAACTTGCCTCTCCTCACACAGCTCTCCAGGCTGCTCAGATCTGTCAGACTGCTGGAGACACAGACATCAGAGGAGAGGCGGCAAGTGCAGAGAAGAACCTTTATGGCTTGTGTTTAATGTCCCCTCAAAGCCTCATGTGGCCATAGGTGGGGTTTTTCCAGAGGTGGCTGGATCTAGACTGTGTGATGCTGGATTGATTCACGGTACAATGCTTGGCTCAAGGGCACTAGGATTAAGGGTGTAAGTTCTACCTGCCCTAAGTAGCCTGGATAAGATATAAGGGATAGAAAGAGCTGCAGTCATCTCTTGTTGCTTTACTGCCTTCTGCCCACCATGAACTGTTTCTCCTCTGCAATGCCTGTCTGCCATGCCGTACTGCCTTGGAGCCAGGTGATTATGGACTGAAACCTGTACTAACTGTAAGCCAAATAAACCTTTCCTCCTTTAACTTTGGGTGTTGGGTATTTTGTCTCAGCAAGAGAAAGTAACTTGGACAAGAACACTCAGGCTTGGGCTGAGACATCCTGGACAGTAGCCCTGGCTCCGTGCTTCTCTGAACTTGCTCACTGTAAAATGTGAGTGACAGAACAGCCACCTCAATAAAACCCATAAGCCAAATCCAGCCTGTTACCTCTTTTGGAGGGAGCAAAGATCAGCTTTGAGACTCTTTTTTTTTGTTTTTTGAGACAGTCTTGTTATCTAGTTAAGGCTGGCCTCAAACCCACCATGATCCTCCTGCCTTGACCTCCTGATAGGCTGGCTTTTACACTGTTAAGTGGTTGAAAGAGCCAAAAGAAGAGTCACATTTCATGACACGTGAAAACCATATGAAACTCTAATTTTCATGGCCATCGGTGACATTTCATGGGAACACGTCCGGGCTCGTTTGCTTACATACCCTTCATAGCTACTACTGTCTTGTGAAGGCAGAGGTAGGTGTAATGAGACCTCTCCCTCTGACCAGACTTTAGTCAGCTCCATTGAGCCTCTCCTCCATGAGACAACCACCTTGGGCTTCTGTGTCCAGTTTTAGCAAAAAATCCTGCTAAGTCAGTTTAGGCCATTAGTTCCCTGAGCTCTTCCACAGCAACCTGATACCTTTCTAGCCTGTTATGAGCCTTCAGGCCCCTGCACCAGTGAACTGACATATTAACACAGTCTTAATGCCTACAATCAATAGCGTTTCTTGTGTGGAGGCCGTCTATTTTTTTTAAAAGCTGATTAAAAGACTTCTCTGGGGGGCTGGGGATTTAGTTCAGTGGTTCTGGCGCCTGCCTCGCAAGTGCAAGGTCCTCAGTTTGATCCCCGGCACCAAAAAAAAAAAAAAAAAAAGACTTCTCTGGTCTGGGGAGTAAACCTTTAAGGGAGGCTGCCAGGACCCAAGGACAAACTCTCTGCAAACACAGCAATTGCCACTATTAATTGGGAAGCCACACAATATGTCTAATTAAGGGCAGCACACAATTGATTATTCAATAATTAGCACACACTTTCTTACAGTTTTGAGAAACACATCTTAGACTATGGAAAGCATTCATCTTCTCTATCAACTTTCCCAGACCTTCAAGAAGAAAACTGCTCTGGGCTGGGATGTCACTTAGTGGCAGAGTGCTTGGCTGGCATGCACAAAGCCTGGCAATGGAAAGAAAGCAAGAGAGAAGGAAAAAGAAGGAGAGAAAAGAGAAAGCAAAGCAAAGCAAAGCGACCTCTGACTTGGGTATTTATGTGAATAGAAATAACAATAAGGCCAGGCTTGGTGGTGCATGCCTGTAATCCAGCACTCGGAGGGCTGAGGCAGGAGGATCACCATGAGCTCCAGGCCAGCTGGAACCACATAGTGAGACCCTGTCTCAAAAAACCAAAAAAAAAAAAAAAAGGGAAAGGAAATGACAATAAGGACAGAACGCTGACCAGGAATTCAAGTTAACTGAATTCAACAACTTACCATGTCGGGACAAAGATCCCCAGCCTGGCTTGCCAGGGACATTGGGGCACTGGTTTCCTGTGTCTCACACAATGAAAGGGGCAAAACCTCCTGTGACAGCCCTGCACTTGGGCAGGTGCACAGGCAGCCTCCCTATGGAGCCTGGAGAAAGGCTTGTCCTAACCCTGGTGTTAGACACCATAGTGGCAGTGTGCCCGCATCCTGGGCAGCATTGCTCACAGTCCCGAGGTGAAAGCAGCCCAAGTGTCCATCGAGGGACAGGCAGGCACACAAAATGTGGTGTGTGAACACAATGAAGTAATACTCAGCATTAAAAAAAGACCTGTCAGGGCCAGGGATTTAGCTCAGTGGTTTCGCCGCCTGCTGCGCAAACTCAAGGACCCAAGTCCGATCCTAGTACCAAAAAGGAAAAAAAAAAAAAAGACCTGTCATACAGATGATCCCGAGGGAAATAAGCCAATCACAAAAAAAATCAATAGTACATGGCTCCAGTCATATGACATGTGTAAAGCAGTCAAGTTCTTAGGGCCTGTGGCTGCTGTTCAGCGTTTCAGGTTTGCACAATGAAAATGTTCTGGGAATGTGCTATATAGCAACGTGCACTTAGTTAACACCACTGAATGCACACTTAATACTAGCCTGATGTGGTGGTGCTTGCCCATAATGCCAGCACTCAGGGAGGCTGAGGCAGGAGGATCACAAATTTGAGCCCACCGTGGGCAACCTAGTGACTTAGCAAGACACTGTCTCAAAATAATAAAAAAAATTTTTTTAAGGGCTAGGGTTGTAGCTCAGTGCAAAAGCCCTGGGCTCAACCCTCACTACTGAAAGAAAAAAGAAAAAGAAAAAAAAAAGGAAGATGGTAAATCTCATGTTAGCTGTTTCTCAACACAATAAAAAATATTAATGGTGAAAAGGAAGGTGGTAACAATTTGCACAACAAATGCTTTCTGACACACTTGCAACAGGCCCCAGACACTGGGCCACCTGTGATCAACATGATTTCACTGGATCCTTTCCCATGCTCCTGAGGCGGGCACCATTATCTCTCTTTTATCAGAAGCAAAGTGAGTCGAGGCTCCAGAGGGCCAAGCAATGTGCTCCATCACCCTGCAGTCAAGGCCTGCAGCGAGGTGAGAGCCAGGGCTCTGACTGAAGAGCCTGGTTCAATCACAGCGACCTTATGTGGCCTGGAGAGAGACCCAAACCTTGCGTTCCCAAGCAAGCCGAGCTGGAGCAGTGGAAAAGTCCACAGTGTGTACTATTCGCTCGGGCTGGCTGCCCTCCCTGAGGTCAGCCAATCAGCACTGGCCCTTGTGCCTCCACCTCAGATCCCGGGCCAGTTCTGAGCCCGTTTGGTCCTCAGGCCTGGTGCAGTAGGCTGTGAGTGTGCTGGATTCTGGGGAACACAGTCTTGAAGCTACACACGTGGCAGATGCTACAACCGCAAAGCTCCAGGACTGTACCCAGATGATCAGCACCCCAGAAATGGAACACACATGGCACCCCATTTGTCCCCTCCCTAGTCACACTGTCCCCTTAATGTCACAGGTCAGTTCTTTGAAAATGACCTTCTTTCTCAGGTGGGGTTCTGTAAACGACAGAGGGCATGGTCAGAATCCAACATGGACCATGAACATACACTTACTGGTCAGAGCCTGAACCCTGGCTCTACCATTACCTGACTGTGTGCCTTTGTGAAGACTACTAATGTCTTTTACGGTTGGGCTTCCTCATCACACAGGGGATAGAGCAGGAAATAATGAAATACTGAGTATAAATCTAATATGGCACCTGGCATGATTATACTCTAGAGCAGATGTTGGCAAACCACAGCTTTCTACCTTATAAATCAAGTTTGTTCTTTTGTCTCGCAGTACCGGTTACTAAACCCATTGCCTTTGCACTAAGCTCCATCCTCAAACCTTTTAAAATTTTTCTTTTGAGCTGGGCATGGTGGTACATGCCTATAATCCCAACACTTAGGAGGCTGAGGCAGGAGGATCACCATGAGTTGGAGGCCAACCTGGGCTACATAGTGAGTTCAAGGCCAGCCTAAACTATGCAGTGAGATTGTCTCAATACAACCCAAAGAAAAAGAAAAAAACCCTTCCATAAATTTTACTTTTGAGACAAGGTTTCCCTAAGTCACTACACTGCCCAGGCTGTGCTTGAACGTGCAATCCTCCTGCCTCAGCCTCCCAGAGAGCTGGGATTACAGGAATGTGCCAACATGCCTGGTTATAAATAAAGTTTTGCTGGGTCAAATCCACACCCATTCTCTTACAGATTGTCTATTGCTGCTAACTGCTCCACAGCAGCAGATTTAAAAGTTACAGCAGAGACCTGAGAGACTATCGGGCCTTTCCCAACAAACTTTGTTGACTCTCTGCTCTAGTGTATAAACCACGAGAAGGAGAACCTGGTCCTGTGTGCTGTTGTATCAGAGGATTAGCACACCTTGGCATGTTACAGGTGGTGGCTTGCGCATTTCATATTATTTGGACTATTTGGGGAGGGGTTGTACTGAGGATTGACCCCTATGGCCTGCATGTACTCTACCACTGAGCTATGCCCTCCAGACTTCCTTTATTTGTCTTAGACACAAAAAAAAAGCACCTATTTCTTGAGTCATCAGTACTAGGGTTTCCTCCATTCTGCAGCTGAACACACTCCTAAGCAATACCACACATCATAAAAATCAAGCCTGATAAAAACTTAAATGAAGTCAGCCTAGCAAAAGAGAAGCTCCAGTAGCTAACAAAAAGGGCAGCAGATTTGGAGTCAGAAAGATGTGGTTAGAATCCAAGCTCAGTCATGAGGTAATTGGTAGGCCCGGGCATGGAACAATTCCCAGAGTCTTAGCACTCTCTAATACAAAGTGCAAACACCAGCACTGATTTGTGGTGTGGAGAGGCAGGTCTGGCTGGCAGGGAATCAGACAGGACTGGAACCCGCAAGGCCATTGGAAGCCTGCAGCCATTCAGGCAGGCACTCAGAAATAATGAGATAACACGTCTTCTGGTGTTCAAAGAGCCATTATTTTAACTTAAAATGAGCTTAAGAAACTGCTCCTCTGTACAACAAAGTTCGAAACTGCTGCACTGTAATTATTTTTTCTGGACTCCCTTACAAGACTGGCACTCCTAATGAATGGAAACGTGAGCTATCTGCCACCTGACACTTGGCTCACATTTCTTTTTTTTTTTGGTACCGGGGATCGAACTCAAGTCCTTGAGCATGCGCAGCAGGCTGCGAAGCCACTGAGCTAAATCCCCGGCCCTGGCTCACATTTCTTAAATCGTGCCACATGCCACGCCCGACACAGTGGGCACCAAACACCTGTTGGGTGAAAAGATGAATATGGAGTTAGATCTGGCAGGCCCGTGACCAACTGCCACATCTAGAAAAGGACAGGGGACCGGGGCAACTTAGGGTTATCGTATGGACTAGAAAATGGCAGAGTGTTTGGAGCTGGGCTAAGTGGAACAGAGCAGCCTACCCTTGCTTTTAGGGGTGTGACAGACTGACTCACGCCCTGGATCTGGGTGCAGCCTGATGACTTGTTCCTAGATCTAGGCCTGGGTCTCTTCTACGTTCTTCCCTGATCCGCACCTCGGCGGAAACGGTTTTCTCTGTGGCCTCAGTGTGTGGGCACTCAGCCCGCAGGATTCTGGTGTCTGAATCACTATGCAGATCTCTTTCCTGTACTCCAAGAAATCCACCTTTGGGTCCCGCCCGTAGGACACCTCACGGGTGTGTGCACTGCACACTGCTCCTACGTCTGGATGGGGCTCGCCATCTCCACTGGACATGGTCTCCAACACTCGCCTCCACTGCTGTCCACCAGACAGCAAAGCAGAGACCACGGCCGGCTCTTACACCCTCCTACCTCTCAGTCTCCCTCCCTCAGTTCCCGCACGCTGCTCTCCTGCCCAATTGCTGCAGGTCCCAATGGCTTTCCAGACTCTTGGGCTACAGATGTCTTTCTAAACCGGAAATCACATCCCTGCTAAATGCATCGACAGCTTCTAAGCCCTATGGACCTGCACTGTTCCATCCAACAGCCAGGCCCACCTGGAGGGGCAGCGGGGGTCAGATAATGGCCAATGGTGCATAGGACAAAGACTCAGCATGAAAACACCTTAGTCATTCATATTGACTATGTATTGAAATGATGTTTCGGGATATAAATGCAGTGGTCAAAATATACAGTGATTTAAAATTTTTAAAATGTATTATAATAAAAGTCACATTGCCCTTAATCCCCCTTTAAATACGGTCTCTTTGCTTTGAACACATTTATCCCATTCTTCTTTCCACTTTCTGAAGCAGTTCTGGAAGTCTTCTCTCATGAGTGTCTTTACAAGGTAAGATCAAAATTACAGTGAATGTCGCTGCTGAGTACCATTCTAATGGAAAGGCAGGACTGCAAATACATGGTAGTGTGTCCTCAGCCAACCTATTCACTGGATCTGGCACTGTGTAATTTGTGGCTTTTCCTCCGAAGTCAAATGAGCACTCGGGCCTGGGATTTAGCTCAGTGGCACCTCATCTGCCTTGCAAGTGCAAAGTCCTGAGTTCAATATCCGGTACCGGATAAAAAATGAGCATGAAAGATAATATTGTTAATCAATTCAGGACATCAAGGCAGCTATGACAGTGCAACTAAAGACATTCATGAAAGAGGACTTCCAGAACTGCTTCAGAAAGTGACAAGAATGATGGGATAAAGGTGTTGAAGCCAGGAAGAATATTTGGAGGGGAATTGCTACAATATATTTTTAAAAAATTAAACATTCATTGTACTTTTCAATCACACCTCGTATAAGATAAATCAAATATATATTTAAATTAATTTCACCTGATTTGTTCAAATCTTTTTGAATGTAACTGCTAGAAAAGTTAAAGTTGTGTATGTGGCTTCTACTTTAATGGACAGGAACAATACAGAAAGGGAGCCTTTACCCTCTTGCGATCCTCCTCCCATACTCTTACCTGTCAAAGTCTACTGTCACTGCCTTTGACGCTGCCCAAACCCTCCACTTGGGCATCATCTGTCAGTTCCTGAATGCCTGCTTTGCTTTTTGGGCTTTGTACACAAGGTGTACCCTCTGTCTGGGACGATCTATTAAGTGAGCTCCTACTGGTCTTGGAACTCAGTTCTGTAATATTCAGGAAGGATTTTCCTGACCACAATGCTGTTCACTGCCCTCGGTGCCAACAGCACCCTTTCTCTGCAGGCACCTGCCACACACCTCCTACTGGCCTCTGACTCAAGCCTGATGCCACCTGCATCACAGCTTCCCTGCATTTCATTCATTATCAGATCACCAGAATGATGACTAGAAATCCTGGGAACTCAGTGTGTGTGAAAAGAAAGAGAAACAGAAACACAATAGAAACTTATAGACTAAAAGGGTGGCTGATAAAAGGTGGTCTAAGATAGAGCCTTATGAAAGTGCCATCAATCAAAAGAGATAAAAATACCAGGAGGCTGTGCCCTCAATTTTGCATTCAAAATGGTCAAACCATTTTGCAGGATAATCTGACACATGTGTACCTATTGGCTGGGCAATGCCATGGCTTTGGATCTGAACTACAGAGACCTTTATATTTGTACATTCACGGCAGCATCATTTGTAAAAGCAGGAAAAAAAGAAAGAAAAGCAGCGTGGTGAAAGTTATAAATTCCACATGTAGCTGGGAAAAAGGAGGAAGAGGACTGGATGGGCTGTAAAGGAAAGTTTTCCCCTGTGCAAAAGGGAAGTATAAGACAGCATCTATTGTTCCTCCGCATTTGTGCATTTAGAAGGTCTGTTTGTGTACACACACACACACACACACACACACGCTCATGGATCAAGTTTTTGTCAGCAGACACGAGAATGTGTGCATTTACAAGGTGTTGGTAGTTCCCAGGGGTAGGAGAGAGTCTTCACTGTCTCCTCTTTGAGTTTGCTGATCATAGGCATGAATTACTTTTCTTACATATTTTAAAGTATATTTTTATTATATATATACTTTAACTATTAATCAGAGCTTACTATTTGCTTCTGTATGTTCAAGGAGAGGTACCAATGATCCCCACCCCCAAGCGGAGCGGAGAGTAAAACAGCAACATTAATCTGGCATCTCCTACCGTGATCTTTTTGTGATCAGGAAACTCGAGGCCAAAATAGTCGCCTTCCACGAGGTTGAGGTGGTTGCAAACTGCATCCAGCAGCACCTTCCCCGGCGCTCTTTGCTGTGAACAGAAAGAACAGGAGTTACAGTGACACACGTCCGCCAGTCCCTCCATGGAGGAAGCCTCGGGGTTCCTAAGTGCACAGGTTCTACACAGCCCGCCCCGCCCACCACATCTCTGCCATGTTCCCGCCCCAACCCCAGGCACAGGTCCCACCCTTTTCTAGCAATAGACTGTTTTTAGGGTAGTTTTAGGAAAATAGTATCTCCCCCCATCATACACACAGTCAGTGTCTTCTATTATTAATGTCGCAGTAATGCGGTCCATTTGTTATAATTATTGAAACCTTACTGTCACCCAAAGTCTACAGTTTACAAGGACAACTCTGTGCTGTAACAGCTGTTGACCAATCTATATATGGTGCCCGTCTCTACGACTACCATGGCAAGCAGAATACCTTTAAGGTATGGAACTGGTTTTGCCTTAAAAATCCTCTGTGCTCTCCTTGTTCATCTCTCCTGATTCTTGGCCACCACCAATGTCACTGTTGCTACAGCTCCCTCTGCCAGCATGTTAGGTAGCTGGAATCACACAGCACAGGGCCTGCTCAGATTGGCTTTCCTTCAGCATTACGCATCTAAGGTTCTTCTCGGTCTTTGGATGGCTTGATAGCGCCCATCTTTATCACTGAGTGATATTCTATTACTCGGATGCATCTCAGTTTGTTTCCATGTCCAACCACTAAAGGACATCTTAGTTGCTTCTGAGTTTTGGCAATTATGAGTAAAGCTGCAGTAAATATTTGTGTGCATACAAGTGTTCAACTCATGACCCCAGGCCTTCTTGTGACAGCTGAAATCATGTCCCTGTGCCTCACTCCTCCTCCCCAGCATTTGTAGCTCTTTGGCTTTCTCCTCCAGGTTACCAGATCACTCTGTGTGGTTGTCACCTAGGTTCAACCCACTGAACATAATGACCACATGTCATTCATCCCTGTATCCACAATCCATTTTGTTGAATGCTTTGTATAAATCCATGGTTTATAGTTCCCAATTGAGTGTGTGCCCCAATTAAATGTGGGCTCCCTCTTCATCTTTATATTCCCATTGTCTAGCAAAGAACCTGGCTCTCAATGTCTGCTATTCATGCCTAGCAATACCAATGAGGTACCCGTGCATCTTCTGTATATTGAATCTGTAGAGAAGAGAAATACTAATCTATATATATGAACCCAATTTCTACCGTAAGAAGTTTAGAAACATGTGCCTCAGTTTCTCCTCACAATCTGCTCTATTCCTAAAGAGCCATTGGTAAAATGGATCAAACTCCACTATATAGAACAAGAATTGGAAAACAAGTGTTCCAAAGACATCACCGTCTACAGTTCCTGGTTTTATACTTTCACCTTCCCTCTGATAACAGAAAGGCATTTTAGGTTTCCATCAGTAACCCAGAGGACTGACAGTGACAGTTGAGGCCTGGCAAGTACAAGTGACATGTCCTTTAGCTGTCCCAGCACAGCCAGGAGTGCCAATAAAGACCCATTAGTGTTGAGCACCAATGCTTTTTCCTCACAGATCTCACTGTGTGCTCCCATAGCCGCCCTCCCTGAAATCCCAAAGAAGCTCCCAGCTGCCTGAAGATGCATGATTTCCTTCCTGGATCATCCCAGCTGATTAGCTTCAGACCCTGAAGGCCTGGCCCACAGTCCCAGGTAGAGTCATTTCACGTGCACAGATGGCAGGGGCAACAGGTGACTGCCAGTCAGCCCCGTTCTTCTCCATCAAGCTTCCCCCAGCCCAGGCACACGCATCCAGAAGAATGGACAGAAGACAGCTGCACGGTCACCAATCGTATTTTCCTTCACTGAGGTACAGCAGGCTGCCCTGTTTCAGATACACTGCATCACACAGGCAGGCATTCCCGATCGGGCTGATGTAGGGGGAGAATGAGCTGTTCTATACCCGTCCCTGGTCCCAGGTTCCTGTCCTCCCAGCAGCCTTCTAAGCACTCCGTGAGTCACTTATGCACAGCTACTTCTCCTCCACCTGCTCTCACCCCAGTAACGCCAGTAAAGTACACAGATGTCAAGGAAACAGTGCTCGAGAAGACCAAGAGATAAGCTGTGGCAGAATCCCTATATCACAAGATTTTCTCTTCTAAAGGAAGACCCAATTCCAACTTCCTACTCCTTCTTTCTCACAATTCTTGACATTGCCTATTTGCAGCAAAAAAATGAGCCACCAATTATCTGCCCTGCTGGCAGGCGCTCACATTTCCCAAAGAATTCCTGGAACTAAGGGAATTTGATAGCTTCATCTAGATTTACAGAGTCTGAGAAGTGAGACTTGGCAGCTCAACACTGGAAATCTAAACAAGCAGAAAAAAAATCAATATACAATGGACGTCTTTATGCCCAGAGTGTTAAACTAAGCACTTCACAGGAGAAAGGAGAGCGAATTAACATTGAATCTGGGTCCTTTACTGATTCAATAAAGACTCCTGTGAATGTACTGAGTTCTTCCAGGTAGTACTAAGTCCTGGAACCCGCAGCACTACCTAATACTACGTGTGCTCCACGTGGCAAATGACTGCCTTTCTGTAGACAACTTTGAAATAGAATCTTAAATTCTAGGTCCTGATGAGAAGTTGGGTCTCAATTTGTAAAGCTTTTCTTGAAATGCGTTATTTTGTACACATATTTATAGAAAATGACTTTTCTATGATATTGAAATTTTTATACAGAGCAGCATCAACTTATTGTTCACATGATAGCTTTATAGTTCTTAAAATTCATCCATAGATGCCTATATTTATAGATGCCTATAAAGTATTCTATGAATTACCCTGGGAATGCTGACTTCCTTCAGGGCTATAAGGAAACTCAGCATGTAGCATGACTAGTGAGCATTACTAAGGGGTTAAATGCACCCAGTGAATGATAATTTCATGGGTAAATGCACTCTTATGGGTGCCCTGGACTCGGAGTTAACCCCCCAATGTGTACTTGGCTGATACAGCCTAAAACACCTTGAGACATCATGATCTCATGTTATATTCCAGGACTTAATTTCCTCTTCTTTTAGGAATTGCTATAGAATTGGCTGGGTATATCAACACACCCAGCACAAGATCCTGCTTCAGAGAAAACGTCTCTGAGAAGGGAGGCAGGGAAAACGTTTCCTTCTCATTCTTGAAGTTATATTCCTCCTACATTAGATTTATTGCATCACGCCAGGCTATCATTTCTCTCTGCCTGTCTCTAATGTGTTTTTGAACTTCACTCAGAATGTCATTCTGTTACAAAGCACACTGTAGACCAAAAAATGGTGCTGCCACTATGGGAAACAGTATGATGAAAAAACAAACATAGAATCATCATATGATCCAGCAATTCTACTTCTGGGTAGAAAATCAAAAGAACTGTGAAAGCATGGTACTAAAGAGATACTTATACACTCATGTATATAGCAGCATTATTCAGAAGAGCGCAAAGCAGAAAGCAACCCAAACGTCCATCCATGGGTGAATAGATAAATAAAATGTGGTATATGTGTTGGTTTTCCATGAAATATCCAAGGCTAGGTGACTTTATAAAGGAAAGAGGCATGTTTAGCTCATGGTTCAGGAGGCTCAAGGACTTAGAATCAACATCACCTTGGCCTTGGTGACCAATGGTGAATGAATGACATCGCGGTGGCCACAGTGACTACAGGACCAAGAGGTCACATCTCAAGACAGGAAGTCAAAAGACTGAATAGTGGCAGGCCTGTGCTTTTATAAAGACCTTATGTGGATCTCCTAAGAACTTCATCATTCCCATCCAAGGGCAGCAGGGCCAATAACCTAAGGACCTCCCATTAGGCCCCAGCACCTCAACAATGCTCCACTGAGGATGAATCTCTCAACACACAAACATGTGGGGGAAAGACCACATCCAAACTATGGCGACACACAATGGGATATTCTTCAGCCCTAAAAAGTCAGGACATTCTGGAACATGCTCCATCATAGACGAACCTTGGAAACACTCTGTTAAGAAAGAGAAAGCTACTTACAAAAGGACTTAAATGGGGAGCTGATTTTTAATGGAAGAAAAGTAAAGGTTCAGGAGCTAGATGGTGGTGATGGTTGTACAACAATGCGAATATGAATCGTACACTTAAAAATGACTACCATGGTATGTTATTATATTTCACCACAATAAAAAACATAGAAGAGGGCTGAGGATTTAGCTCAGTGTTTCCACTGCCTGCCTTACAAGCTCAAGGACCTGAGTTCGATCCCCAGTACCAAAAAAAAAAAAAAGAGAGAGAAAAATACAGAAGAAAAATGGGGGGAAAAGTGAGAGAAGAATAAAGTTCACATCTAGAAATAACTAGAGAAGATTATTCACAGCACAATCTGTTAACAGTTCATTTAAGAGTAAGAAAATAAATAATCCATTTTCTTTACATTAGATCCAAGAAAAACACTGGGAAAAACCTCATCACACAGGGCAAATGAGTGGATGCCATGTATGTGGACCATTTGCTAGGATTTCTCAGCATAAAGAGCTCCTTTATGTATGTCTGGCAAAAAAGACATTAAATGCACATATTTGGAAGTAACCACAAATGATGCATTTGGGGCAGGCTTTGTACTGGGCGCCACTGATGAGACTCCAAAGCTACAAATCCACTGGCTCTTTATAGCTTTAGAAAAGGCCCATAAATGAGTCAATAAAGTTTGAGAGGCAAAAAAGTAGCAACAGTGTAGACTAAATGGGTAGAACACAAGAAGAGACCCTGAGGAATTATCTGCTAAAGTGTTTTCTCAGAGTAATTTACTTCAAATCAATCACTCTCATCTTTTAATTTCTCAATTTCTCTCTCTTCTGGTTGCTCGGAGAATAGGAAAGGAAACTGAATTATCCAGGCATCATTTGAAAACCTATATATTTCAGTAATGGTTTAATAGGAAAGAGATCTGATGGCAAACGAATGTATTCTCAAGTGTCCCCAACTGTACTCAAGGCGGGACAGATCTCTAACACTTCTATCATGTCTAAGAAATTGAGGCCAGCCAACCCCATTTACCACCAACCTTTGGGTTTTTTTCTCTAGTACCAGGGATCAAACTCAGGACGTTGCACTTGTGAGACAGGCGCAGAGCCATTGAGCTAAATCCCCAGCCCTATCAATCTTGATTATGGTACTTTAAAAGTGTACTCCTTACAATAGGTCAAACAGTAATTACAATGTTGTATTTTGGAGAATAAACCAGATATTAGCAAGACCGCATAACCACATCTTAATCTCTTTTTTCTTAGTGACTACTTTCAAATATGCTCCAAGAAGCATTTGAATTGTGATCTCCTGCACAAACAAGTCAGCTGACTCCAAAGTGCATGTCTCTATTCTGAATTGGCTTTTCGTCAGGTCCCATGCATTAAGGAGGAGGCTGACATTCTTGGGGAACACCCAGCAAGTGGGCACTGTATGCCAAATGCTGCTCACAGCCCAGCCAGCTTGGAGCTACCAGAAACTGTGGGCCCGAGTAACTTTAGTGGATCATGCCTTAAACAACTTCTAGGCCTTCACGTTGTTTCTATTACATAAAGTTTTATGCAGGAATTTTTTTTTTTCACTTCTAAAAGAATAAGGGCAGTTGTAGATTGGGGGTGTATTTTTCTTCCTCCCTCCCAATTTCCTTAAAGAGCTGAATAAATTCATCCCCTAATTGATAAAGCTGAAGTTCTGCCTTCCAGCAAATATCCTGTAGACAGAATCTGTGAAGATAACGTTTGATCAGATTTACAAAATTTGCATCTGCAGAGTATTCAGCAAGCCATTTGGAGGCTGTGTCTGTTTTGAGATTGGTGTGACCACAAAACCAGGCAGGTATCATGCAACGTAACAAGAGGTTCTCTCAAAGGCCTTATCCCCTTTTTTCTACTTTCATACCCTTTTAGAATATTCTTCAGTCACATAACCCACTGATCTTATGATATTGCAGTGTCCTAGAGTTTTTCATAGCACCTGGGCAGGTTTTGATCAGGTAAACAGAAGTACATTGATGGAGCTAGAAGAACCATATGTGGGTACTATGCCAGCTACTAGAGTAGCTAAGACAACCTGTAAAGAACCTGCTTCCAAATCAGGTCCCATTCACAGGTACCGGGCATTAGGATGTGAACGTTATCTCACTGAGGGACACAACTCAGCCCCTCACAGTGGGTTTTGTATCTGTTAGTCTGGATGAGTCTCAAGGAAGGTATCAGCCTGAGATGGAAATCGGAGTGAGACCGCTGAGACACCCAGCCAGCCCTGCCTGCCAAGGATCCACGTGTCTGGCACTGTGCTACTCAAGCCAGTCCTCACAGCAGCAGCAGCAGCATCTGTGGGAAGCAGGTTAGAAATGCAGATTCTCAGGCTCTGCCCTGGCCTCTGCCATCACCATCTGTGGCTTATCACTGACCCCATGGAATCACTGGGCACATTCAGTTGTCTAAGTGTCACTCGGGGTCACCTCCCCTGCATTCTAAGGCAGATACAAGCACAGTCAGGGCACGGACTCTGCCCCTGGGGATGTGTCCCACAGCCTGCTGACCCAATAGCTGGGGTCTGTCCAGGGACACATGCCTTGGGGTTGGGAATGGGACCCTGCCACTGTCGACCCGACCTCACCTCTCCATCCTTCATTCTACATTTTTACATCTCCCTTCGCCTGCACAGTAGCAGAGGACTCATGTGATGTGCCAGGTCCTTGGCTAGGCCTTTTGCAGTCATAAGTTTTTCCATTCAACTGACACATCAGTCCAGAAGGGAGACAAGACCTGCAGTCCTTTCATGAGTCCATGTGCTAGGACTGAGCTGTGCCCCCTCCCTCCAAATCACATGTGGAGACCCTACTCCCTGGGTACTGGGAGTGAGGAAGTAACTGGGGTTAAATGGGGGGATTGCGGATGTGCGCTGACCCAACTGGAGCAGGGTTTTTGGAAGACTAAAGACCTGAGACTCCGTGCTGTCTGTCTCTCCACCATGTGAGGACACAATGAGAAAGGCAGCCATGTGTAGGTCCTCACCGGAGCAGGAATCAGCCGGCACCTTCATTTCAAACTTCCCTTTGCTGGCGTTTACAGCACACCCTGTGAGGCTTGTTATGGCCCAAGCTCCGTTTTTGTCTCCACCTGTGTTCACCTGGCAAACTGCTGCCTACACCTCCAGAGCCAGGGAGGTTTATTTCAACTCGCAGTCTGTAGAGGTTTCAGTGTCAGCTGGCTCCAAGGCAGGGCGACATGGCAGAGGAGAGTCAGCTCAGGGCATGGCAGCAGGAAGCAGAGGGAGATTAAGGGCGAAGAGGGAGGGTGACAGACCCTTCCAGGCCACGCCTCCAGTGACCCACTCCCTCCAACCAGGCTTCACCTCCCAGTCACATTTAGCTTTAAACTCATCTAATACTGCTGAGGGCCACACCCTGTGATCCAATGACCTCCCGAAGCCCATGAAGCTTTGCGGGGACAAGACACCTAGATCTAAACCATAACACAAGTATACCCAAGCTCAGGTGAAGCCTTCAGGATAAGCCTAACCTAATGAGTCCTGAGAAGATGTTGACATGAAGACACAGCCAATGGCTACTACCAGCAGGTGGGAGAGGCCATGAAGACACTGCCCAGGCTCAAGACAGGCACAGCCCTGCCACACCTTGAGTTCAGACTTCCAGCTTCCAGATGTTGAGATAAGAAGCTTCTGTCATCCGAAGCCACTCTGCGGGTGTTCTGTTCTTGTAACCCTAGGAAGTGAACACCCGCCATATCAGGGCTACTGGCTTCCAGTTCTCAGCCACGGTCAGTCTCGCTCCTTTGGAACACAGAGATTACAACCAAACATAGTGAGCAGAGTGAGATTAACATCAAAATCCCCCTGCCTCAGTAATCAAACACACTCAGCAAAACAGTAGACCGAGTATGCGGGTAATTTATTTTTCTTATTGCTAAAAGGTCTCCTCCCTCTTTTTACTGTTGCTGCTTTGGATGTGAACAGTGCTCTATGGTTGGAGTTTTTCCTATAAAATATCATCTCTTTCGAAACCCTTACAACCTGGGGAGGTGAGAAAAACTCGATCCCAAGCTCAGAAGTCACATGAGGTCCCAGCCCCCACCCCCATCAAGCTCCCAGTAAAGAGGTATGGATGCAGCCCAAGTCCATGGAAGCTCAGGAAGAAGCTCCCTAGGAGCCCACACATCTGTCCACAAATTCGTAGCCACAGCCAACCTGGGCTTAATGTAAACCAGGAAGAGAAAGTGGCTAAATATAGCAAACTGAGCATTGGCAGCCTATCTTTGCTGGATCCAGATAACTTGAACAAATACCAGATAAAAGAAAAAACAAAACAAATAAACTCCTAGAAAGAGAACCTGAGAGAGGAGACAGCAGTTGAGAGATTTCCCCCAAATTTGTAGAAGGCGAAAAGAGGTGAGCTGAAATCTAATTAAGAGGAGAGGAGAGAATCAGCAATAGAAAGCAACCAAATTATACAGCACAGCCCCAAAAGGCCAAAAATGGGAGATGCCAGGTACCTCTGATAATGTGGGGAGCAGTAAAACTTAAAGAAGCACTGACATTTCTATCTTCATGAAGCTAAGATCTTATAACTTTTAGATTATAAAAAGAATTTGGTTAACAAGAATGAGCCATTAAAAATAAAACACTGCATAGCAGAAATAAAAATTTCCCAGAAGAGTTTAACAGTGACGTTGAGGACTCCACTAGGAAGTAAAACCACAGTTTAGAAGCTGGGAAACCAGGGCAGGGATTAGACGCTGGGGCCTTGGGTTCCAGAGCTCCAGCACGTGAATAACATGATGTGCACCAGCAGACCCAAGATCCAAGCACAGTGTGATCCAAGCACAGAATGAGAAAAACTTCCAGGCCTTTCTGGATCGCAAAAGTGGGAAAGTGTGTTATAGGATGAATGAATGAGAAAAGCCATCCCTGGGCAAATTATTGGAAAACTTCTGAAGATCAGAAATGGGAGCTTCTAACAGGAGAGAGAAAAGCAGAGGATACAAATCAGAATGGCACAGGACTTCTTGAAAGCAAAGCCACTCATGGGTTGCTTAATGATGAGAACACATGGTGTGACAGGTACCTGGCCAGATGAACCTGTTGCTCCTAAACCAGGCATGAGAAAAAGCAATGCAATCAAAAGCCACAGAAAACACAAGGTGCATGAGGCACCTGCTGATCCAACACTATTTTACAGTGAATGTGTTTTTATAAGTAGAAAGTACAGTCTGATATAATAATTATAACATACTGTATGGTATAATACTACACATTCATTATCAATCATGAATTGTGTAATGTATATAATGTATGTGCTCTACTTTGGGGGCTGGGAATACTGGGATCAAATCCAGGGCTTTTTCACTGAGCTATCTCCCTGGCCCTTTTTATTTTGACACAGGATCTCCCTAAGTTGCTGTTTGTCCAAGCTGGGCTCAAACATGCAATCCTCCTGCCTCAGCTTCCCAGAGTGCTGGGATCACAGGTGTGCAGCACTGTGCCTCGTGTGTGCACTACTTTTATACATATAGCTGGCAGCATGTTAGTTTGCCGACATCAGCATCAGCTCACACACGTGAGGAAGGCACTGTGTATATGATGGCACCAGGGAATAGGCGTCTTTCAGCTCCAGTTATAACCCTAAAGGACCAGTGTCATGGGGCCAGTCTGTCACGGACCAAAGTGTCCTCATGCCATCTGTATGTGACAGTCCTCTAGGAGCCAATGTGCTTTCCTACCTTTCTACTTAGGTGATAATGTCTGTGTATGTACACCTGAGTCAGACATGGCTGCCCTGGGCCTCGCCATGGGCAGAGGGGACCCACACACCTGCATAACTCTACCACATCTCTGCCACCCCTGCGAGACCGTCCAGCCTGGAGGACAACAGAGTGCCCAAGGTCACCCCACCCGAGGCAGGCTGCCCAGGGTGCCTTGCTGTGGTCCTGTAAAATGGGTGTGATGGTTGTGGTTGTGGGAACAGAATGACTTAGTGGACACCAAACTCTTAGGGGGTACCCAAGGCTCAGCAAGCTGTACCCACAGTGACGATGAGGCAGGGGAAGAAGAAGAAAATGACTCAGAGCTGAACAGCTGACCAGTGATTCCCTTGACAGGAAACAGCATGATCACCACTGACAGGAACTCCAGCCCCAAACTCTGAGAGCCGGAACAAGGCTTTCATTCTAGGAGAATGTGGCTCTGCGTGGAGGCTGGCCCATGTCTCTGCCCACAACGCTGCGATTCTTCCTCCTCGCTGCGCTCTAGGGGCGGCCGTGCTGCCTGCGAGGACACACAGTCTCCTTGTTTTCCCCGGCACTGAGCCCCGGCGTTCAGAACACTCATTAAACACACTTTGGGCAGGGTTTCCGAGTTCCCAACTGCAGGACATGGGCAGAATGGGCCCTTTCAGCTCTTCCTGTATGCAGCGATGCTAAAACCACAGTGCCCTTCACATAGAAGTCCCTTCTTCCTGCATTCCAAGACTTTGTAGAAACTGTGTGTGTGTGTGTGTGTTAGATTTCTACTGCTTTCTCACAAACTTCGTAGGAAAAAACCACCTATGAGAGAATTCAGCTACTTATAATGTTGTTGAGTTCATTTGCTCCTGACCTTGTGTAGCTCGTTATTTTTTTTTATCACTAAGAAGGAGATGAATAAAAAATCCTAAAATTTTTTAAAATAAAAAATAATCTTGCTTGACATTCTGGGGCTCATCTGGTAAGGCAAGGAATAAAATATTCCATGTAGAATGGCCGCTCAAGGAAAGCATGACAACACTTCCAGCAATAGAAAAATGCTCGCCTTTCTTCTTGAGTCTGTGTAGTTTGGCCCCTTTCTTCTTGGGCCCAGTGGTCTAGGTCATAAAAGTATATTCAAAGCTCATGGTTAGTTGCATTTTCTGAAAAACCAAACCAAACCAAAAGACCATCTGGTATCATGCACTTGGCCTCCAAAATTAATGCTTCAAAGAAAGACAAAGTAGACATTTTATTGAACTTTGCTTAATGTTTGCAGAGAAAGGTGAAGATTTTATAGAACAAAGCCACCAAATATCTGCAGTTCCCAGCTCCCATTCTCAAGTCTCTCCCTTGTATTAAAAACACAGCTTTCCTCTAAGAACATTAACCAGAAGGAAAATTATTCTCTGTACACACACTCTGTAGAAAACATTGTTAACACATTCTCAGTGGGAACATTCTCTTCATATTGCAAAGGGATTTTTAAAATTATTTTTATGCAAAAGATTTTAAAATTAAAAATACGTGAACAAAACTGTGAAAACATAGCTTTCAAGATTGTTTTAGACTTCTCAGATCTGGGGTCCCCAGGACCCCTGTACCCAAGCAAATGTCTTCTTGCTATGTTTGAACATGGCTTTCCCCTCTGAACCTCCTGCTGAAATTTGATGGCCACCATGGCAGCATTGGGAGGTGGGGCCTTCAGGAGGTGACTAGGTCCTTAAAGCAGATCGAAGCCTCTCTCAAAGGAGCAAGTTGTTTTCTAAAGCTAGTCCCCCTTCATGCTGTCTCTTCTGTAAGTGTCTACTTGCCCTCCTGCTCTTTGGCCATGCTGTGCCACAGCACAAAGCCCTCACTAGAAGCCAAGCAGGTGTTGGCACCATGTTTCTGGATGTCCCAACCTCCAGAACCATGAGCCAAAATAAACTTCTCTTTGTAAGTTACCTGATCCCAGGTATTGTCTTATACAACAGAAAATAATCTAACATATTTCTGTTTTTCATTCTTCTTCATGTCCTTTTCAAGTTTAATATTCTGCTAACCATGAAAGTGAGTAGGGTGGGAGTGAGCCAGCCTGAGGTCTGCATATTTGCAAAGAGGTAGGAGTTCTACCCAAATCCTTAGCGCATCCCCTCCTTTGAAAGACTAGAAAGCTCCGATTAATGGGAGTGCATAGACTCTATGGTTAGCCCAAAGAAACTTATAAATAAGCCTACAACAAAAGTACAAAGGCAGATATAACACAGACAGAAAGCAGATGGGAGTTACTGTTTAATAAGGATAAATTTATTTGGAAGATGAAAAGAGGTCTGTGAGTGGATAGTGGTAATTATTAAACAACAGTGTGAACTACCTAATACCATTGAAATGTAGAGTTAAAACTGGTTAAAATGGTAAGTATATGTTACATACATTTTACTATAACAACCAAAAAAAGCATATCCAAAAGTATTGACAGTCTACTAAAAGGAATGGTCAATGGAAGGAAAGGATAGGAAACATTAACCACTACAGAAAATATTTTTATGGTAAAAAAAGATGGAGGAAAGCCCAACTTTTACTTCATTTTCAATGGCTGAAGCTATTACTGCTGGGTACAGAAATGTGTATGATTACACTTGGGAACAGCAAAGAATGAGGAATCCAGGGGTTTGGAGTCATCAGGTCATGACTCCAAAGCTTAGCTTACCATTTGCATGGGCCATTTGGGTACTGGTGTTCCCATCCTAAGAATGGGAATAAAATGATACCCTCTAAAGGAGGTTATGAGAATTAAATGAGGTAAATACACATACAATGTCAAGCACCAATACCACTGTTTTGTTCAATAATTAAAGGTTAACCACCATGCTTCATTTTTAGTTGTAATATCTTCCCTGTTATTTCTAACTCTTGGGGCTATAAAAAGTGCTTTGGGTATTTTAAATCTCACTATACTTTAACCACTATAAAATAAACTTAAACTTTCTGGTTTTTACTATATTCTCATGAGGGGTTGAGGAATAAGAAAATGGACAGAAAATAGAGAACGGGGGAAAAAAATATAGTCCATATAATCTATAGACTAGAAAAACATTATAAAATTGTGTGTGTGTGTTTGTGTGCGTGTGTACGTGTGAGCACCTGTGCTGAGTTTGCCAAAGTAAGTGCACACAGAGGTTACAGACTTAAGAATAATTTACAAATAAGAATATAGCAAAAGTACAGAAAGAAGGGCCGGGGATTTAGCTCAGTGGTTTCGCCGCCTGCTGCACAAGCGCAAGGACCTGAGTTCGATCCCTGGTACCAAAAAAAAAAAAAGTACAAAAAGCATATCCCAGACAGCTTTCTAGCAGGACTAACACAGTTTGAATTAGTAATCACATTTTTAAAAGTGTGTCGGACAACACCCACACTGCTGAAAAATCAGATATTTCTGCATGGTTGGCGTGCCAGATGCTATGTCAAGATATAATGAGAGAGTTAACTCCAGCAGACCAGGGGCTCTGGAAATCAGGTTCCTCTGGCAACATCAAGCAGCCGTGTCCTCTAATTTCCTACCTAGAAAGTCCTGCAGATGTGAATATTCAGGTTCATAACCACAAATGTTTCCGACACTGGGGGCAGTAGGGCACCCGGCTGCTCACCTTCAATACTGTTCTCAACATCACTTTTTTTGAGTACTTGGATGAAACTTTTCCATGGCAATTTTCTTGAATTTCTCTCCTACACTTGACTTCTGTCATGTATGATTATCACCCGACTTATCACACAATTTCCAAACTGTCTCTCAAGTCAGCTCGGTCAGAAACAGTCATCTTCACTAAATCAGACATGCTTCTACTCAAAACTCTTTTCACCCAGAGTAGGGTCCCAGTGATTTGCCTCACCCCACCATCTCCCCAAGCACATCTCCCTCTTGCTGACTGCATGCAGCCACATCAGCCATTCTCTGAACACATCAGTCTCATGCCCACCTCAGGGCCTTTGCACAGGCTGGGATTCACTCTCCCCAGGAATATTCAAAGATACTTTCCTCACCTCTTTTTCATTTTTGCTCAAATGTCCACTTTTTACTTAAAATTGCAATTTGTGCCCCTGCTCCCAGCCCTCTTATTCAGCTGTTTTTTTCATTTTCACATATCATTTTCCAACACTCAAAACAACACACCTCCTAATGTTTCTTATCCTGTCTTTCTCTGCTGCAATGTGCACACCACCAGGGTGCAGATCCTGGTCTGCTTTGTTACTAAACAGCATGACACAGAGTAGATTCTTATAAAGAACAGCCGAATGGATAAATAATTAATTTTGAAGCCCTAATTTGTATGGAGAGACCATGATAGCCCCGTCTTTAAAAAAAACAACTATGCAGTGGGGTCAAGATTCTAAAGCCAAGTAGAGAATAGAATTTTATTTCACGAAATTGTTGCTCAGAGAGTGCACATTTCAAAAGCTGTGAGTGCGCGCCTTAGCGAAAGGCCCATCAGAGGGAAAAAATGTTTAAAGGAATATGAGAAAATTGAAGGTGATATTCGACTGATCAGGAACCATGTTAAACTGCACAACCACACCAATCAAGTGACAGTCACATGCAAAAGGTCCGGGGAGAGCCACCTGACACAGGAATGAGTTACATCAGTGCTCAGCCTCCCTGCTCACCCTCTGATGGCTTTTACAAGTAGGCCAAGTTTATGTGAAGACACTGAGGAGCTGGCTTTTGCCAATTCAGTGCCTTCAGAGTATGTGGAAGCCCAAATCCTTGGGGGCTGGTTCACTGGTCACATTTGTTGCAGTTGTGCACATTTCATTGTTAAAAGTTCTGGGCTCAGCTCAAGCCCTGTGGTATAAAACCTTATTATCTTAAAGGAGAACACCCAGCAGCCACCACTTTAACAATACCTCACCTCTGAGTAGGAACGTGGAAAGCAAATGTAAGATGTGTGATAAAAAGCACAGCCCTAGATTTCATATCCTACACAAAACCCTGCTCAAGTATAAACTAAATTTAGTAACATAGGCAGCCTACGGTAACATGATACCAACACGGATATAAAACCTGTATTTGAAAACAGATGTTTCTGAAAAAATAAAGCCAAGCCATAAGAGCTAGCTTAAAACACAGAAGGTATTTCTAGGTCTTCTATGAAGTACTTGAAGCACTAATCTACAGTGAAAACCCAGTGTATCCCCTTCCCTACAGTCAGGGTTACCCAGAGTGATAATATTCCACCAACAGTGTGCGCTAATTAAATGCATTTTGTCCAAATTCATGTGATAACATTAGCACTCAAAATAAATCAAATTGAAACACCAAAGGACCATAAAGCATGTTTTTCAAACAAGGATTCAATCAGCTGTCAAAAATTAAACAAGCCTTAAAAGAAGAAATAAAATACACAAATTTGCCTAGAAATTGGGAAGTTAAGACCAGAAGATCTAATTTAAAAAATCTTCCACAGTGCAATTTCTTAACTAACCATCCAAGATGACTTTAACATATTTTATTTTATTTTATTTTATTTATTTATATATTTTTTTGGTACCAGGGGTCGAACTCGGGTCCTTGCACTTGCAAGGCAGGCAGCAGAACCACTGAGCTAAATCCCCGGCCCCAACTTTAACATATTTTAAACAGTGACCTAAAAGAGAAGAAGATCAGAGCTGCACATATAGTGGGTATTCTGCTTCAAGGCATGATTAGTCCAAACTACACTCAATAAGGAAAAGCCTCAGGAAAAAATATGTTGTTAAAAAGAAAGCAGAGAACAAGTTTGTAGAAACCTGACGGAGAATGGTGGTTAGAAAGGGTGAGGGAAGAGGGAATTGTTTCACGGGTCTAGGGTTTCAGGCCTGCAGGATGAAACAGTTCAGGAGCTCCATTTCACAGCCACATAAGTAACTTAACACTGTTGCATTTAACACTGTTACCCTTAAAATTTACGGTGGTAAATTTTAGGCTTTTTTTTAAACCACAGTTTTTAAATAAATAAGATAAGGAAGCAGTGAAGAATAAATCGCCAAGACTGAGCCTGAAAAAAAGAATACTTCTGTAGTGATACTATAGGCCAGGGTGATTTTTATTAATTGTTTGGAACAAAACTATAAGGCAGAAACAAACACTACTGAGGGGCAATATTCATGCAACTGAATGGCTCTTCCCTTGTTTATTCAGCACCAAGTAGAGTGAGCCATTTGTGTCTTGAGGCTTGATTTTCATTCATTTTTCACAGCAGTCTCCTGTTGAGGGATTGCCCGATAGAAACATTTCGAAAGCACTTATATTGTTAACAGCTCAGTTTCCACTCAGTGTGCCTAGGGGCCTGTGAAGGAAAGCTAGGAAGAGCAGCCATAAAACCCACTTTATTTTCTCTGCCAAAAGGCCCTGTGGCTGTCTCAGGGTATGGGGAACACAGTGTAATCTTGGGGCTTTTTCAGGGTTTTTTTTTAATATATATTTTTTAACATATGAGACATAACTCTTAGCAGTGTGCTGGTTTGCACCAAATCCTCGGCCACAAATAACTTCCTGTCCGACACCTCTATGAAGACCAAACTGGAAAAACTAGAAATACTAAAAAGTATATTCTTGAGAAAGCTTCAGAATATCTGCAGAAGTATCAATGCCTTTGACACATCTCTGTAATTTTTTTGTTTTGTTTTGGTACTGAAAATTGAACTCAAGACCTCGCGCTTGCCAGGCAGGCGCTGTGCCACTGAGCTAAATCCCTGGCCACATCTGTGTAATTTTTAACTAAGAAATCTTGAATTCATTGGAATACAGTGAATTAGCAAGTTAGAACTACTGGTACTATCTCTGCTGGTATTTGTATTGTACTAGTATTTGTAACTTTCAACCCAGAAGTTACCACTGGGTGATCAAGGAAGAAACTAGAACAGTGCTGATATGATTGTTTACTCCTAAAATGATCAGCTGGACGAAATTCAATCAGCCAGCTGATGAGTCAGTGAGGAGGCCTTCATTTTCAGGGATTTCTTACAGATAACCAGTAAAGTACCAGGATTGGCCCATAAAAGAGAGTTAATGATAAAAAACCCATATGCCATTTTAATCCAATCAATGATAAGTATAAAGATGAACCAATCATGAAAACCAATTATATATTCTTAGAAGTATGATCTTCTTTGTTGTTGTTGTTATTGTTGTTTTTTCCAGTACCCGGGATCAAACTCAGGACCTTGTGCTTTCGAGGCC
>NW_004624793.1:12701434-12752634 GCF_000247695.1 Heterocephalus glaber
CTGAGCTAAATCCTCAGCCCTGGAAGTACTATTTGCAATACTCATAGAAAGATGGGTTGTTGAAATATAGGAATGAAGAAATTTCTTCTATTTCAATATCAAATGCCTAAATCATGTTATTCATGGTTTTTTTCTTCAAGTCTTCTAACAGATTATTTACCAATCAGCATAGGAAATCTTCATTATTCTGCAGTGGTTCTTGACAAAGTATCCAGAATTGCTGCACCTTTCCTATCCAGTTTAGCTATGGAATTTCAATTATTTTATTAATGATTCAAAAGAGGGAAGGTTATGGCATGGCCAATAAACAGAAGCTCCAAGTGCTCACCATAAATGATGGTTAAGAAACAGCTAAGGGTCGTGGAGGCTGATGGGTCAGAAAACCTACACTGGATGGCTGAAGTCCAAGCCACAGCACCCCAAAGAGTCCAGGAATGGAGGCTCTAGCTCCTCAGGGCCTGATGCTTCTGGGGTCTTCTCTTGGCCAAATGGCAAAGTTTCCAGAAAGAAATGTGGACAGAGAGCAGTTATGAAGACAAGCTGCTGACCAGGCGCACAAACATACTGGGTATAGTCAACATATTCTGAACACAGGAACTAGACCAGCGACCATTTCATCTTACTTTTCAGATAACGGTAAACTATTTTCCTTTTGAAGACACTAGTAAAAGCTTTCTCAGGGCATCACTTCAAAAGCAGTCTTCAAGAAAAAGTCAAATCATCAGTCTATCAAGCTCTTCAAACTCAACTGATGGATCGTGAATTTCAGTGTGATAACAACTTGCAGACAGTTATAAATTGAATGCGAAAACTCTGAATACCAAGGTCACCCACAACAGAATTAATCTTTTTAAGGTGCAGGGGTACAGCAAGAATTTTACGTTGTTCTTCTGTGTTGCCAAAACACACACACTGCCTTAAACGTGCCATGATTTCCTCATGAAAATGTGATTTCCTTCAGAAAAGACTGCGTGTAAGAGTATGAGTGTCGCTTCAACTTTTCTTCCTATTCCAAGACACAGGTTAAAACATTAAAAAAAAAACAAAACCAAGGGCCACTCAGAACTGAAAAACCATTTTCAAAACCAGCATTATACAAAAATTCAACGCACAACTGAAGTAAAGGTCTGTCTTAATCCTTAAATCCAACTTTGAGAGAAAATTTTCTTAGTGCATTGAAAATATTAAGGAATAAAAAACCCTGATTTTTCTGTTGACTCTTCAGGCATAGTTCATCTGGGTTGAAATGCATACTGTACATTAGTTATAAATATAAAGATGACTAAATTCTATTCTGATTCTTGAGTATTTAAGTACTATGAGGTTAACTTCCTTATATAAGATTTTTAAAAAACCAAATATTGCCACTCAACAGGAAGAGAGTCTTTTTTGTCTATGACTTGTACTGAGTAACATTTTGGCCATTCTTTTAAAATGATGATACATGGTGTATTGATATTGTTATTCTCTAATTATTTTGTTATGAATTTTGTTTTTTTTTTCATACAGTAAGAAGAGTGTTTTTTTACATTTTCTGTATTAATATTTACTTGCATTACATTAAAATAAAAAAATTATGGGGCTCTAAATTCTGGAAGAGATTCTTTTCCTCTAACGACCGAACAAAGTTAACTGCAAAAAGCATGTAAGAATCTGAGATATGGGCCCGGGATTTAGCTGAGTGGTTTCGTCGCCTGCTGCACAAGCGCAAAGACCAGAGTTTGATCCCCGGTACCAAAAAAAAAAAATTAAAAAAAAAAAAGAATCAGAGATGTTTTTGTTGTTTATAAATACAAAATTAACTAGACATTTATTTTTGGTTGAAGATGTTTTTCTAGCCTCCTTGAAGTGGAAAAAGTTAAGAACCAGAGGTGTGTCAATTAGAAACATAATTAGAGAGGTGGCCATCAAGAATTTCCCTTTAAAATGAAATAATCCAGGGCCAGGATTTAGCTCTGTGGTTCTTCCGCCTGCCTCACAAGTGCAAGGTCCTGAGTTCGATCCCTGGTACCAAAAAATAAAATAAAATAAAATAATTCAGAAAGAGCAGATCTACAGAAGTATCAGCAAATATGTAACATTTTCATGGTAGGAATAGGCTGGAAATGCTTACTGGGCATAAATCCAACCTTGTATTATTGTTTTGATGATGACAATAGTAGCAGCAGTGATGATGATGATGATGATGATGATGATGATGATGGTTTCAAATAGGAAAAAGAGTCTTCTACCTCCAACATCTCCAAAGCCAGGAAACCCAGCCGGAAAAACAGCCTTGTGAATTTCTCATGGAGACCATTAAAATCACAATTTAAACAAAATCTAGTTGCCTTTCTAATTCTACCACCTGGGCACACCCAATTAAGCAAACCTAAAACATTTTTATTAAATATTATGTGTGGCAACTACTCCTCACCCTCAACCAAAAACCAACTCCTCAACAGTGTTCAAAAAATATACTGATCATATTAGTGATTATAAGCAACAAATGCCTTCTTTTGCCAGATGATTAACCATGAGATCAAATACAACCATGGTGCCTACACAATGCAATTTGAAGCAGTGCTTAATGTCGGTAGCCACTATTACCATATCCTGCAATTCTGTAATGCCAGCAACCATATACCTGTATTACTGTTTTTGAGCGTGGACTTACTCATAACCATAAACTCTTCCTATTGAGAATGCAAATATTTTTCTAACTCTCCCATGACAAATACCTCTTCTGCCAAAAATTTTGGAAAAACCAATTTCTAGACCAATAATCTGTGCTGCACACATTAACGATGTGCACGTGGCATATACAGTGTGGGGGTGTGAGTGTTTTCCGTTGGATGGGCTTGAGCTGCCTTTTGGGGGCTTCAGCTGCCTGCAGAGATCCATAGACTTGGGGCCCAGGCTTGGATTGAATCTGATGGCTGAATAAAACCAACAGCCACAGGCACACTCACAATCCTTGTATGCAGCCCAAAGACTACACATTTTTCAGTCACAGACTTTGAGAGACAGCCTCAAATTGGAAGTGACTCTCAGGAAGTGAACATCTGTTCTGCATTTAGATTCACCATCCTGCTACCTGGCACACAGCAGATGAGGAGCCGGTACTCAACGGCCCAACACCAGCCTCTGCCCAAATGTGTTTGTCTCCACCAGACCTTGTTCTGGCGGCTCAGCCCTACCCATGCATGGCTGTCCTTTGGCTGGCTGATTAGAGATGACACAGGAACAGTAGTGCTCAGATTTCTTCCAGTGTCACTGTTGAGGAAACAACTATTGTAATACACTTCTATTCATAATTCAAATTCCAACAGACTCTGAAGATCACCTAGCAGGCTCAAGTGTCACACAGACACCAGGCAATCAAATCAACTCTCTGTGTTCCCATCTGACTGGGGAAGACATGTCTGCATTGCCTAGCCACTGTGGCATCAGCTGCGGGTGACACGAGAAGCAGCGAATGGGAGAACATGTACTCCCCTCTCCGCCTCTAGTCCATTCTAACCATCCTACACCAGGCACCTTCACCTCTTGCCCTGGGTCTCCTCCACTCTCTGAAGCCATGAAATGGCAGCTTTGCCACTGCTGCAGACTGAACTGTGTCTCTGTCCAAACTTTCTTGTTGAAGTCCTAAACCCCAGGGAGGCTGCACTTGGAGTAGGGAAGGAATTAATGCTCAGTGAAGTTTTGAGTAGACCCCTGATCTGATCATTAAGTGTCCTTAGGTGGACACCATCCACCCCCCAGCCCTGAGCGAGACAGACAAACAGCCAGCCAGCCAGCCTTCCCTCTCTCTGCCAGGTGAAGACAGCGCAGAAAGCTCATCACCCAGAAACCAAGAACCAAGAGGTCAACGCCCTGGTCTTGGACTTGCAGGCTGCAGAGCTGTGAGAAAACCAATTCCCACTGTTTAAGGCAGCCACTCTCTGATACACTGCTACGGCAGCCTGAGCTGACCAAGGTATCAACTTACCCCCAAAACAGATGTTGATTAAAAATTCAAATTCCACCTTTACCTTCTGCAGAAAGCAAGTGAACAGAAACCAACCACTCCTATAGCTAGAAAAGGGCCCGAGGATGTAAAGAAGAGCAGTTTTGTCTTAAGGAAAAACTTGTATTTTAAAGACATTATAGAATGAACGCCTCCAGTTCCAACAATGGAGGAGATAATTCAAAACAGGGTTTCCTGCTTTCAACCTCTGGCTCTCTTTCTAGTAGCAGTAATTTCCTTTTGGTCAAAACAATAGCCTACCACATATATTTCAAAACAACATGTACACAATGAATACATGCAGTTTTGATTGTTAATTTAAAAAAAACTTGCCAGGTGTGGTGGTATTCATCTGTAATCCCAGTGGCTTCAGAAGCTGAGGCAGGAAGATTGCAATTCAAGGCTAGCCTGGGTAACTCAGTAAGACCCTGTCTCAAAATTAAAAATAAATAATAAAAAGGCTGGGGGTGTAGCTCAGTGTGAAGGCTCTGGGTTCAGTTCCCAATAGGGATGTGGATAAAAATACTACTACAATTACTACTACCCTTCCTGGAAGAAAACAGTAAGACTAGAGAGAGAGAACGAGGCAGACAGAAGACCCTGCATTCAGCATAGTTGGGAGCAAAGTCATGCTGGGCATGGAGTTGCTCGCTGGCTGCAGCAAAAAGTGTGCTGCTAGAAGTAATTTTAGAATCAGTTTTATAGGTTCTTCTTTCCCGGGTTTATTAACCTACCGAGCACATGTAACAAACACAGGAAGTAGAGAATGTACTTATTTGTATTCCAACTGGCTCCTGCTGAGCGGAGTTAATTCTTTACAATGAAGGTACTCAATCCCATGCGCTCAAATGTCAGGTCTAATTTTATCTCTGGTGCTGTCACATCTGTGGCCACCCAGATTGCACCTTAAGTGGACAAGACCCATTTCAGCTCAATCTCCTCGTGTTACCATCTTTGGGTAAAAATAAAAACAGGCAGGCAACATGGTCTGGTGGCATCCGTCTGTTATACATGGAGTTTCAGCCGTGGGAAGGGCACTGCTCTACACTGCCCCGGTGGGAGAGAATCAGGGTGGGGGGCGGGGGCTTGGAGGACCCAGCACTGGGCGCTCAGTCAGGGGTGTGGACTGGTCTCACGTGGGTGGGGCAGGGGGAGACAGGGGCTCTGGGACTTCACAGTGGGTGGCACCAGGACTGCAGGGATGTGCCACATACAGGCTGTGTGACCCTGGGCCAATGCCTTCATTTCCTGATCAGTAAGTCGAGAATGATCAGAGTCCCCCCATCTAGCTGGATCCTCCTGGTGATTACTATGCATTTTACATGTGACGAGAGCTGGGAGCAGGGGTCTGCAGAGGGTGGGTACTGGTGAGGGTCACTGCTCATTAATGGGGTACAAGTGCTTTCCAAGA
The DNA here is from genome assembly GCF_000247695.1 of Heterocephalus glaber. The sequence goes on from NW_004624793.1 coordinate 12,706,834, forward strand.
TAGCATCTGCTTTAGGGGGAGGAGGAGGTATGGGGGAGAAGGGGAGGGGGAAGTGGAAGGGAGTTTTCTGAGAAAGAAACTATAATAGAAGCCTTGTCATCATACAAACTACACCAGAAGAAGAGGGCTCGGGTGGCCCGTGGACACTGGTGTGACTGAATCATGATATGTCAATGAGTAAAGCACAGTTCCGGTCCTTGGGGATGATTGACATGTAGGCCAGCAAATGGAGGGGGGAAGACCCAACCCAGTTGTGGGTGCCACCAACCAATAGGCTCGTAGCCTGCATGGAATAAACAGGGAACGAAGAAGGGTGTCTGTTTTGAAGAGCTCCAGTGTTTCTCAGCAGGCGCGCCCCCTGCCATGGTCTCCTTTGGACATTGGTCTCCGGAGGGTCTCCAGTCTCTTTAGTCTTCCATCGCAGACTCACACGGGGGACCCTCCAGGGAGCTTCCAGGCCTTCGCCTTGGCCTGAGGCTACATCCTTGATCGCTCTTGTTCTCCCTTGCGGCTCCAATCTCCTTGAGCTGAGTAATTCCTGGGCCCTGGCTGTCCAGCGCGCGCGCGCGCGCGTGCACACACACACACACACACACACACACACACACACACACACGGCACACGGTCACTGTGGACTCTCCTGCCTGATCTTGCAAGCCTACCCAATAAATCCCCTTGCTTAAGGATACATATATTTTCTACAGATTCCACTCCTCCAGGGAACCCTAGTTAACAAACTGGGCTCGTTGCAGGATGGCGGAGTCCCAGGTGTGGTCCGTGAGGATGGAACAGAAGATTCCTTGTCTTGGGTCCAAGGGCCAAGTGATGTTGGAGCCGCAGAAATACATGGAGCGAGCGAGCAAGCAGGGAGGCTGCACACGGCTGGAGCCCTGGCAGGCTACACATCCCAAGCAGGCCACAGGGGACAGCTCCATCCACCACAGTCCACCTTGCCACTCTTCCAGCCAGAGGTGCCTTTTGCAAATCAAAATTGTGCCAAACAGCCTGGCACCTTCATCAGGTGGTGGACAGACACCTTGAATTAGAAAGGCGCCTTCAGTCAAACTCTGACACCAACCGGAATTCAGTGACAGCCCTGAGAGTTGGTAAAATCCAAATGAAGCTGTCTAATTTTATAGATACCTCCACATTCTCCAGCCCCATCCCGTAGAAAGTGTTGCCTATACTATCCGTAAGGCGGGACAGGCCTGAACATCTGAGACTATTTAAGATGATTAATATTAAATATATTGCTGAGATGCTAAAACTAATTATTAGTGACAATCAGATGCTGAAAATGTAAAGCTCTGGGAGCCCCTTTAATTTAGGATCATACTATGATAACTCAGCCTTGAAACCGAAATCAGCCTGATGTTTCTTGCTCCCCGACTGCTCATCCCACCCAGCGGCAACTCAGAGACCGTAGTGGCTTCTCCTAACTATAGTGACTCAAACATGTGTAGTAACTTTACAGGCTTTCTTCTCCCTGCTTCATGAGGGAGGGGAGGAAAAGGGCACAGGTGTGTAGTGCTGAGGCTCGGTGCTGCCATCGTGCTGGTCTTGCCAGTCCTGTCTTCCCAGCTATGCCTTGAGTTTTGGGAGTACGTCAGGGTGCCTTCCTGCAAGGCCATCCCTCACACTCCTGGAGTGGGCACAGGGCACCTGCCCCTTTATCCGCTGTACTAATAGAATGTCTTGTTTAGGACACTTCATCATCCACTCCTCACCCACTGTCACGCAGCACCTATCGACAAAGTCCACAGTGCCATGGCTGGTGCCCAGCAGCGTTCCTCTTTCAGCTACCTGCTGCCTGGCCTCTCTGTCTTGTTTGGGGGTCTCTGTTGCTCTGCTCCCTCGTGGAGCCTGGAGTTTTTCCAAGCACCTGCACTCCAAGCTTTTGAACCATCTGCTGCTTGGGATCTGAGTCCCCAGGAAAAGAAAAAGCTCCTCTCAATGACAACAGTCCATCAGCTCCTCCCTTAACATCACACTTCCTCCTTCCGGAGAGTCGCCTAGGAAGGGCCACCCTGGGAGGCTAGTGCTGGATTATTCATGAGGTCTGATGGGTCAAAGAGGGCCCGAAAACTTCATTAAGCAAATCCCACTGTCAGGTCACAGCATGGATTCCACCACACTCCCCTCCCTCCTCCCTTTCTGCGCCTGTCCTAAAACTGCACAATCAACAATGTTTCAGACAGCCTAATACCATCTACCCAGTGCTGTTATGTCCTTTTTTATTTATAGTCTTAAGTTTGTCTATGGAAGAATACAAAGAAGCTAGCATTTATTAAATGCCCACTGATTACTGTGGATTGGAACAGGCACTTTATATATATGACTCCATCTAGCCCTTAGTACCTTAGAGGTAAGAATTATTCCGAGAAAAATTAATTATTTCCAGGTCACTTCATAAGCATTGGGCTAAAAACTGCAGGTTTCTTGTGTGTTTAGTTTTTGTGTTTTGAGACAGGGTCTTGCTATGTAGTTCAGGCTGGTCTTGAACTCACAGTGTGGCCTCAAATGCGTGCCAATCCTCCACTCTGCTCCCTCCCACGTGCTAAACATCAGTTCTGAAGTGCTTTTAAAAGATGAAATAAAATAATTAATTTTATTATTGTACATGTCTGCCCAGTAGAGAGAGTACCTAGGATACAGTAGGCTCCTGGCAAAGCGTGTTCCTTTTCCTTTTCTGGTGAGAAGGGTGAGTTACACAACCGGCTCCATACTGCATGCTAGAGGCAGCTGGAAGTCCAGGCTGGACAACTTGCAAAGCAGAGAAAGCCAGCACAGGACCCTCATCCCAAGTCCCTTCCCAGGCAGTTTCTTTTTCTTTCCTGGAAGTGAAATACTGTAGGAGCTCTGGTGAGAGAGGAAGTGGCCTGGCAGACACGTGGCTAAGAGGGAGCAGTGTGGTCCTTGCCTCTTACACCCTGCAGGTGCTGTATTTCCCTACATCTCTTTTTTGCAGGGATGCTTTCCTCTTTGCTTGTCAGAGCAAACCCAGATTCATGCTAAAGGTCTGGCAGGAGAGAGCCAAAGTCTTTCTTCCGGCATCACAAGGAGACAGTGAGTCCCCAGAGCAGCCTAGAGGAGCCTGGATGGAGCAGGCCACACCAGGGAAACACCCAAACAGCACTTGCTCCCCTGCACCAGGGCCATGTTTTGTTCTGCAAGGTTTTTGTCTTGTAAATAATGTCCTCATCTTCCAAAGCCTGGTCTGTTTACGAAACAACCCTGTCCCGGCTGGGTGCTTAGTTATTCCACTGAGTCATGTGAACCTCTCTGCAAATGAGAAAGAGCTTTCCATACTCTCTCTCCATGTCATCAAAATGAAAACCAAAATGCTAGCAGAAACCTCCCTCTTCTCCATCCTGGAGAGCAAACAGGAACCTGGGCCACTGAGCAACGACCATTTTAAAAAACAGTGGTTAGGCCGGGCGTGGGGGTGCACTCCTGTAATCCCAGCACACAGGGGGCTGAGGCAGGAGGATCGCTGTGAGTTTGAGGCAGGTGTAGGCTACATAGTGAGTTCAGGACCAGGCTGAACTACCCAGAGAGACTCTGTCTCAAAAAGCTAGAAAAAAACAAAACAAACTAGTGGTTTATTTGCAAGTGGGCAAAGCCAGCATCACAGGAGCCCAGTCCTGCACATCAAAGCCAATTCAGGAAAATAACAGTTCTCTCTAGGAGAATTCCAAAGGCTCTTACTTTAACATTTCTCTGGAAAGAGGAGATTTTTGTTTTCTTTCTTTCTTTGTTTTTTTGAGATGGTCTCATTATGTAGTTCAGACTGGCCTTGAACTCACTATGTAGCCCAGGCTGTGCCACCTCCCCAGCTTAGAAAGAGGAGATTTGAAAAACAAAGGTCACTCACCAGGGATTTAGCTCAGTGGTTTCACTGCCTGCTGTGCAGGCACAAGGACCCGAGTTCGATCCCAGTACCAAAAACAAAAAACAAAGGTCACCCATGCACTTGCAAGGAACAGGCTTTACCATCATACACACCTCCCTCCTATACCTGATTTGCCATTGGCCAGTTTTCCTTGCTCTTGGCGGGAAAAGGTTAAGAGGGCTTGTCACGAAGTAGAAGATGCGAAACACTGAAAAGGCCCGAGCTGTGGCCTCAGGGCAAAGCAGAGACGGTGGGAGCAGAGGTTCCAGGCTGCTGTACTCTGCCAGTCGTGTTCCTTCTGGAGCCAGAAACCGATACTGAATCTCACCTGTCTGCTTCTCAGCCACTGACCTCAACACAGAGCCAGACCCGACCTTCCTCATGTGTAAAATGAGGACAATGCCTCTTCCCTTGCAAGTTCGCGGTAAAGATGGAAATGTGATTTTTAAAAGGCACACTGCAGGAAATCTGGCCCACAGCTGCATTTCCATAAACAGTGGTGTCACTATTGTGTGAGTTGTACTGATTCTGCTCTAATTATCATTAATATTACTACTAATAAGTATGGCCTGTCTCCTGCTGAATTTCCTGATGGTCTACTCCGACTTCCACCAACTGCCCACAGATGGGATCCGTTCCCAACCCAAGAACCCTGCCGATTCCTGGGAATGCCTTTCTGTGCTGTGTCCTTTGACTGCTCCTCTGCAGAGGGTGGGCAGGAAGAGTGACACTGAGATTCTTTTCAAACCGGAAATTTAAAGCAGAGACAATGAAAGCTTAACAGACAATCTAGATAGGCTGAAAAAATACCCTATTTCTTGCAAGATAAAGTTCCTATATGAAACAAATCTACGTCCTGGGCCACTTGACACATCACTGGCCAAGCCGCTGGTCCAGTTACATAGACGTTGCAGGGAGCACTGCTTCCAAGGGTCTAAGAGTCTACCAGGGCCTCATCCTTGGAACTGACTTTGCCTCTACTAAGAACCTGCAAGCTGCAGACTATGAATTCACAGCATGGAGATTCTTCAAACCTTAGTAAGCATAGTAGATTAGTAAAAGCAAATTGATGTCAATAATAAAATTAGTAAAAAAAAAATCTTAGCTCCAAATTCCTTACTATAATATGCTCTAGACCACTTTAAAACAGTCATGCACAGCTGTATGGAGTGGTGGCGAGGTCTGCCTCACCTTGCTGAGTGCCTGATCACTGGCATTCAGGTTTATTCCAGTTTATTCCACAGCTGCAGCTCTGAAAGGGAGGGAGAGTTTCAGCATCAGAAATGTCACTACCAGGGCAACTCATGGGGACAAGAGACCCAGACCTAGTCCTGTAAGGGACACTGTTAGGGACGGGTACTACACAGACCACACTACGGAAGGAAGATTCATTCACCATCTTTATTCTCCTGTGTCCCATCTATGATTACCTCACATGTATGCTTATGATGGAAAAATACTTTCTCTATTAAGTGAAATAAAAAAGCAGATTACAAGGATAGTCCCATTGATGTAAAAATTATACATATATGCATACACTTACAGAAAAAAGATCAGAACACTGGTAAGTGCCCGAGATGTAAGAGGATTTTTTCTGAGGACTAGAATTATGAGTGGTGAATACATTTTCTTCTTTTTTGTTTGCTTTATTCTCTATGCTATATTACACAGCAGTGGTTTCATTTAAGGGAAGAAAATGCAAGTTTTCATGGGCTGTTTTAAGTTGAGCACTCCAGGTAGGGGCTACGAACACAGGGTGAGTTCCACGTGACCTGTCCCATCACCAGCCCTGCGATGCTGGCTGCTTTCCTTTTAATTTTCTGTTGTGTTTGCTTTTCCTTGCTCTGCCAGATATGGCAGCCCTTCCCTCCTTTCTTCCTATTTCTTAAAAGTATTTGCCCTTTGCCTCTTATCTTCCTCCAGAGTCTTTTGCTTCCTATAGCTTCTTTCTATTCCAGGTCTATCCAAAAGAAATAGAATATGAACTACAAATATAATTAAAAAATTGTCTAGTAACCATATTTTAAAAAGCAAAGAAGCAGGGAGGTTGAAATTAATTTTTAATGTATTTTATTTAATTCGATATTGCCAAAACACTATCATTTTAATATACTAAATTAATATTTTAAAATTAATATAAAATTACAAATACTTATAATAGTAGTGTAAAAATTGAGGTTCTTATATTCTTTATGTTATTGCTCTAAGTCTTTGAAATCGAGCATTTCTGACACTTCCAGCACATCTGAATTTGAAGGGACATGCTTCAAGTCCTCAGTAGCAAACGCGTAGCCAGAGGTGGCCGTGCTGGACTGCGAAGGTACCCTTTATCCCTATCACCCACCTCTTCCATTGCTCTTCCTTCATGACTCGATACACGGCTAGGAGGGTTCCCATCTGTAGGGGTCCTTGAGTCATGGTTCCCGACTACTAGATCAACGGAAGATGCCCCAGGTGTTCCACTCAGCTATCACACATCCCCCCCAAGGAGCACAAGTAGAGAGGTGACCTTGAAAGCCATTCACTGAATAAATATTTACTGAATACCTACTGGATGATAAACACAGATAGGATGGTCATTGTCCCAAGGATCTTGACACCATTCTCTAGGAAAAGCCATGTAAACACAGCAAAATGTGATGTGTGCCTCACTCAAGGAATGTACGAGGGGGTCATGCTTAGTTAGTTCTGTGGGTTTCAAAGCCCAGGACACATTTGAGACAGGTCCGCTGAGAGCAAGGAAGGAGGCCAGTGCTGGGCAAAGCCCAGGGGTGTGGACTGCAGAGCCCTCCCCCAAAACAATACAGAGTGGAAAACAAGGGGGAAAAGGAGGCGGGAAGCTAGGCTGGTGTCTGGCTGAAACTGACCTCATGCGCCTCCACCGACTCCTTCCAGCTGTATCCAGGCAGCCGAGAAAGATCACAGAGGTGTTTCCCAAAGGAACACCGCGGTCAAACTCAGCCTTCAGAAACTGGCAGAGGGTAAGGGAATACTGGAGGGCAAGACACAGGAACATAAAGAGCACAGCGAGGCCTCATTACTTCCAGTTAGTAACTGTAAAGATCCAAACAAAGCTCGGGAGTCAGAGACAGATAAGAGGAAACGCGCAAAATATGTTTAGCAGGAAAACCAGGGAACTCGGGTGGCCCTAAAGGAAAGACACCGCGAGCCCAGTGTGGCCATCTTGCAGACCGAGGTCTAAGGTGGACAGGACAGGAGTCGGGACAGCACCCGGGGTCCACCGAGCCAGTGGGCATCGAGAACAGGAGGTGCCAGAGCAACAGAGAAGAAGGGATCACCGAGGGCCTCAGGACAAGGACTGGATGCGGGGGCATCACTTCCCAGTGGGTGTTAGTTTTACAAATTCCCTCCACAGGGTGATCGGTGTGGGATCACTTCATGTAACTTATTATCACATTTTATAAAATCTCAGCCTAATTCAGAAGTCAGTGATTTTACCTCAGCTCAAACTGCTTCCCGAAGAAAAGTAAACTGATCAATTTTAGCAGTAAAATTCGGCTTTTCCAAGCTGTGGAGGCACAAGCCATAAATGAAGAATCACACCATGGAATAAAACCTGTGAGAGATCACATTAGTGACATCAGGGTTGACACACGGGGTCGCAGCTCTGCAATGTCTGACTCTCCACGGGGCAGCAGCAGTGTGACCAAGTAGGCACCGGCTTCTCTGAGCTTTGCAGTCTCTTCTCCTGTCACCTGGGGACAACCCAGGTTCCTTGGAAGGAGTCTGCAGGGAACAGGAGTGACAGCAAGGAAACACGCACGTAGCCCGAGCCCGGGATTTAATCAGTGTCAGCTCCCTACCCTTCTCTGATCGTAACATTTCATTTCGCTCCCAAAGAGTGGTATAGGATAAAGAACATGGGATTGGAGCAAGAGAGGTCTTGCTTTGAATTCAAAGTCTTCCACTTCCTAATTATGTTCAAGTTAGGGATCGAAAGGCCTGGGCCGGGTTTTGTTCCATTTTATAAATATATCTAGCATGGGGTATACAACAAAAGCAAGAAATCTTGAGTCCCTACCTCCTCATAAATGAGGGAACTAGAGGGGGCCAGGCAGTTTTTCCCTTTGCCACATTTTTAAGAACACAGGTAGACCTTGCTTGGGGCACGGGCGATACACACTAACTTCAGTTACCATGGTTTCAAGCTAGGCAGGTGGCACATTCCTGTAATCCCAGTGTTGTGGGAAACCAAGGCAAGAGGATCTCAAGTTCAAGTCCCACCTGGGCAACTGGGCGAGACCCTGTCTCCAAATAAAAAGTAAATGCAGCCAAATGTCCCATTGCACGCCTATAATCCCAGCACTCAGGAGGCTGAGGTAGGAGAATCACTGTGAGTTCGAGGCTAGCCTGGGCTACATAGTGAGTTCAAGCCCAGCCTGAAGTATAAAGTGAGATCCTGTCTCCAAAAATAAAAGTAAATGTATAAATTAAAGAAGATAGTTACCACGGTTTTTGTTAGGTCACACCAGCCTGGCAACAACAGGATTCAAATCATTCTGATATATCTAGCTATAAATAACATGAAGCACAACCTTTGCCACTACTTCTGCAGGTCCTGAGCACTGCAGAAAACACAGGTGTATGTCAATGCATCCATCAGTAACCAATCAAAGGCTTCTTTCATTTCTACCAAAGAAGGGTCACTGCACACTGACTGCTCCATCCATGCAGGGGGCAGATGGGGTGGAAGTGTTATTTTCTTGTCTCCCAGTGATGCGTCCTCATCACATTTGACCAGAATGGGTACCAAAAGGGGACCTGGCCAGCAAAGATGAGATGTAGCGAAGACATGTCAAGCAGTGATACTGGAGGCAAAATGTGTATCAGACACAGAGATTGAGAAGAAACTGCAGACCACGGGAGGGTCGACCCCTGACGATTGAGAGTCTTCATGCGAGGGCATAGAAAGAGTGAAGGTGGACTTTAACAGAAATGAAAAAGTCTGTTGTAATGAAAGTGAGAAAAACATCCTCAAGGAAGGGGTACTGGCAGAAAACTGCACAGTAAAGAAATTCTCAGAAAGTTCATGGTGCAAAGGAAAAAGTACGTCAACCTGGTTCAAACACATCGTAAGTACCCAAGTGGGGTGATGCTAGGTTACGTTTCTCCCTTGTAAATATGAGTGGTCATTAGTGGGCAAATAAAGTTTTTTCCTAGGGGGAAAAGACACATTAGCCCAAGTCTGGAATTCCAGCACTCTGGGACATGGAGGCAGGAGGAACACAAGTTCAAGCCTAGTTTGGGCAACTCAGTGAGAGCCTGTCTCAAAATTTTTAAAAATTTTAAAAAGGATTGGGGATGCACCTCAATGTGAAGGTCCTGGGTTCAATCCTCAGTGCTGCAAACAAACAAACAAAAACATAAATTCTTACTGAGTACCCACCATCTTTTAACTACAAATAACAATGAACTTTTACTTCTCTCTCTCTTGCTAAAAGCATCATGGTCACACTCAGTATTTCACTACTCTGCACGAAGTCAGGAACCACACCCAGGTGCTGTTCAAAGAGGCTGAGCCCACATCTGAGTACATTTCTCACGGCACATGAAGTCTCGTGTGTACTTGAAGGTTAAACTGAAGGAGATGAACGCCCAGTTCCAACGGGCTCGTTGACAAGAGTACATTAACCTGCTGCGCATGAATTTATGGCCAGGCCAGATGAGGTCAGGACTTCTTAGTATGTGAAGAGGCCAGGGCGGGGTGAACAGAGAGATGAGTAAGGAAGGGCCTTCTGACTTGCGAGAACAATACCAGGGTGATAAACCATTTTGCAGTTCATCAGTCTAGTGCGCGATAGTGATACCACTTAAAACCATAAAACTCTCTGCTGCCGGGGCAGACCCAGCACATGGGGTACCTTCCCGGGTCGGTGTCTCCAGCCTCCCGCCCCTCAACTCGCCAGCCCCTCATCTCCAGCTACAGCCTCTGCTCAATGTAAGACCCGTCCTTCTGCACAAAGTACATGTTTGTGGATGGATTAATGACTGAAACCACGAACTGCTTTAAAAACTTGTTAAAATGCATACACCAGGGCCGGGGATTTAGCTCAGTGGTTTCGCTGCCTGCTGTGCAAAAGCAAGGACCCGCCCGAGTTTGATCCCGGGTACCAAAAAAAATTAAAAAATAAAATAAAATGTATACACCATTAAAAAATAGTGACTCTGCCTACTGTGTTTTTAGATGGATAAAAGTTGTGGAGAGAGATGCCGGGTGAATATGGGTAAAGCTCACGGCCTTCGATGAAGCAGCTACAGAGTCCCACCCACTGCTCAGGAATTTCACAGCCTTCTATATTCAGGTTTGGCCGATCAAGAGCAGCTTGCAAAAGGGGGCTCAAGTCCTCCACCCCATGTCACACACCAGTGCAAACCTAGGCTCTACCCAAGGTGCTGGACTGATCCTCTGCAGTCCTACTAATAACACAGCATTTCCCAAAATAAACAAGGAGAAGGACAATTGGGCACAGAGTTTTTTAAACACCAGGGGAAAAAGAGACTTGCAATTAAATTCAGACCACCTCTAGGGTCAAAGAACGAGTAAACTCTGGTGAATATGGCTTTCTAGTCAAAGGTGCATAAGTTAGGTTTCAGGTCTTTCAATCAGCTGGTCAAATACAGTGCAGTTTTGAATTTCCTAATTGCCTACTATTCTTCTAGTATCCATCTTCCAGTGCTTAACCTTAAAGTTCTTTCCAACCTGGAAATTACAGGATTTCACTTCTTTTATACATGATCATTTTACTAACTTGGACTAAACTCAACTATCCCAATTTGTAAGATTTTCCTGTACCTATAAATCTATGCCCTATACATATAAACTATGTCTCATATCTGAGGCATTTCAGATGAAAACGAGGATCATACAATGTCAACTCACTGGAGCCAAGGGAGGAAGTTCAGAAGAGGACTTGGTTTACAATGCTCCAAGACTTAACAGCACTATTCATGTCTGTATTTCCCCAAACCACAGTGCACATCTCATGGAATCACCCAGTAAATCTCTCTGTAGGTTGCCCAACCCCTCTACACAGCCCCCATCAAAATCTAATCAAAGCCTATTTAAACAATTTTATGGAAGTAGAACTTGCATTCCATCAAATTCAACCATTGCAAGTTATAGCTCAGTAATGGTGGGGGAGATCTACAGGCTTGTATAAATATCCACAAATAACCCAGTTATAAAACATTTCCATCACCCTAGAGCCAGCGAAGAACGATGATGGGACGTGTTCAAAGCGTGGTGGAGTATTTGGTGGGAGATTAATGGCAATGTGTCTTTCCCTGAAATACATTTTTTAAAATTTTAAATTCATTGTAATTTTTGGCTTACACCTTGTATCTAGCAGCAGTAGAAAAACGTTTCTTTAAGTGCACCTGGCCTGACACTCTGGGGATTTGATTGTGTCTTTCCATCCACGAGGATGCTGACAGCTAACTGGGCAGCCTGTTTTTCTGCCAGAACGTGGCAGCTGAACCCAAGGCCTGGAAAGTTCTCTTCAGCTTCCTTCCCCTCTGCAGGAGGGTCAAGGAGGTATGCATAGGAGGCCCGTGTAGGGGTCAAAGTCAAAATGTGTCTCCAATAAGTATTCCTTAAAAGGAATCTGGCTTCCTTAGGGAGAAGGATGTTTGTGAATTTTAATGGCTCCAGCCCCGTGGATCTGTTTTGTTTGTGAAATCTGGTCACCCTCATTAATGAGGTTGCTCCAGGCAACCTTCCCCCTCCTGCCCCGCCTAGTGCTCAGAGGACTGTTCTCAGTTTCTGTTTTGTAAAGAGCTACAATCCATATGTCAGTACATGTGCACTTAAATAAATAAACAACAAAAACATTTGCTTCTAGTGGCAAGTTGAGTATTCCTCTGTGTTTTCAAGGTACCATCATTTCTTGGCTTGTTTTCTTCCCAAAAGCCTACCAAAAGGTTTATACAACCACAGTCACCTTAATTGGTTCTGTCAAAATGCCACTTCTGGGCCAGGGATTTAGCTCAGTGGTTCCACCACCAGCCTCAAAAGCGCAAGGTCCAGAGTTCGATCCCTGGTACCCCCCTCCCAAAAAAAGGCCACTTCTCCAAGCATTCACCCCTGGGGAGATTAAATAATACACTAGCATCTGAAAAACCCTAAACCTTTAAGGGATCCGAGGCCCAGGCATGTAGAAAGACATGTCCAAAATATGGAAATGTAAACAAATGCCAACTTCTAAGTCACTGCCAGGAAAATTCTAAAGGAGAGAAGAGAAACAGCCACACAGAGGGGTTCGAAAACAGCTCTGAAAGCTGCCACCTCCTTGTGAGAGGTGACTCCAGGCTTCTCGCATTGCCTCAACCTCACAGGATAGCAGCTGTGTCCTTTAGGCTGTCCCATCTGACCATCCATCTCTTCATCTGGAGAACTTTCTGTGGTAAATGGACATTGAAAGTAACACACAGTACAGAGAAAACCCTACAAGTCCAACAGAACATGAAGGTACACATAGGCGACTCCTGGGGGCGGCCATCATCGCCACAAGAGTCTTCCTGATGGGAGTTGGTGGCACCTCCGCACTGTTGACTTGGGTGGGTAATTCTTTATGATGGGCCTGTCCCGTGCATTGCAGGATAGCAGCATCCCTCACCTCTATCAACTAGATGCCATTAAAGACAACCAAAACAATCTCCAGACCTCGCCGAGTGTCCCCTCAGTGACAAAATGGCCCCTCATTAAGGACCACTCTTGTAGACCAACTAGAGAAGCACGAATTTCAGGGCTGGAGCAACCTTGAAAGTCATCTAGCCCAACACTTTGTCACTAAGGATGCATTAATGGAGTCTCTTAAGGGGTAATTGTCTCAGGCCACTGAGCCCCTGGTGTTCTCTCTCTTTTTTAGAAGAAAGTATGGGGGCAGGGAGTTCAATAGGAAGGGGCTTCTCCAGCTGAAAGAGGGAGGTTTCCCGGAGCCACATAACAAGAAAGCCCCGTAGAGCGCAAAATTTTATGTGTTTATAGGATGTATTATGTATGCATTTATAATTACAATGTCATAGAGTATAAAATTTTCCCAGAAATCAACCTACTCAAACAGAATCCTAGGCATTACACCAAGAGGGCCCCAAAACATCTGCCCATTTCTCTCCACTACCATCGAAGAAGAGCCCTTTAATGAAAAATAAGTCAGTGGTGGGGTTCAGATTCCTACAACTAAGTCTGGAGAGTTGCAGGGTGCACACATCTGACAGTGGTCCAGAATCCTAAGGAAACATTGCCAGTGACTAAAAAGTAACTTAGGGCAAAGCCTGAGGTCATATACCACCCAAGGCTGACCCAGTAAGACAACGCAGACAGACTGCTTCTTATTCTACACCTGCCACCTCCCGATAGCTCAAGACCAATTGTGGCTGAAAGGAGGGAAGGAAGAAGAAAAGAAGTATGATAATTATTTTTTTTTTCCAAGACAGGGTCTCGATATCCAGTCTGGCCTTCTGCCTCAGTCTCCTAAGTGCTGGGATTACAAATGTACGCCACCATGTCCAACAGTGATGGTTAATCTTCATTGTCAACTTAGCTAGATGAAGAGATCCCTAGGAAATTAGTAAAGCTCACTCTGGGTGTGTCTGTGGGGGTATTTCCAGAGATGACTGGCAGGCAGGCCAGTGAACTGAGGGAGGAAGGCCTGCCCTGATTATGGATGCACCATCCAATAGGCTTGGATAGACCAAAGAAGAGAAGGAGGAGAAAGTTGCTCTGCACTTGCAAGCTTGATTCTGCTTGAGTAGAGGCATCTTTCGCTGCTGCCATGGCCTGTGGACATCAGACTCCAGTTTCTTCAGGTTTTCGACACAGACTCACAACACTGACTCTTCAGGGAGCAACCAGACCTTCAGCCTCAAGCTGGGGGTGCACTTTCTTGAGCTGAGCAGCTACCGGATCCCCCGGCTCTCCAGCATGCAGACAGCCCCTGTGGACTATCCTGCCTCTGATCTTGTAAGCCTATCTAATAAATCCCCATCCATTATTGTGTGTATGTGTGCACTCGTTCTACTGATTCTGTCCCTCTAGAGAACCCTAACCAACACAGAAAGGAAGTGGGCTCTGTGCAGAGTTCTTACCATTTATGAATTCAAGTTTCCAAAACTATTATTAAAGTTAAGGCTTTAACGTAGTTCTTTTTGCCAGCAAGGAGCATAACTGTATACACAGCGCTTATGTGAGTCTTCTATAGAATAGGTAAGGAAAGAAATCGTTTGAATGCATAATGTCAAAGTCCTCGCTTCAATTGGCAGCCCCTACATTTTCATATCCTTCCCCTGCTGGGCTCTATCCTTCAAATGGAGCCAGCCAGAGCATGCTTTTATGTCTCTTGGCTGGTCACCGACTGTTCTCGGGGCATGGTAGCAATGGTGTGAAGACGGGAGGAAAAGAAAAGGCTGGATTCAGCAAAGGTCAATATTAATAGAGGAAAAATAGACATCAAATATTTGTCACAATGGTTACCTCAGCGCGGCAGATTTTCCCTTTTCTTTTTAAATTTGTGTGGGCTCAACATTTTTTTAAAACAAGAACAAGTATTATTTTCTTAGCCAGAATTTAAATCGAGTGTTTTTTTAAAAATAACGTATGATGAACATTTTCTGAAGTTGTGCATTGTGGGGGCTGTGAGGCCCGGTGCCTGCTCACTGCACACCTAGGAAACCGACCCACTCTTACCCTGCTGCTCCGCCGGGTGCCTCTCAGCACCAGGCACCTGCCTTCGGCAACCACTGCACTTATGACTTGGTGCTTCCACTCCGTGCAAAGTCTGAAGACCCATCTACACATGCAGCTTTCACATAGGACTGAATACATTCCCAACACCTGCTCACTATTTACTTGCTTTGTATATCTGCATTACTGCCAGAAATGCGCTATGGGGTGTGACATACAGGTGACTCACCGATGTTATTACCCAGCCCATAGGCTGCAAGGACAAAAGGCTCCTAGATTGTGCTCCAGCTCCTGGAGGGTCAAGGACTGTGTCTGACTCCTCTGTATGGTGCGTAGGTCCCAGAACTGGGAATCAATGAATGTCTGATAAAGAATTGACTGGATGTGAAACCCGCATATAAAATCAAAACAAGTACTTCTCTATAGTCCTGGCAACAGCAGGCAGAGGAAACACGAAATAAGTGAAAATCAAGGTAAGCTGAAAAGAATTAAGCTGATGGCTGCATCCTCACAAGATCTTCCACACAAGCTGATGACAGGAAGGAACATAAAGCACAGTTCCTGAAGAGGTTAACACTGCCATTTTGCAAATCGTGTTTTCTCTGTGAGTCAGGGAAATCTAACGAACGTCTGCTGAGGCCCCCTCTGTGTGGGCACGGGGCCTCGAAATCAGTCTCCACATTTCACGATAGGTATAATAACACTGAGCTGCGTGGAACCCAGGCAAAAGGTTCAAACTTGAGTCACGATGCCTTCATTTTTCCTTGGTAAAATAGCTTCCTTTAAAATGATGCTACAGGGAGGGGCATGGTGGCACATGCCTAGGATCCCAGAACCCTGGGAGGCTAAGGAAGGAATATCACAAGTTTGAGCCCAGCCTGGCAACTTAGTGAGGCCCTGTCTCACAATAAAAAGTACAGAGGTTGTGGGTGCTGGAGATGTGGCTCATCCCAAAGCCCCTAGGTTCAATTCCCATTACTGCAAGGGAAAAAATATCTATCTACCTATTTATCTGTCTATCTCTCTATATAAATGTAGGAAAAGGGAAGTATACACAAAATTCCCAGTTTAAGACAGGTACTCAAAAACGTGGGGTGTACCCAAGTTCAGGGGCTGGGGAGCATTCCCAAAAGGCCTGCACAGCCTCCCACGGAAATTCTGGGTCACACTTTTTCTCGACATCTTGCTTTGCGGTTCATTTTATCTTCAACCTCTCTGCCATTTCTCATTAGAAATGTCAAGGTCAAAGTGCAAATGCATAGGAGGCTCACAAATGAGATACAAGGAATGTGGACTGATACAGAAATTGGTTCAGATAGCGATCTACTTCTCCGACATACAACATGGCAAAAAAAACTCATTCAAGATCTGTCTTTGATCCCTAAAGATGACTGCCAATCTTCAGTACATCTAAAACAGCACAGAAAACATATTCTCATTCCTGTAAGGAGGCGGCACAGGACCCTTTGAGAAACCAAGCACACACCGGCACCCAACTTTGCTTGTATGTCAGACAGCTCACAAATGCACATGCTCACCGAAGCTCCCCTCCTCCCCACAGCAGAAACACTTAGACTCAAGCAGCCCTCCTTGTGACTTAGTTTAAAAATAGAACGGGCTGACATTTTGAAATTACTGTATACAGCTGACTGCAGTGGCAATAATTCTCTCCCGAGGTTGAGTTAAGATTCCAAGGAACAAAACGGCACGGACCAAGCCTGGGAAGTATGTGGAGCCAGTCTCAGGTCCAAAATGCCTGCTGTTTCACCAAATAATTAAGCCATTACTTCATCTCTGTCGCACACCTGCAGCATAACTGCTTACAAAACCACGTGCACAGATGGCTTCAGAGAGATGTAAGTCCACATAATAAAAGTTCACGGGCAGCTCAGTTATTTGGACAAGGTTTGGGCCGGCAGAGCTGCTGCCCAAGGCAAACACATCATCTAATTAGCTCCGATTGATTAGTGGGGCTGCACTTTGCAGCTGACTGCCTGGGGCTGATTTACTCCCTTCCAGCCTTCTGCAGCCTCCACTCTAATCTGCAGGGTGGACAGACGCTTCTAAATAATAAATAAAGCACTGTGGCCCTCATTCTGACTCGAGTTTATAGGAAGGTGACAAGCAGGTATTTAAAAGCCATCATTTGAAAATAATTTAAATCAGTGTCCTTTAAAAAGTCATTTAAATCACTTTATATTTGCAAAATGCTTTCCAGTTTACAAACATTTTAATGGGGCTCAGAACCTCAGATGGGAAGGCAGCTATTTTTCCCAATGCACTAGCTCATTAGCACATGCTTTTTGAAGGTCTAGGGAGCCAGGAGAGGTGAGCACAAGCGAGGAAGGGATCCCCGCTTTCAGCAGCGATGGGGATGGGGGGGCAGGACGTCCAGAGGAGCTGTTGCCAGGGGAGGCAACTCAGGCTAATTCTCAGGGGACACTGTATACCCAGCGAACCAGAATGGGAAGAGACCGGAATCGCACGGGAGGCCAAGAGCTGAGGGCGCAAGGCAAAGGAGAAAGGAGTGGGCGTTTTCCAAAGGTGGAGTCTGAAGCCAAGGAGCCAGGAGAAAGGAAGGAGGGAGGGGGGTGCAGGAGTAGGGTGGCCTTCCCAGAAGTGGGGAATGGGAGTTCACAGAGGAAACCAAAGACCCAGATCTTCCGGAATAGAGGTTCTCAAGCCAGGACTCGAATTAAGACCACACTGTATCCATGGGCTGGTCCATTCTCAGAGGCTCTGAGTCAGTTACCAAGAGTGGCTCCTAGGTAACAATACGGTTTTAAAAAGCTCCTCAGCTGAGTCTAAAATACTGTTGACAGAGACAAGCACTGGGCCTGGATTAAGCAGCTGCCCAAGGTCACTCAAGTTCAAAGCTCTTTCTTCTGCTTTGAATTGTGGCAATTATGTTCCTTTTAGCTTTTGAATCAATTTTAAGAATGAAAAAAATCGCAGAACAACACATACATACATACACAGCCCAGTCTTCCAGATATAACTCTTTATTACTACACAAAGATTTCTAGCTTTCATTATTTGATGTGCTGAGTGTTCTAATTAACAAAAATGCTAATAAAACTGAAGTGACCTTTATTTCTGGATGAAGTATTTCGTCTGGGTAGACAAACAACTCTGACCCTCTTTTAAGGGCTTGAACTATTCTTTAAAACCACAGTGCTTTGCTGAACAAGATCCGCAAGTCAAATATGTTAAACAAATTGACTCACCCAGCCCAAATAACATGGGACAGAGACGGACACCTGGGAGATTATTTTTATCTGAAGCCTTTCAAGGCTTTCAAAGGTCATCTTATTGGACAAACCTGGAGTTCATGAGCAGAACAAATGATTCAGAGAGAGTGACCCAGAAAGCATCCTTAAAGCTGACCTGCCGGCCTTCCCCCACAGCATGAGGATGGCAAACCTGGGTCATGTCGGCGGTTCCTTTGTCCTTCCTGTGCCACTGAGGGTGTACGGAATGGTGCTCCTGCTCTGCGTTACCACAGTGCTCCCTCGGCCACGATGGACCCAGCAGAGGAGTCAAACTGATTTATGATTCTTGCCCCATAATTTAGTAGCACTTTGAGGAGAACTACTCACTAGGAATACTTCAAAAGAGTACCAATTTACACCAGGCAAGATGCCCCAAACATTGATTCCATTTATTTACACCAACAATATAGCCTTTCGGGAAGTAGATGGTGACTTGCAGAAAAGGTCTGAGGAGATGTATTTTTCTGAGGAAGAATGAAATGCTTTCCACTTTTGCCAGAATGGGAAGAAGTCAAACAAGAAAACCAATCCCAAAACGCCTTTGGAAGTGACCTGTGAATGTGCTCTCTCTAACAGTAACAATTCCATAAATTTACCTCTGTCGAGACCCAGCTTTGTGTCTATTAGGTGTTTCCCGACAGTGCCTCACACAGAGAAATAAATGATAAGGGTACTGTCCTCACTTCACAGGTTAGTTTATTTTCAATAAATAATATGACATCTAGGGAAACTCTTAGTTCACTGCATCATGGCACAATACAAATATAGTTTATAAATAATGAAACTATTTATCAATAATTGTTGAGCAATTGATGAGATGGCAGGACCCGCATGGGCATCCAATAATCTGCCCTCCTTAAATCAGTTACCTTCTGAGCTGTTGCTTAACTGGTGCTCCTAATGCAAATTTCACAGAGCTGAACTTCCCACAGCTCTGAATGAGGAGAAGGGCCAAGGGTCAGTCGACAGTGAAGGGACTCAACTATGGGGCCAAATGATGCACCTCAACATACATGTTTATTCTTTCCTCTTTTCAGCAAAGAAAAATGACTGGCTTGGCCAGAGATGATCAAATGATAGGGAAATGGCTCCAGTCTACAGAACATTCATCTGTGGATTTCTATGTGTCCAAATGTACTCGGCAAAGAATAAAGGCCAAATAGATCAAAATATCTTGGCTGACTGTCACATTTACTGCACAATCCCAAAGCATCTGCAAACCCAGCTATGATCAAAGGTCTGCTGACTCAATTCTGAGCTGCATAAAAAGATCTGGCTAAATAAAAATGGCTGCCGTGAGCAAAATGGCCATCACTGTGAAGTGGCACTGTGACCTTCGGTGACCTGGACCATACTAACCATGCTAAGTTCCTGCTCTGCCTTTCTCTAGGTCACCTCCTCTTATTAATGTTTGTCATTACAACATCCCCTGGTTTCATTTCAACACACATTCATGGTAAGTAGTGAACATGGAAATTTCAATTTCTTTTCTTTTCTTTTTTTTTGGTACCAGGGATTGAACTCAGGACACTGCGCTTACAAGGCAGGCGGCGGCACCACTGAGCTAAATGCCTGGCCCCAAAATTTTAATTTCTTATACAGACTACATTTTACGTTACTTTGATCATTTACTATTGGGAAGCCTGTTTCCAAGCCTGTCTGTGAGCTGCCTGATACTCAGAGGTCTTCCCATAGACTCTGCAGCTCAGTACCTCTGCACCTCGGTACCTCACATGTCCTTAGTGGTTTAACGTCTGAAATCACTTTACCTTTCTCAGGTGGCCTTTCTTCACCTCCTCTGAAGTGCAATTTCAAGCCTTCTGGTTTATCTAACACAATCACGTGAAGAAGCTCTGCTATGAGAAGAATGTTACTACTCTTGGGGATCAGAACCTGGCTGTGATCTCCCAGGTCTTGTCAGCTTCAAAAATATTTATCCAGCATGTCTGGTCTAAGCAAAAACATGATAACCACCCTTTGCCTACTTACTTCACCAGAAAACAACTGACTCATTTCAATGTAATTGATAAATAAGGGGATAAAATGTTAGTAATCCACAATCAAGTTTGGAAAATATCCATCCACCTGGCTTGCTTTCATTGAGAGTTGGATAACAGAATCATGGAGGACTTTAAAAATTCACCCCAGCCCTGCCTCCCGCTTGCTCTCCCACTTCTTATTTACCTCATGAATTTAAAGAACTCCATCACTTTCTTAGTACAATAGCTTATAGTGTCTATGTAAGTGTTATGTTTGGGATCTAAAATGTCCCCCAAAGCCTTATGTGTTCATAGGTGGGGTTTCTGAATGTATTATAGGTACTTTAGCTGACTTGCTATTATGAGGCAGGGTCTGCTCAGAGGAGGTGTGTCACTGAGGTTGAGGCCTGGAAAGGTTTATCTCCCTCTGTGGCTCTTTTCTTGATTCTGCTTCCTGGAAGCCATCCTGTGAGCAGGTCTCCTCTGCCATGCCCCTCTGCCACGCCATCCTGCCTTGGAGCCAGTGGAATATGGACTGACCCCTCTACAAACTATAAGCTAAAATAAATCCCTCCTCCTTTAAGTTATAGCTATCAGGTATTTTGTCCTAGTGATGAGAAAAGTGACTACGAGAATATGTGTCTTAGGAAGAAGTGAGCATGTAACCTCTGTAGAACTGTGTAGTACATCATCATTGTCCTCAATCAGAGTTACAAGCAGGATAAAGTTTCAGACTGAAGAATGCAAATGAAAGCAAGAAGTGTGCCCTGCTGTAGGTGACCCCAGCACAACTGCCCCAGTACAGGAGGACAAGATATTCTTCAAGCTTCTTGGAACCTTCCTACCCTCAGGGCTGGATGACAGCAAGTGACAATGTATAGCTGATTATGGACAATTCTTGTACTATATTTTATGCCACACTGCCCAATCTAAAATTCCACAGTAAAGGGAATTTTCCATATCTGAGCTAATTCAGTAGTTAGCTATGAGCACTTACATATGGCTACGGAGCCTTTCAATATGCTTAGTGCAACTGCATTTTAAATTATACTTAATTTAAGTTTAAATAGCCACATATGGCAAGGAATACTGTATTGAATGATACATGGGTAGCTCATGAGCTATGTTTATTATCACACCATTTAGGCTAAAATATTTGGACCAATGCATTTGCCCTGATGGCTTTCCCCACCCCACTCCATTTTTGCCAAGTACTTACTGACATCTTCTATGATTTAGAGTCCCCACTCCAATGAGAAAAGTCAGTTCAGGGGAGAAATGGGAAGCAAATTAAGACTTCAGATGTAAAGTCAAAAATATTGACGTAAGGCATTGAATTCAGTGGGTCTCATTTCCTCTGCCTTGTGCACTAAATTGGTACTTTTAAAAATTACCCACCACATGCAAGATAGGCTGAAGGGGCTGTGGGTGCTTCCAGAATACCACACTTCAGGGCACACACTGTCCTTTGTGAAGAGCAGGAAATGTCAACAGAAAAACACCGGCAGGGGAGGATAATTACATTTCGCTTCCTACTCTTGGAAAAGCCTTTCCAAGGTCCACCCACCCAAGTTTAGTTTGCTTTCCAAAGAAGTTCTTGTCAAGAACAGAGAAACTATTGTTACCCCAACAACTCTCCTCAAATGAGGCTTTGTTCCAAAGCTTCACAAGACAACCACTCTCCAAGAAAATGCTACAGAATAACTGGGCCAAATGGTGTCAACTTGGTGGTGTTTACACAGAGCCTTCTTTGAATGACCAAGAGGCAGGAAGGCCACTTACACCAAAGACTTGACGTACTAGAGGCCAGGATGTTCATGTCACCCACGACAGGCAGCAACCAGTGGTGGGAAATTGCTGAGGTGTGGGGAGGTGCTCTGCTAGCTTATGGGGATGCTGTAGTGGAATCCGAAATGTTCCCCAAAGATCCATGTGTTAAAAGCTTGGTTGCCAGTTTGTGGTGCTACTGGGAGGTGGTGGAACCTATAAGAGGCGGGCCCTGTGGAAGGAAGTTAGGTCACTGAAAGCATGGCCTTGAAGGGGAAGTTGGGACTCCAGTCATTCCTGTCTCTTTCCTTCCCAGCCACCCGGAGGTAAACACGCCTTCTCTACTCTGCTCCTGCCATGATGTACTGGGCTACCAGCAACAGCGCCAAGAGACCATGGATAGAAACTCTGAAACCGTGAGCCAAAATAGCCCTTTTCTTTTTCTAATTTGATTCTCTCAGGTATTTCACAACAGCAATGGAAAATTGATTAACACAGTAGGGGACAAAAGAATTACTCCCAGTATCAGGATGTGAAGCCTTGAAGAGCTGCTAGGAACACTCCTGATGATATGGGAAGTGCTCCCCAAAGAAGCTTGACCATTGGGACAGTTCCCCTGCGGGTCTGAATCCAACCACACAGGCTCCCTGGAGCAAATAATTTTATAACCAGAAAATCCTGCCCATAATGGAAAGCAAAGGCCACTTTCACAGACCCAAACAATCTCAAGAATTAGGCAATGGTTAGTATTTACTTCCACATTCAGAGAGATATAGCCTTCAAATGTCAAGTTCTTTAGGGCAGAGCAAAGAGGACATCACAGAGCCAGGGCCGATGTTCTTTTCATGCACTCATGGTCTTCCCCTTCTCAAAACTGGCAAATCCACTTTGAAAGCTGCTCAGGCCAGGCCTTGCAGTTGCCTTTGACTTCTCCTTCTCTCACATCTCATATCCAATTCCTTTGTAAATCCTGCCAGCTCTGCCTTCAAAGAGCTTCTGGGACTCCATCATTTCCTCCCACCTGCACCTATGTCTCCCAGCCACTGTGCCCTTTCAACTTAGTGTGGGCCCTGTGCCAGCCCAAGTCAGAGCATGTCATTTAGAATAAAATCTAAACTTCTGCTGCTTCTCTGAGCTCCTCACCCCTACCACCCCATCTCTCCGACATCTTGTCCCAGGCAAAGAGGCCACCTTGCTGGTCCTCAAATGCATGGAACACATTCCTGCCCCAGGGCCTTTGCACATTTCCTCTCTCCAAAGTGGATTTCAGCCCAAATGCATGACTTATTCCTTCACTTCCTGTAAGTCTGCTAAATCTCACTTCACCAGTTTATTGCCTGACAAGTTTATATAAAAAATATGCATATTCATCCCCCTTCAGTCTCCTTCCTTCCTTGCTTTCTCTTCTTAGCTCTCAATATCACTTCCCAAATGATGCAGTTCTCTTTCTGTCTTTCTGAACTAGAATATTAAGACCCCCCGAGGAGGGGTACTGTCTGTTTAGTTCTCTGCTATATCACCAGGACCTGGAACAGTACCTGGCAGGTAACAGATGCTCAATTATCACCTGTGAATATCGTTTCTGTTTGAATTTCTACACTGCTATTACACAGTTTTCTCGAAATGTGCAATTTTTTGTGATTATGTAAACATCATAACGAGGCCTCATAGCAAAAGTTATGGACTGTTAGGTTAGAAAAATAGTTTATACAAAGTCAAGGAAATTGAACCAATTCCGTTCTATGTAAGTGGCTCTGTACTGACCAGAATGTGTGTGCCCTGCTTCCCTGACTCTCCGAGACAGCCCTCCAGTTCTCTAAGACCCATGCAGGGGATCGAGGGGGAACAGAGATCAGAGAGCCGGAGAGTCCTTGGCCACCAGGGCACAGAGGAGGAAGTGCCCCGTGGGCTGCTCTGCCAGCCCCAGTCAGCATGATGGGGGACCCTCCAAAAGTAAGGCTTGCCTAGCAGTGACAGACTGCCCTCTCCCACCTGTACCCTGCAAAGACAGATTTCCACTCCATTTCCCTACACCAAGGGCTGGGTTGGAAGGTACAAAATGAGAAAAAGACTACACATCTCCTCGATGGCTCCTGTGGGATTCTTCCTACCCGGGCTAATTTTAATTCCATCTCATCAGTCCCTTCAGTAATAGATGGTGACAGTCCCAGATGCCAGGCCCTTGGCGAGAGCATCTGTTATCCCCTGAGGATTAAACTATGGGACTTAACTTCCGGGACAGCAAGTCCTCCACAGTTCTGTGACAGCAAAAACACACAGTGCCCAGTCCATGCTAACTCCACGTGGGAATCATGGGACCTTGGGCCACTGTGGGTCTAGATGTGACCCTGAGCCTCACACAGACTGCACTAAGCAAAAAGCCAGTAAAAGAGCTAAAACTAGCTAACCAAATATTGTAGAGATTGCTGGTGGCATGAGAACAGTTCAGACCCATGCTTTCATCGATCGAAATAGACATTTTCAAGTACATCAAGCAAGAAGCACGACAGGAGCTGACAAGGACCGATGATGGTAGATACCAAATCTCCATGCAGCAGGAGCAAAACTGTTTTGCACTTTAGGGGTAACCTCCTAGATTTGCCCATGTGGGGCTTAATTTAATTTGCAGTCCTTAGCATTCACCAAAGGAAAATTAATGTTATTTTTTTCTTGGGGGGAGCACGATTGGACTGACTCGCCCGTGTGCACACACACCGGAACACCACAGTGTGCTTCCCAGCTGCAGTGGATATTCCAGCAAGTCTCGGCCCCGAAGTGCAGTTTGATGGTCTGTGGGAACCACTCCAGTGGTACCTGACAGCTGACACCAAAGATGTGAGCACACAGTATCACAACATGAATGAGTTATAAAATAAAATATCATCCCACTGAGTCAAACTGCTCACACACCAAAAAAAAAAAGAAAAAAAAAGCACTAAGAACTGCTGTTCCCACAATACCCAGAAATAGAATTCATAACATATGATGGGCCTAATTAAGACATTTGGGGGCTTGGTAAAAATAAATAATTATGTAATGCAGGGAAAAAAGTTGTGATAACTCAGAACATTTACATGCCACATAAGCCAGTGCTCACCCTATACAGCAGTCTCCTTCATCAGATTTCTGACACAGATTTGTTCCAACACCTGTGGAAACCAGGTGTCACCAACTCCCATGGAAATAGGGACTGCCTTTGTAGGCACTGCTGACCATTAGACAGACACCGTAAGTCAGAAAACATGGAGGACACTAAGGGAAAATCACAGAAGACATCGTTTCCATCCCAAGGGCTCCAGAAACTATTACAGAAAAAAGAGGAGGGGGAGAGGAGGGGAGAGGAGGGGAGAGGGAGGAAGGGAAGGAAGGAAGACCAGGAAATGGTCAGTGGAGGGCTTGGTAAGGGCAGGGGACAAAAGAAATCAAGAAAGGCTCCACAGAACCACTGGTGCTTGAGCTCAGGACTGAGGTTGGCCCCAGAAACAGGGACCAAGACTTTCCAAGGAGGCACAGACAGGAAGCCAGGAACCACAGTGAGCTGGAGGGACACAGCAAGCATCGCACAAGCCCAGTCAGTTCAGAAGGGCCCATGTGCCGGGTGCCAAAGTCTGGATTTTGTCCCAAAGATGAAGGCAACCCACTAAAGACTGGCATGCTCGGGTATGTGTGAACAAACCTAAACCATCTCTCATCATTCCTGACTGGGCACCTACTAGTTTGATGTCATTTGCTCCCTGCCTCCAGTTGCCTTAGGCTCCACAGCGACAGGGATAGCGTGGGTTTTGTTCACCGATGTATTCCCATTATCAAATGAACTACGGGGTCAGAGCAGTGTTACATCAATCCTGAATGGATCAGTCAATCAAAGCACACTCTCCAGAATGAGGGGTAAAGGCGGGGTACTAAGGGGAGCAGGCAGGTGAGGGAGCCAGGGCCAGCTGTGCAAAATAACGAGGCTTTCTCTATGGAAGTGGTAGAAGGAGAAGAGAGGGACAGGTCGCAGGAGGCAGGAACACAGATCCGGTGGGAGAGGTGCTTGGGTGGGAGAAACCAAGGGTGCAGCCCAGAGGTCTGGTCTGGAGACCGGGTAGAAAGGACAGAGAAGCCAGCAGTTTTCAGCAATTCAAGAACAGGGCACTGGGGATGGCGATGGAGGAGGCGATTCGGCTCCAAACGTGCTGATTTGGGAGATCTTCGGACCAGAAAGGGGAGCTATCCTGTCCTACCTGGGCCCACACACATAGAGACTGGGCCTGAAATATGGGAGGAGTCACCACAGGGGCTGTGAAGCCATGCGGGAGGAACAGGGGCTTGGAACTAGGCTTCAGTTTAGATGGAGTGAACACTGGACTCATTTTATGCCAAACGATGGCTCCCATCAAGTCCATGGTTACTACCACATGCCAGCATCGGGAAGCAACCACTGATCTTGCGAAGCTATTTGCTAGAAGCACTTCGATGTCAACTTAAAGACTCCTAACAGGGTGAATCATGAACTAGATCTCCTCCATAAAGGAACGCAGCAGTCTGAATGCTGTCTGTTTGGTTTCAAAGTAGCTGAGGCCAAACGCGCTCAACAAAATCACTGCCACGTCAGATGTACGGAGGGCTGCTGTTGATTCTTTTCCTGACAACCAGACCCCACTTCAGTGCTGAAATTCTGTGAGAACAAGGGAGCAGATTGGAGGAAGGATAAGGGGTCCATTTCAATGTCTAGGGTGCACCTTGCCCCTCCAACTCCAAGTGACATCCCCCCATCGCCACACAGCTTCTCTGAGGCTCTTGGAGAAAGAAAAACCACCCAGAAAGTTCTGAATGGATGAAATGATTAGCTGAGGCAGTGGACAAGGAGAAGTAGCTACAGAATGAGGCTGGCATTCCTGACCAGAAAACCTGAATTCATCTGTTTGATTCCAATTCTGTTAACTCCTTGCAAGTAAGATGCCTATACAGGCTAGTGGGGAGGAGGGGGAAACTTTTCCATATTAGAACAAATTGCAACACCCTTCAAAATTACTACACCCTTAAGTCTGACAAGGGGACATGTGCACTGTTACAATCTAAACTGCCTTCTTTATTGAATGAAATAATTTCAGAGTGCATTAGCACTGTGTTTGAGATACTAAAGTAATAATACAGGCACCTTTCTGAAAGCATAAGAAACAGTAGAAGTAACTTTCCAATTTTTCATTTTGAAGTCAGATCATGAGCCAGATCACACATGCGATGTGGCTTTCAGGTTCAGAAGAGCTGGTCTCTGTCAACAGGATGACATTTTCCACCAATGCAATAGGGAATGATCACTCAGAGAAGCAGCAGGACATGCGCCTTAGCACCACAAGAGTCAGCAGCTCACAGCTGGCTCTGAAAGAGCAATTCCTGAGCCTGAGTTCAATGCCATGCTACTCAAATTACCCTAAGGCATCCTGGGATCTTCTGAATATTAAAAATTACCTTTCACCATTCCCCAGGAGATGAAATAAACATTACTTGCAAATATAACCAGAAAAAGACACTGGGAAAGAGAGAAGGAGTCAGCAATTCAAATAAATAAGTGGAATTGGTTACTCTGAAAAGCCTAGCAATCCATATCATGCTAGGAGAATAGGTAGGGCAACCTGTCCATTCAACCAGTGCCTGGGGCCAGGCATTTAGCTCAGTGGTTCCACCGCCTGCCTTGAAAGCACAAGGACCAGAGTTCGATCCCTGGTAGCAAAAAACAAAACAAACCAAAAAAAACAACCAGTGCCCAAAAAGAGCTGTAATTATTTTTCCCAGGGATCCACATGTCTGCTGAAGTCCTCTTCACCTTTACCTGCAGCTCAAATTCCTAGCTGTCAGGTTCGTGTGAACATTTCTCATGGACTAAGCGTTGCTGCCTAGGTACACGAGGGGAGGATAGGCTGGGCTGAGCAAAGGTAAGGGAAATTACAGTTTGTGTATCATCTTGGATATTTAAAGACATTGAGAAGGACCAACACCTGTCACCCCAGCACATAGGGATACTGACACAGGAGGACTGCAAGTTTCAGTACCACCAGGCCAAATTAGCTAGACTTTGTTTCAAAAATAAAAATGGGCTGGAAATGTAGCTCAGTGGTAGACACCCTTGGGTTCAATCCCCAGTAGTACAAAAACATGAAAAAGGAAAACAGAACCAATGATAATCCAAGTGTTGGTCAACATAGCTTTGTGATGATGGGAATATTCCAGGTATTTCTGCACTATCCAATATGGCGACCACTGGACACATGTGGCTATTAAGAACTTGAAACCTGACTCAGGCAAGTAAGGATCTAACATTTTTGATATAATGTAAATGTAAATACTAACATGTGGCTGTTGTGCTACCTTATTGGACAATGCAGACTCAAAGGACACAATCTACCTTCTTTGTCAGGTGTCTTCTCCAAAAGGAAATGCTAACTTGGAAAATTTTAAGATTATTTTTATTGTGCAAAGAGAACATCTTCAAATGTTCCTCAGCAAAAACCCAAATGTGTGGCAGTATGTCTCATAAACATCTGAATTAATTATTCATCTTCAGAGATAAGCAGATTAACCACATTACAGGCTAAGAAAATTTTCAAGTAAAGATATAAAATGATTATGTAAAAGCATATCCTTTAGATTTTGTTCTCTCAAAGTAAGATGAGATATTTTGAAAAACAGGAGTGGCCTGACAAAATGTGAATTATTATAAGACTTTTTACAGACTTAGAAACACAACAAACTCCTTTGAAGCTGTCATGAATCTCAGGATTAGCTGCTGTCATGTTCAAGGACTACGACTTGTTTGGTTTTTAGCTTCTCCTTTATTATGTTGCCTCTCTACCCGGGTCTTCTCGGGGATTCCATCAACACCTCAGCAAACCTTGATGGGTTTTTAGGCATTTAGAGAAAACAATAAGAATTTAATCACCATACATGGCGTTTTCTGGGATTGTCTCTGCATTATACCTCTCTGAAAAGCTTGAATATAGGTCTAAGCCCCAAGTCATTTTAGTCTTTCTTGACATTAATTTTGCATAATGAGCTTCATCTCCAACTTTCTTTTGGTTTTCTTCTTGGAATGGATAAAGATGTTCTCATTTTCCTTATGAAAATTCCAAACTAAGTAAAATTACAGAAAAGCTACTTTCTTTAACCAAAACACATCTACAGATTACAGCATTTATGTAGAGTTATCTTGTTTAAGCAAATCAAAATGATCCTTTTTAAAGTACAGAAGGACAAATCCTCTCAAGTGCACATAAAGTCCTTCATTATATACAGAAAAACATAATAACAGGCACATGCTGATAAGCTTAATTATTTTAGTAAAGGCATCTAAGATCATGGGTATAATAACATCTCATTTTACAGCAATGTCAAAAAATAAAATACTCAACAGGAAAGAATTTTCCTGAAATTCTTTCCTAAGATCCAATCTCTTACTGTGAATCCTCTTTGACAGAAATCATTTCTAAATATGTTCATAATTCTTTGAGGTTTTATTTATTTATTTTTTTGGTACCAGGGATTGAACTCAGGACCTTGCGGCTTGCGAGGCAGGCGGCAGAACCACTGAGCTAAATCCCTGGCCCTCTTTGAGGTTTTAAACTTTTTATCAAATATTCACCATTCTTACTGGTGTGATGTCAGCATTCTAAGCCTATGTCTGCTTGTTACTCTTAATTTCTTTTCTTCAAAGCCAGAGCAGCACTGTCAATTCACACACCGTGCACTGCCCTGTATCCAGGTTTACGGCTTCCAATTTTCTGTTTCGGGAACAACAGCCAAGCCTGTGCAGGTTAATTGAGTTAATCATCCTTTGGGCAAAAAACTAAGAAGCACACAGGCGATGTGCAGGAGGATTTCTGCCCACTGAAACATTATGGTTCCCATCTCCTCCAGCCTCCATTAGAGCTTTACATCAGCTGAAGGAAGCTGGAGGAGGCTAGGAATATGTCTTCCAAATAGCAACTGATGTCCAAATTTAAATTAAGTGAAGAACTTACTATTAGTTAGAATTAAGGGTGCTAGACCATTCTTCAATAATCAGAGAGACAGGTAGCTCAGTAACAGCTTAGGATGTCTTTACCTTATCCCTGTAGTTTTAAATGTCAGACTTTAATGTACAGCTTGTAGCAAATTTTCATTTCACTGCTGGCATAATTTTTACCCTTAAAATTAGGTGGTGCTAAAAACACTTCAGTGCTCCACTTAAAGACTTTCATGGATGTTTTATAAGAAAGTAGGGACCTGAATCGAATGTAGGTTGTAGTGAAAGTAGTTTCTCCAAATACGGGGCAGAAAAGAAATCCAACTCAGGCAGCAAATGATTGCTCTGTGACTGAAGAAGACGGTATGAGTAAATGTATGAATACCACCAAAAAAGTCATGCCTTTGAAAAACTTTCTAAGACAAACAGTTTTTATTATCAACTCTTCTTAATAAATGTAAATATTCTTTTGCTTCTGCTTTGTCTGCTTCTGGCACATTACTGTCAAGACCTTTTAATTACACAAAGTACTAGCACATTAGTATCACATGAAGTCCTTTAAAAATTCACTCTTAAGAAAAACAGCCCTATCTGTATTTTACTTTTCTTTGTGGAAGTTCAGCCAGAGTACAGCACTTCTGCAAAATGAGGAACAGGAATGAGGTCAATGAAATCGACAAGCGGTCCATAAACAACTCTGAGGGATAAAGTCCAGGCAGTTGGGTTTTCTATTAAAAAAATTATTAACTTATAAAAGTTAACATTTGAAGAAGTGTGTGCAAACAAAAATCACCCAAAGTGTAAGTTTACTGATTAACTTGGTCATGTTGCTTATTTACCAAATACAGTGATGGAGTACAGACAATATGCCTAGTGTCTGCCTGGTAACACTCGGCTGGATGGATCCAGCAGGGACTAGACAGGATGACAAGGGAGCTGGGGGAACACACAGAAAGGATCATCTGACCCAAGACATGAGGAAGCAGTGAGCTTTTGGTGACCTGTGGCAGAGCACAATTCAGGAAGCTGTAGCAACAAGCAAGTGTTTCCTAGAATTGCTTTGGGCTAAGGTAAATAAGCACAAATGACACGGGACAGAAAATTGATCCTGAAGACCCCCAAAGCGTACTAAAGAGCCTGGTTTCTCAGTGAAGCCACTGACAGTCTTAAGCAGAAGTAACTTGAGTTGATTATGATAAAAAAGAATGATTCCATCAAAAGAAGATGTTGACTAGAAATGAAGTCATGGAGTGAGTGGGCAGAACACTGAAGGGGCGGCGGGGGTAGAGGTGACACGCATGAAGGATGAACGCATAGGCTCTGAGGCAGCAGTCAGGCACAGAGGCACTGATGTGATGGTGGTCAGATCCTGCTGGCAAGGAGAAAGGGGCAAGAGAGTGACTGGGGATCACTTCAAAAGGTGCAACGTAACTTCTAAGACACGCTTTGGTCAAGAAGCAGAGGACAGAGTGCAGGTGTCACTTGGCACACATTTCTGTTTGAGCTGAATCTGGACTCCACAGAGCCAAAACCCCAGGCTACAGCCTTTCTGGAGATAGTGGATTCTTATTCCAGCAGCCCCTGGTGAAGGGCCAACACTCAGGGCTGCAGAAGGAACACTGATCCTCAGCATCTCTAACACCTCAAGGAACAGCTGCCACTCTTCTTCCCAGCTCAGCCCAATCTGCAGTAGAACCCAACAAGCCTTTAAACTTGGTTCTGTATACTAATGTAGCATCTAGTCTCATGGAGCTATCAAAAATTTGGAGGCTCTATATGACAGTACTACTGCAAATCAGTATTGTGCGAAATTCACTGCAAACAGCACAGGTAAGGGGTGAACAAATTTAATTTTACTAATAAGAATACAGGGTCAGGGGTTTAGCTCAGTGGTTCTGGTGCCTGCCTCACAAGCGCAAGGTCCCAAGTCCGATCCCCGGTACCAAAAAAAAACAAGACAGGACTTTCACTTCACAATCACAGATGATCTCAACAATATTCTCCTGGCCATTAGAGAAATGTAAATAAAACAATATTGAGATTCTATCTTACCCCAGAAAGAATGACTATCATCAAGAAATCAAATAACAAATGCTGGCACTCCCAACATCGTTGGTGGGAATATAAACTAGTATAACCACTATGGAAATCAATATGGAGATTCCTCAAAAAACTGAAAGTAGAAATTCCATTTGATCCGGGTATTCTCCTTTAGGTATCTTCCCAAAAGAGTTAAAGACACCATATTACAGTGATGCATGTATACCCATGTGTATAGCAGCACAACTCAAAATAGCTAAATCTTGGAAGCAGTCCATACGTCCATCAATGGATGGACAAAGAAAATGTAGTATTGGCCCAGGGGTTTGGCTCAGTGGTTCCGCCACCTGCCTTGCAGGCTCAGGATCCTGAGTTCGATCCCCGGTACAAAAAGAAAAGAAAAGAAAATGTGGTATTTGCACACAATGGAGTACTATTTTGCCATAAAGAAGAATAGATCTGAATCATCTGTAGGAAAGTAGATCCATCTTGAGACCATAATGTTAAGTGAAATAAATCGAGGCACACAAGCTTAAATATCACATGGTTTCTCTTATATGAAAAACCCAAAGTATAAATGAAGAATAAAGGATAGACAATAGGAAGTGGGGAGAGAGATCTTTCTCAGATGGGAAGGGGAATTAAGACGTGGAGGAAAAAGGAGGGAGAAGAGGGAAGGAGATGACAGATGGAATTAAGATGTGTTGTGTACATGAGCCAACTCCACACAAGGAATGTAAACACTATGTACTGCACCAATGTATATCCTTCAGTGCAAAGTTTTTGTGCCTTTTGTGGATAGTAAGAGTTGTGAGGGCCGGGGATTTAGCTCATGGTTCCTCCACCTGCCTCACAAGCACCAAGGACCCAAGTTTGAGCCCCAGTACCAAAACAATTAAAAAATTTTTAAAACAAAACAAAATATTATGTACTGCAGATATGCACTAATAAAAAAATAAAATTTTCTAAATTAAAAAAACAGTATTTAACTCAATGAAGAGAATCAACATGGGAAACAAACAGCCCTTCCACATGCACTTTCTTGAATATGTAAAACATTCAAAGAACTATAATGGAAGCAGTAAATTTTAAAAGTGCCACACAGGGCCGGGGATTTAGCTCAGTGGTTCTGCTGCCTGCCTTGCAGGCGGAAGGACCCGAGTTCGATCCCTGGTACCAAAAAAAAAAATTCTAAAAGTAGCACACACAGCTAGAAAATTTTTTTTCCTGTACGTATAAACTAAGTATTTCTTGTGCTGTCAGTGTGGGTAAGTAGCACTAAAATAAAAAAAACACTGTAGGCTCATCATAGTAGCTGTCAAAAGCCTTTGTGAATGTTCATAATTAACATTATTAAATTTATGACATAATTCATAAATTCAAGAGGTAGAAAACCAAAAACTGAAGAATTGCTAAATCTAGTATTTCCTCACCTAGCAAGTCCTATGTGCTTTACACAAGCATACTGAGAATGAGTGCAGTTATTATGCCAAGAAATATAGACCCTGAATGATCAGTAGGAAAAAATCTATTTTTGGAACTTTTTGAATATCAAAAAGCTGATATATTGTGGTTCTTTCATGAACAAAAATCTACCTGTATAAACAATATATTACAGACAATTTCAAAGAAGAAAAAAATATCCATGCTCCTTTTACACTATCCACCTATTTTTTTTCCTTAAATTCTTTTATTGGTACATTTTAGGTATACAATACATTTACATTTATCATTGGGTGCTTGTACCTGTACATGATGTATCTTGGTTATTTTTATCCCCATTACCTGTGCTCTTCACCCCTCCACCCTTCCTTATTTACATAGATTTTGTTTCCATTTTTTTTCTTTTCTCATCATTTTTCCTTTCCCCTTCCCCTCCTACCACCCCTACACCTTTGGACCTTTTCTTCCTATTTCAAATTATCAATTATTCGTTTTAATCATTTTAATCCTTATTTACACTTTCAGTTTCTCATACTAAAGAAACTATTCCTACCCACCTATTTTAAAATTTGTCTTATATTTTGTCTACAACAGAATATCATTATTCAGCCTTTGTAATCAGAGCTAACCTACGAGCTTGTATTTCGCTTTTTCTCTGTTGTCGTTATGCTATAATATTATAAATCAACAGCTCTATGAAATGGGCAGAGAAGAATGTATTGCCCAAGGGAAATTCTTGCTCCACAGCACTGGTTATGTATAAATCCTGGATATCCCAGGCAAAATTAACAAGCTCTGATTGCTTCAAAATGTCTTTTTCTGAGATACTGAAATGTTCTCTAATCTAGAAATGGATCTCATCCTTGCCATGTCAGCTCCTCATTCGTCAATTACATGAGTAAGACGAAGGCCACACAGAGAGGTCTAGCCTGCAGTTACGTTAATGCCACTGGGGACAGGCTGTGAGCTCCAGGGCTGGCCAGGTGGCCAGACTGGGAGCCTCTCCCAATGACAAGCACAGCTGTCAACATTAAACAAAGTGTAACTCCAGCTGCGAACATGCCTTGGAGAGAGAAAGAAGGGATTTCCAGTGTCACTTATGCCTCCTGTTACTGACACTCATCATATCCCCTACCTTTGCTGGTTTCGCATGCAGATCATAATTTTTCCAGTGTCTCAATAAAAACAGTTTTTAAATGCACCAAGAAATCCATACAAGAAAGAGTATTTTATGTTTCTCCACTACATTTAAATCATACTGCCTTCGGCCCACAGAGTGACCAGGAGGTCACATATCAGCGATTCATCAGTAGGTCTTTATTCTCTCCTCATGCCTGAAATTGCTCAGCCACCAATGCCAACCACTCATCAGGAAAATGGAGCATTTTATGTTAACTAATTGTCACAACAGTTCAGCTCAGTCTTTCACAGATACAAAGGAAAAAAAGGGAGAGAGTGAGGGTACAATTTCCTTTCAAATCCTAAAAATGTTAGGAATTACTCCAGTCTGCCAAATACATTTTTCTTCCTAGAAACTTGTCTGATTTTTGCCTTCAGGGAAACATAATTAAATCCATTAAAAATTTTAAATTACGGAATGTTTTATTTTATTTTTGGTACTGGGGATCAAACTCAGGATCTTGCACTTGCTTGGCAGGCGTGGCGCCACTGAGCTACATCCCTGGCCCTACAGAATATTTTAAAACATACACCAAATCATCACCCAACTTCAACAATTATCAGCTTATGGACCATCCTGTTTCACCAAGTTCTCTAAAACTAAATCATATATATATTCTCACACATTTACTTTATGTGGCAGCAAATCCCAGGCATTATTTCATGCATCAATAGTTCAGTGTGTTAAATCTACTTCTGAACGACAGATTTTGAATACATGTGTTAGTGTTAATGAAATTCTGTAATATTAGAGACTAAACTGAATCACATATAGAAAACCAAAGCAAAACTAACAGCCTCAGGCCTCTCCCAGCTACAGTGTTACTTTGGGAAGATATTTGTCAGACAGGTGCAGCCCCTGATCCTGAGCTAATTTACCCTTTCATTTAAGGACAGAAAGAGGAGAGAAAGATGACTCTAGTGTTGTGAACTCACTTTTTTTTTTTTTGGTACCAAGGATCAAACTCGGGTCCTTGCACTTGCAAGGCAGGTGACTTGGGAACCACTGAGCTAAATCCCCAGCTGGTGAGTTCACTTTTGTAAAGGTGGTGCTAGGGACTGAACCCAGGGATGCTCTGCCACTGAGCTACATTCCCAGCCCCTGTGTTATTTTATTCTGAGACAAGGTTTCAATACATTGCCCAGGCCAGCCAGCCTTGAACTTTCAATCCTCCTGCTTCAGCCTCAGCTGGAATCACAGGGCTGCACAGACACATCTGTCTAAATTTCACTGTTGTTTTTTTTTTTTTTTTGGTACCAGGGATCAAACTAAAGTTCACTGTTTTTATGAAATCGTGTCATTATAGAATTGGAAAACTCATGTGATAGCCAAATATCTATTATCTGACCTAAATGAAAAGCCGGAAAAAGGAATGAATTGATCTGAATACCAAATCTACCTGATGTTCAGATAAAACCTTAACATTTGTCACTTATTTGAGTGACGCTGGTTCCTGTTTTCCATAGAGTTTGAACATGGAGCAGACAGATCAGTAATCATTTTGCTACTGTTTAATGTTTAGCCTTAAGTCTTCTCCATGAGATCATCAAGACCCTTTGATTTTATGAAGTATGAGAAAAGGGGGAAAGAGAATTTTTAAAAGAAAACTTTTTTGCTAATATGGATAAAGCAAAAATCAGGGCTGAAAAGTTTGGGAGAACTTTCACACTCCTCCCCAGAGGACCTGAATGAGGTAAGACTGACCCTCTCCTCTCCAGCTCCAGCCAAGGAAACCTGAGCTCAGTAGGGAGCCAGCGAAGCCCAGCCTTTCAAAGAGAAATCCGAGGAGGAGCCAGCAGCGCATTTTCTAACCCAAGCCTGGCTCTGTGTGCCAGGGAATGCTCTAGGGAGTTTGCCTGAATAACCTGAGGATATCTCATGTCCTCATTTATCATTTTTTAAATCCTTCATTTTTTTCCTGTCGAGATCACACTGACAAGACGAGCTAGACTGCCAAGGGTGATGAAGAAAACATCCTACACAGAGAAAGTCCCCATGGGCACCATGGCCTCGGTGCTGCCTCTGAGAGGTCCGGCCCCCTTGGAAGTGACCGCTGTTAACAAGACTGTACAAACTCTATTTCTTTATCTTAACCATGTCCAACTGTGGGCTTCATCACTTTTTAAACAGAGACCATGAGTGGCTGTATCTATCACTAGGCGACATCATTCTCACATTTCCTTTTGTGGATGAAGTAGAACTTTGCAATGAAGGCAAACCTGGGTCCAAATTCCTGTCCTGCTGGTCCTTCCACTGTTTGACCTGGAACTCCTTCCTGAGGTCAGAAATGGGCTCACAAAGTTTGGTTTACCAGTGGCTCCGAGCTTCTGTTTCTCTGTACATAAAATAGCATTTGCTACCTCGCAGGAGCAAGGGAACCAAGAGACTTTCTGATTTTCATCAGATTTTCATCACCATTGCTTTAACAAATACTTAGAGCAGTGGTGGCGAACCTATGGTATGCATGTCATAGTAGGCTGCTTGTTATCACTGAAACCTCTAAAAGGTTCACCACCACTGATAGAGAATGCCTATTGTGACAGATACTGCTGTGGACAAAAATTGAGACTGACTCCAAGCCCTCTCATAGTTTATGCTCACGAGTGGCCAGGGCTGGGGATTTAGCTCAGTGGCGCCAGACCTGCCTTGGAAGACCAAGATCCTGAGTTCAATCCCCAGTACCAAAAAAGAAAATAAATGCCCAGATCCCTTCTAGGTCTTGATAAAATTAACGTGTCTGTTTCTAATGTCCTCTCAGAGTTCAGAGTCTTCTTTCTGCCCCTAAAGCCCCATTTGAACCCAGTTCTAAAAATGCTCCCTACTCTGAAGTGTGAACTGATGAGGGTTGAGATGAGAGTAGCAGTGGTGCCCTAGGCCTCCCAGGGCAGACATCATCAATCCTCTGAAACGCAATCAAACAACAAGCCTTTCCACGTGACACTCTCCAGGCAGCCACCACCAATCGATTACAGACCGGACAACCCTGTTAATGTATTACTGAAATTCTTTCTGCATGTTCATACTTTAATATGGGACCCCTGAAGACTTAACTACAGAGGCCCCTTAAGCTCCCAAACACAAATTTCATAACTTTGTCCCCAAATTAAAATTTCCTACTTACCTTTTACAGAATATTATTCTCTTATAATGACCCTTGACTGTAGTATAAGGAAGGCTATCCTTTTTTTTTGGTTTTTTGGTTTTTTGGAAGCAGGGTCTCCCTTTGTAGTTCAGGCTGGCCCTGAACTCACTATGTAACCCAGGCTGGCCTGAACTCAAGGCGATCCTTCTGCCTTGGCAGCCCATGGGCTGGGATCACAGGCGTGTGCCACCACGCCCAGCTCATAGAAGACTATCTTGAAGTGCTTAAAACCCTATATAATTATTGGCACCCACCAACATGAGACAGCTAGACTTGCTAAGTTGAGCATTTAGCAAATGATCCCATTGGCTCTTTCATGGCTCTCATTTGTCTTTTAAAAAGTGCAATTATTTGTGGAATTGTCTGTAGTGCATGCTTCTCACTTCCAAACTCTGGGTTCCCTGAGGACAGCTTCCAGATCCATTTTGTTGATTGCTATTTCTCTACAATTAGCACAGAGTCTAGACCAAGAAGGAAATGGTCCCCTCATTTCTTGGAAGGAACCCAGGAGCTTGTGCATGCTAGGTAAGTGCTCTACCATGAAGCTACATCCCTATTATTTTTTATTTTGAGACAGGGTCTTGCTAAGTTGCCCAGGTTGGTCGGAACTTGGGGTCTTCCTGCTTCAGCCTCCTTACAAACTGGGATTACAGGCATGCAGCACAATGCCAGGCACATGAATAAATCTTAAGTAGGATATCTTCCACTTTTCATCATCTAACTTGGGAAATGACTGTGACACCAGCAAAACTTATAACAGCCAAGAAAAGAGAGCTTGAACATCATCATCTGTCCTTTCTGATTCAGGGGATGACAGTGTCAGCAGGAAGAGATGGCTCAGAAGGTGGCCAGCCAAGTGTCCCATTTGAAAAGGAAAAGAAAAATCGACACACACATGCATGCTCAGCCTCACAATTCTCCGCCAACTGGGCCAATTCTTAGACTAAGAAAGGTGTTCTCCCCACATCAGACAGTCGGCTGTACCCAAGGTGGCTACCTGATGCACAGCATGCCCACACTCCCAACCTCCACTATCCGCAGCAGGTTTCAGCCAAGCCAGTGTGAGCCGGGAAACGAGGTCATCAGGAGGAGTGATCAACAAAGATTTTTCTATCACCAATGGACAGACACTTTTTAAATCACACAGCTTAAAAACAAAGGATGCCAGGTGTGGTGATGGATGCCGGGAACTGTAGCACTCTGGGAGGCTGAAGCAGGAGGACTGCAAGTTTGAGGACACCCTGGGCAACTGAGCAAAACCCTGTCTCAAAAAATAAAAAGGGCTAGGGATATAGCTCAGTGAGAAAGACCTGGGTTCAATTCCCAGTACAATCAACCAATAAATAAAGTGAAAGATTTACTTCCCCCTCTCCAGGGTTCTCGGGATTGAAACCAAAGGTGCTCTACCAGTGAACTACATCCCCAGCCTTTCTTACTTTTTATTTTGAGATAGGATCTCACTAAATTCCCCGGGCCGGACTCAAACTTGCAATCCTCCTGCCTCAGTCTCGGGAGTAGCAGAGATTATAAGGCATGCGCCATCACACAAAGCTGCAATTTACTCTTAAAGGGGTCTACAAATAACGAACAAGCAGGTAGGTGGGGGGTGGGGCGAGGCTGGTGGATGGTGGGTGGGTGGCGGTGGATGAAGCCAATGTTAACTGTTGAATACAAGCAGTGGGTATATAAGTGGACACTTACTTGTAGTCGGTCCCTTAGGTAATACTGATGCAATGGAAAAATCACAAGGTGGGTATAAAGTGGGACAAAACTATGGTCAACCCTAAGATCACAACAAGTGGGCCAGGGATGTAGCTCAGTGGTGCTGCGCCTGCCTGGCAAGGGCAACATCCAGAGTTTAATCCACGGTACAGAGGAAAAAGAAGGGGTCTTTTAGTTTTGTTTCACCTTGAACCCGCCTCTCCTCTTGGCTTTGTCCCATAAAACACCTTTGAGAAGTAGGGTGAGCGGGCAATCCACTTTCCGGTCCCCCTTCTGTCTTTGACAGAAGAGTATCTTTCTCTCAATAAATTTTTCCTACTCTTAAATTGTTCCTAGAATTCATTCTTCGATTTTAGAGAACACAAAGTCGCACTTTGGATATCTAGCAGGTTTGGGAGCTGCATCTCTTCCCTTATATCATAAGGACCAGCCCCGACACTCCGGTGTTTCTGAGCCTGACAAAAAACTCATGAACCTTGTGTCTGAAGTGACCAACAGCAGAGGGCAACATCTGCTCTGTCTACCCCACAAGGCTGCAGCTAGAGGACACCCTGCCTCCCAGGAGCACTGGTAACTAGAGCATCAGTTAGGGAGCCCCCGACATCTGAATTTAATGAACAGAGGAGACTCCTAAATTCAAGCTCATTTCCCTCTTCAGTTACAAGAATCTATTAAGTTTCTATTATCTACATTTAAGTTATCCATGTAACTACTTTCATCCCTTTTCATGGATAATGGAAGAGGGAGGAAAAAACAGCTCATTGCATTCACCTGGAAAGATCAGCACTGGGAGACGGGAAAAGATGGCTTATATGGAGTTGATGATTTAGACGAAACAAGGTGGAGACAGAATTATCGAGGATGAGGGGCTCCTTTTAGCCTAATTTTAATATTAAAACACAAAGCCAGTACCTCAACAATATTTATTGAATAGTATGATCCACAATAATACTACACAGTCCCTTAGATCAGCTGTCGGAAGAGAAAGAAACAGGATCTGCAGTCAGCACAGACTTGCTCTGGGGAGTGGGTTGGGCTTAGGGCACCTGCTCCAGTCCATCTCTCTTCTTCCACAACCCCACCTAAACTCCTTGTGTTCTCTGAAGGGCCAGATGCACACAGGGCACGCCTTGTAGGTCACAGAGTCCATCCCAATCGCTGGCTCTGCTGCTCGAGCACAACGCCCCCAACCCACTGATGTTCACGCTGTCACGAACATGACAGTCAGTGAGTGGCCATAAACTTTGTCGGCAGACCCTGAACTGTGAATTTCATGTCATTTTCACACGTCAAGACATACTCCTTTTTTCCTTGGGAAAATGTTTTAAAATGTGAATGAGTATACAGTTTCGATTCTGCACACTGAAAATGGTCTGGAGACTGGCCACACAACAATGTGTCTTTATTTAATACTGAAGTGAGCATGTGAAAAATGGCGAAGAGAGCAAATTGAATGTTATGTCAATTTTACAATTCCTTGAAAAATGTTTAAAGGAAAATAAGTGAAAACCTTTATTTTTCAGTACTGGAGATCGAACCCAGGGCCTCACACATGCTAGCCAAGTACTTGACCACTGAGCTACACTGCAGCACAGTGTATTTTCTTATTCGCAGGACATCTCTCATGGTTTTGTTTGTTGCTTTTTTTGGCAGTGGTACTGATATAGGGCGTGTGATATAGGGATGATATGTGGACCTCCAAATAATATAAGGGAAATATCATAGCTCCCAACCTGCTAGATGTCCAGTATGCCAAGTTCTGTTCTCTAAAATTGAAGAATGAACTCTAGGAACAACGGAGGTTAACGGTAGGAAATATTTATTGAGAGAATGAAAGCTTCTGCCTAAGAGAGCCCGAAGGGGACCTGGAAAGTGGGCTGCCCACAGCCCCACTTCTCAAGGATGTTTATTGAGCCAAACCATGGGGCAAGGTGGGACAAAACTATAGTCAACTAATACAAGTTTACAGGTATCGTCAGTTAGGTAATATTGATTCAATGGAAAATCATTAGGTAGGACAAAACTATGGACAACCATTAACATTACAAACATAGTCCCTTAAGTAATATTGATTAAATAGGGATCAAATGGGGAAGCAAGTCATTAGCTAGCATACAAGGAAAGGAACAAGGATTTTCTGGGAAGAAATGGGGTAGGGAAGTTTGGTTCCCCACCTGAGGTGATGGAATCACTACTCTTCATCGGAAATAGTCTTATTTTTTTTTTTGGTACTGGAGACTGAACTCAGGACCTTGCGCTTTTGAGGCAGACTGTGGCACCACTGAGCTAAATCCCCAGCCCAGGTGTAGTCTATTTTGTCTTAAAGCTTGGCCTTCAACAACTCCAGCCACAGTTGTCTTCTGCCCTGACTTTTTCAAGGGCCCAGCCCTTCTGACTGCCTATATTTCTAACTTAGCTGTCTACAGTGCTGAGGACCCAACCCTGGGCCTTGCACATGCTAGGCAAGCGCTCTACCACTGAGCTAGACCCTGAGTCCTGTCAAAACCCTTCTTAGCTCTGGGCTGGATCTGGCTTCCAAGCTGCAATCTGCCACCCCTGCGGCCATCACACTTCCCAACCTCACTTCGAAAAAGGACAAGATGTGATAAACCAAGAGTTAAATCATAAGAAAAGTGAGAAAGGAATTCTTTGTTCATAAAACTAAGATGACGGATGTGCACATTTCACAAGAAAACAGCCATCAGAAACAGTCAGCTATTGGCTTCCACCACCGGCCATGGTTGACTCCAAGGGTCCTGGTGAACTCCAAGTCAAGGGGCCTGCTAGAGAGGGTGGAAGACATTGCTGGGATTCCTGCAATAGCTCTGCTGACCTTGCCAGAGGGCTTCTGAACCAGGAGCACAAACGCAGTGGACAGGAATCCATTCCAACAACAACAAGAAAACTAGATGAGAGGAAAGCTTCCCCGGTCTCCCAGGCAACCACTCAAGAGCCCAAGTCCTACAGGGGAAGGGGTGCAGGCCAGGGGTGTCTTCTGCACATCTCTGGCCAAACCAGAGGCTACCTGGAGAAAGTCAAAGGCAGGTCTGAACTGAGAAGTCTGGGCCTTGGAATGCACTCACAGTATCACCACGGGGAAAATGGGCCACATTTACAAAGCCTCAGGGGCTTCCCACACCCACATCAATACCCAGGCTGATGCCAGAGGCCAGGTTGACTCAAAGTAGGAGGTAGGATGTGGGAAGACAGTCCCAAAGCCAGATTAAGTCAGCCCTGAGAGTTTCAAAAACAGCCCACAGCCAAAACTCCTGTTCCTGCAGAAATATATTTTCTTACTGTTGATACAGGGCACCAAGTAATCCAAACAAGCAAAATAATCCAAACAAGGGGA
Source organism: Heterocephalus glaber (assembly GCF_000247695.1). Next base: position 12,749,309 of record NW_004624793.1, read on the forward strand.
ACATTACAACTCCCAACCTGCTACATGTCCGATATGCCGAGTTTGTGTTCCTTAAACGGAAGAATGAATTCTAGGAACAATAGAGGTTAACAGTAGGAAAAATTTATTGAGAGAAAGATAGCTTCTGCCTAAGAGAGACAGAAGGGAGACAGGAAAGTGGGTTGTCCACTCATCCTGCCTCTCAAAGGTGTTTTATGGGCAAAGCCATAAGGTGAGGCAGGTAGAAAGTCGGATAAAACTATAAGATCCAGAGCTGAGGATGTAGCTCAGTGGCACTGCACCTGCCTACCAAGCACAAGGTCCTGAATTTGATTCCCAGTGGGGGGGGTGGGTATAAGATCCAGTGGAAAACCACAAGGTGGGCATGAGGTAGGACAAAACCATGATCACCCAGTAAGATTACCAATACAGTCCCTCACTCGCAAGCAGAAGGACCCGAGTTTGGTCCCTGGAACTAAAAACCCCCTAAAAAACCAAAAAAAAAAAAATACAGTCACTCAGGTAATACTGATTAAATGGAGATCAACTGGGGAAGTTAGTCACAGAACAAGTGCAAATGGATTTCAAGGAAGGGATGAGCTAGCTAGGGATGGTCTGGTCCCCAATGAAGGTGACTGAGGTCTACTTAGAAGACCAATCATTGCTATTCATCCCCAGGGGAAGCAGGTGGGTAGAGTAGTTTTTCTCTCTTTATAATGTTAACCTTCAGTGAATGTGCCTCAATCCGTTTTTTCTACCCTGAGGGCCCAGCTTTGTCCAACTGCCTTGTAATAATTTCTAACTAACTTGGCTGTCTGCAATACTGTCACGTTCATTTGTTTAACACCTCAATAAAATGGTAACTCCAGCTGGACGGAGTGGGCATTCCTGTAAATCTCAGCACTCTGGTAAGCTGAGGCAGGAGGATCTCAAGTTCTAGCCCAGGCTGGGAAACTTGGTAACTCAGTGAGACCCTGTCTCAAAATAAAAAGTAAAATGGACTGGAGATGTATAAGGAAAAAAAATTCCTTTCCTTATGCCCTCCACTCCTTTCAAAGTTTTCAATGATGTGCTTCATTGAGAATGAAAGCTCACCTATTTAATCCAAATGTAGTATCTGAAAATGGAAACTGATTTGAAATCTGACTTGAGAAAACTTTCCAAAGGTGGTTGTTCCAGAGAGGAACTCGTGAGGGACCTGAACCTCCTGCCTCTCCCCCAAGCCAGTGCACGAGTAAGCCCTGTGCTCATGTTCGAACTCTGCTAACGAAAGCGGACATAACTTACTGTGCACGGAGAACGGGGCCCCACCGTTTTCCCTACCTGAGTTTCTCCCAAGAACAAAGTCAGCACTGTTAATCGTGCGTGACGGAGGACAGTGAGGCTCAGACAGCGAACCCACACACAGCTGGTAAATGACTGGGCTGGGACTGGGCCTGGATCTTTGGTACCAAAATTAAAGTGTACCCCTTCTGTCTTGCTGCCTTTCAGCTGGCTCACCCAGAAATGGACCGAATAACTTAAAAACTCTCGTAAAGTGAGCTGGAAAACCATTTAAAAAGAGCCCTAACCTCTGGTTACTCCTCCTGGATGGGCTCACCCTCCACATCTAAAAGCAGCGCCTTTTGCAAATGGCATCGATTCATTTTAGTCCCCTTGACACCAATCTTGCCCTTATTAATCGGTCACCCTTGGGGGGAAAAAATGGAAAAATACACTTAAAATCACTTGGCTGTTTTTAGCTTAATTTTTACTGTCACGGAGAAGGATCTACATCACCCGTGGGAATTGAGCAATTTCTCTACACAGAGCAGAACAGAGCCAGACACAGACTCATTACTGCAGGCATGATTGTAAAGGGCAAGGACACAGCGTTAAGGCCTGGGTACAGCTCAGAGCAACACGGTTAATTAAACCCACTGAAGTTTATGTGCGAAAAGCGCTGCACGAGAAGCCACTCGGCTTTTAGAAGTTCACGAAGAGGTGGGTATGAGCGTGGTAGAGGCCAGCACTGTGAATATAAAGATCATAACTTGCTGTCCAGTGGGAGCACCCGGGTCTACTCAGGGCTCCAAACCTCCACGCCCATAGAGGGATCTCTCCTGTGCTTAGCTCCGAGACTTTCCAAAGTGCCTTTGACTCAGCTCATTGCTACAAACCCCTTAGGAGCACCTGGCATGTCCCAGGGCCTATGGAGCACCTGTAGGGTGACAAAGGTACTAAGTGCTAGTAGTGCTCTGTACACGGGTACTCGGGATAGTCTGTGGACTGGGGTAGCTTAGTGGTGGAGCACCTGCCCAGCATGCGGAAGGCCCTGGGTTTGACCTCAGTTACCAGTCATATTTTAGACAATATCTGAGCAAGGTTTGGAGAGGGGACAGTTTCTAAGTCGGGTTCCAGAAGAGCAAGCCTACGTGAGAAGGCTCCATCCTGCCACACTGGGGAGGGGTCTTGGAAATCAGAGGGAAAAAAGCATGAGGGAAAGAGAGAGAGAGGGTGCAGGCTGCAGGACTGACTTCCCAGGTGAATCTTCGATCGCCATGGGAGATGCAGTGGGCTCAGTTGGTTCCACTTTGCACTTAGGGGACCGGGGCAGAGACAGGTGGCTGAGCTGACCCCCATCCAAAGCTGGCAGCACAGTGAATGGTGACTCACTCAGAGGCAATGCCCAAGGCCACAAGTAAATTAGTAACTAAGTAAAAATTAGACTCAAGGATGCGCTGATGCTTATCACGGTCATTTATTTACAAAGTAGGGAAGAAAACTAATGAAAAGTTTGGGGAAAACACTTTGAAAAGAAATGGTAAAAGGAAAATCGATCAAGGAATGTCACAGTTTAAAAGGTTAAGATTCCTAATCAACCAGGGAACTAATTCTAAGAAGACAAATATCACTTAAATGATCGAAGAATATATTAATGAATACAGTTTGTAGACTACATATTAATTATATTAATCAGTATATTCTCCAGCCACTAAGTGACATGTATATAACATATTCATACATTTAGGCCATGATTCACTCCATCCCATACGAATGGACAGCAGGCTAAATTTTTGCATACAGACAACCAATAGTTATTCAAACACTGCGATTCAAAGTTACATATTAGATCATGAGTATTTATTTTTTTCTTTGCAATGTTCATTATTGTATGAATTTTGAAAAATGAATTTAAGACTTTTTGGAGGGAACAGTTTTAAACACAGAGTCAAGTACAAAAATAATAAGGATTACCATATATCCACCACTCAGAAATAAGAAATATGGGCCTGGGATTTAGCTCAGTGGTTCTGCCGCCTGCACCTCAAGCACAAGGACTCGAGTTCGATCCCAGGTAGCAAAAA